>CAJQZJ010031248.1:0-14843 GCA_907164525.1 Lophiomys imhausi
GACAGCCTAACTCTGCCAAGACAGGGTAGGTAAGTCCTTCATAATCCCTGCTCTACAACAAATGTCTGTCAGAGAAACAGGACCCAAAGGCTGAAGATTGATGCTGGAATGTATGGAGAGAAAATGGGAACTGTCCAGGCAGTTATTGGTATGTTCTTTCTTAGTTTTGGAAGCTGCAGGCTCGGCACTTCCTATATAAGCAAATATATTTATCCCTCTCAGGTCTCTGAGGTGGTTGAAGAATAGACAGATAGAATCTTATAGTTAAATTTTGAACTGTTTAGGAATCAAGAGGGTGTTATAGATCTAAGAAGATACTCTTAAAAGTGTGTTGCAAGATAGTATGAATGTTGAGTCACATATAGACCTTTAAACTCATGGAGTTGGGTAGATAGTAGAATGTTAAAGTCAGGGGCCAAATAGGTATAAACTGAACATTGGGAAGGTATACTGGGCCAATTTAATCTCATAAATGTGGCATATTTATATCTATTGTTTTGTATAATACTTACTGTTATAAGAGAAGGAACCAGCTGTTGGACTGAAAGGGGAAACCTCTGGAGGGAAGAGGGTGGAAGGGTGGGTTAGGAAGGGGGAATAGGGAGGGGTTTGTTACTGAGATGTAACTTGAAGAAAAAAAAATAAAGTATTTATAAAAAAAAAAAAAGATGTGTGCCACCACGGCCGGCTGTGTCTCTCACATTTTTAAGAGACTGGAATTTTGCTGAACCTTACAGCCAAAGTTAATAATATACTTTGAAATCACTTAAGACTGGTATCTTAGTGTGTACTCAGCATTTCTGTTTAATCTTCCTTTAAGAGAAAAACAGACAGCCTTACTTGCCTTGGGTTTTACCATTCTCTCAGTTTTTACATACTAAACTAAAGATTACATATTAGTCAAAGTATGTGGCTTCTGTGCCCGATTCCGACTATGTGTGAATATCATTTACTGAAAGCAGCAAACGTGGAGGTTAGAAGCAATCTGCTAAAATGAATATCCATTTATGGCTCTTGGGCGGTGAACAGTGACGTTTGTAATACTGTTTGTTTTCTGGGTCACTTGATCCCTGTGGCACCGTTAAAGATTTCTGTTAAGTCTCCTTCTTTCCCAATGTGATGCCCTTCTGTGCTGTTCAATGAAGACAGAGGTGTAGGGGGTTAGATAAATTAGATTTAGAAAATATATAGGAGTTTCTGATACTGTCTCTTAATTCGGGGCATGAAGAGCATTATCAGCATGTGGACTAAAAACAGGAAACAAACAGGAGACTTAATAGACTGAAAAACAAGGTTGAAGTCAGGAAAACAGGAAAGACTTAATGGACTAGAAGAAACAAAGTATCTGGCCTGACATTGTTTTCAGCTGCTAAGTGGGCGGAACCCAAATTAAGCTGAAACAGAGTTCCTCCTATTTAAGAACAGTGCTTGGAGCCCAGAAGGAGAAGACGCCCCTGATGCTAGAGAGCTCCAAGAGTCCTGCTGAAAAAAGTGCTGGCCATCATTTGATGGCCAGATCTCCCTGAAGCAGAAAGAAGCTGGTGAGCAAAGAAAGCCTGAGGAAGACACCAAAAGGCCAAGGACTAAACCCTGTGGCTCAGCTTTTGCCTAGAGGGGTTTGATCTGTCCGAACAGTGGCCTAAAGGAAACTGTGCCTGGCTTTAAGGACTGAGGCAGAGCAGCTGAGTTCCTGATTCAAAAGAAGTAAGTTGGCCTGCAGACGGCTGGGGTCTCCCACAGAGAAGAAAGCATGAAGCCTTATTTAAGGTGAGACTGCAATAACCAACTACCCTGACGAACCTGCATCTGAGAGATCCAGAAAAAGGACTGCTAAGTGTGTTAAAGAAACTACAACAAAGACTGTGTTCCTGACGACTGAGGACCTGCCCCAGAGACTTATCATTCTAAAAGGTTAGAAAAATAATTATCAATAGGTTTAGTGGATAGGTTAAAGGGGTTGTAGGAATTTATAGGATTAATAGTTAAGAAATTGTTGGTGTTTGTTATAAGTGAATTTAGTAATAAATAAATAAGTGATAAATAATAATTTAAACGTTCGGTTACACAGAGGGAAGCCCTTTGTTAGGGACAGAGGACAGAAAACACAGGGAGCATGAGGCAGAGAATTCAAATCTGGACTTGCTATTGGTTACATGACTTCAGGGGGCAGTGCTTTTATCTCTCCCCCCCCCCTTTTTTAGGTTTTTCAAAACAGGGCTTCTCTATGTATCCTTGACTGTCCTGGACTCAATTTATAGACCAGGTTGGCCTTGAACTAACAGAGATCCACCTGCCTCTGCCTCCTGAGTGCTGGGATTAAAGGCGTGGTTTTGGCATATTCTTATAATCCCAGCTCAGAAAGCTGAGGTAAAAAGATTACAAATTCATGGGCAGCCTGAACTCCATAGTGAAGTCCTGTCTCCAAAAATGAGAGATAGCCGGGCATGGTGGGGCTCGCCTTTAATCTCAGCACTCGGGAGGCAGAGG
This sequence comes from Lophiomys imhausi, assembly GCA_907164525.1. NCBI lineage: Eukaryota > Metazoa > Chordata > Mammalia > Rodentia > Muridae > Lophiomys > Lophiomys imhausi. Next base: position 2,488 of record CAJQZJ010031248.1, read on the forward strand.
CAGGAGGCTCTCTCTGAGTTCAAGGCCAGCCTGGTCTACAGAGTGAATCCAGGACAGCCAGGGAAACCCTGTCTCATAAAAGCAAGAAAAAAAAAGAGAGAGAACTTTGCAATAGTAATAATATAGCTATCTGTATTAGATATATTACAAGTCTATAGTAATACTACAGCTATCACCACTCTCCTGCACAAGGCAGAGAGGATGGCAGGACCATAACCTGAGATGCTACCCACTACTCCTTCCTGCATACCAACTGTAAGTGATCGTGAGAAGAGCTAGAATAGATAGAGGCAGGAGGCTAACTGAAGCAGGGATCCAGGATGTATCCCCTATGAGGTAATCATCCATAATGGAGATATTTTTTTGTGGCCATGCAAATAAGTAACCCCTCCCTGTAACAAGTGGCTTTTTAATTTTTTTTTTATTCACTCTACTTATTTTCCTATACTTAATACGTCTACCTCCCTTCCAACCCCCCAACACTATGCAGGAGAAAAAGAAGGTTAAAGGTGAAAGGGGGCGTAGTTCTCTTTAAGCTACTTCCTGCTGATTAGAGTTGCTGGGTTCTTTGGGGACAAATACCAGTCTCAGTAGAGCAAACCAGCGGACAGCAGCAGGAAGAACAAACAGCAGTTTGGGGGAAACAGCAGCTGGGAGATCAGCGACCTCTTTCTTCTTTGTAGCCTCTTTTCTCCTACTTCTTTGTAGAGCCCGTTTTTTCTTTGTAGCCCCCTTCTTGGGCCTGGCTTTTTCTTTGTAGAGCCCCCTTTTCTCCTGCTTCTTTGTAGAGTCCCCTTCTCCTCAGGGCTCTGGATTTTTATTCCTCTCTCCCAAGTCTCACAGTTAAACTTGATCAGCTGGCTAAGCCACGCCCCTGCTAGCTCACGAGACAGTTAATACTTTATACCTGTGTCTTAAGCAGCCCACCTGGGATTAAACAAAAACATTCTCATAATTCTCATAATTGGTTTTAATAAACTCACACCACACCTCGCCTCATGCTCCTGTAAAAAGGTCCAGTGAATTCCCAGGCTCAGTGCATTGGACTTCGGTGGAATAGTTTCATTGTTCTGCCATTGGCTCTCCACCCGGGGTAACTCTGTTAGGTAGCTGTCAAGCATTAGCAGGCTTAGAGGTCAGTGACGGTGGACCGACCCATACTTCCGAAATCAGCCTTTTCACCTGTCATATATATTTGTTGCTTTCAGGTAGTTCCACTGTCTACTGAGGATAACCCTGAACTCCTGATCCTCCTACCCCTACTTCTGCAAGTGCTGGGATTGTAGACATGTTCCTTCGCACCAAGTTAATGTATGTATGTATGTACACTGAGAGCATGGTTGGTAGCCCCAGAGGCCTAAAGAGGGCATTGGATCCCCTGGAGCTGGAGTTGCCTGCAATGGTGAACTGTCCGACAAGGATGTTGGAAGCCATCTTCTTCAAGGGCAGCACATGCTTTAACTGCTGAGCCATTTCTCCAGCCTCCAACTCACTCACTTAATTGACTGAGCCTTTTGGGGGGGGGACATTGAAATTTTTTTGAGTCCTTTACGTATCCTGACTATCAATCCTTGTCAGGTGGATAGGTAGCGTAAATTTTCTCCCATCTAGTCAGTAAGTAGTGTAACCGAACTTTTAAATTATTATTTATCACTTATTTATTACTAAATTCACTTATAACAAACACCAACAATTTCTTAACTATTAATCCTATAAATTCCTACAACCCCTTTAACCTATCCACTAAACCTATTGATAATTATTTTTCTAACCTTTTAGAATGATACAGTCTCTGGGGCAGGTCCTCAGTCATCAGGAACACAGTCTTTGTCGTAGATTCTTTAACGCACTTAGCAGTCCTTTTTCTGAATCTCTCAGATGCAGGTTCGTCAGGGTAAGTTGGTTATTGCAGTCTCACCTTAAATAAGGCTTCATGCTTTTTTCTCTGTGGGAGACCCCAGCCGTCTGCAGGCCAACTTACTTCTTTTGAATCAGGAACTCAGCTGCTCTGCCTCAGTCCTTAAAGCCAGGTACAGTTTCCTTTAGGCCACTGTTCGGACAGATCAAACCCCGCCAGGCAAAAGCTGAGCCACAGGGTCCAGTCCTTGGCCTTTTGGTGTCTTGCTCAGGCTTTCTTTGCTCACCAGCTTCTTTTTGCTTCAGGGAGAGAGCTGGCCATCAATGGCCAGCACTTTTTTCAGCAGGACTCTTGGAGCTCTCTAGCATCAGGGGCCTCTTCTACTTCTGGGCTCCACGCACTGTCCTTAAATAGGAGGAACTCTGTTTCAGCTTAATTTGGGCTCCGCCCACTTAGCAGCTGAAAACAATGTCAGGCCAGATACTTTGTTTCTTCAAGTCTTGAGTCTTTCCTGTTTTTCCTGACTTCAACCTTGTTTTTCAGTCTATTACGTCTTTCCTGTTTTTCCTGACTTCATGCTGATAATGCTCTTCATGCCCCGAATTAAGAGACAGTATCAGAAACTCCTATATATTTTCTAAATCTAATTTATCTAACCGCCTACAAAGTAGTTTGTCTTTTCATTCTGTTTTCCTTTGCTGTGCAGAATCTTTCTGATTTTATACAATTCCCATTCATTCATTCATTCATTCATGTGATTATCCCCTGCCAACGTCCTCTAGGGTTTTTTTGTTTTTCTGTTTTTCTGTTTTCTTTCAAGCAGCTTCAAAGTTTCAGATCACCCACTGAGGTCTTTGATAAATTTGATTTTTGTGTGTGTGTGTGTGTGTGTGTGTGTGTGTGTGTGTGTGCGTGCCAAGTGTGAGATAGGCATTTAGTTTCATTCTTGGGCCTCTGAATGCCCAGTTTTCCAAGCACCATTTGTTGAAAGGCTATATTTTCTCCAATACATGTTGTCTGCCAACTTTGTTAAAGATCAGGTGGCTGTCTCTGTGTGGGTTTATTTCTGGGATGTCTTTTGACCTTGAGACATGACACCAATAACCTATACATACATGTTGGGCTGCACTCATAGCTGTCCTAGGATATTTGCAGCCCATACGTCACAGGCTGGACACACTGCACTTGATTCTTTTGGTCTTTGTGTCTGTTTTCATGTCAGCATCATGCTGTTCTGTTATTGCGGTTCTGATCTACAATTTGAAGCCTAGCATTCTGATGCCTCTGGCATGGCTCTTCATCTCAGGGCTGCTGTGTCTGTCTGGGGTCCTTCATGCCTCCACAGATGAAGTATAGGATTTCATTCTCTATTCTGTGAAGAATATTGTTGCCATTTTCATGGTGACACTGAATGTGTCGATTTTGAATTTATACGACATTAACTCTGCCAATCCATGCACTTGGAGTTTCTTTCCATGTAATGTATTCTTCAGTTTCAAATTCTTTCTTTAGTCAGGTATGGTGGTTCACACATGTTCTCTCAGCATTTGGGAAATGGAGGCAGGAAAGTCAGGAATTGAACATCATTCTCAGCTTTATAGTGAGTTCCAAGCCAGCTTGGTATACATGAAACCCTGTCTCAAAACAAACAACAAAGCAAAAAAAAAACAAACAAACAAAAAAATTCTTTCTTTAGTGTTCTAAAGTTTTCATTATGAAGGTTTTTCACTTCCTTGCTTAGGTTAGGACTATTAGTAGTTTTTTGTTTTTTGGGTTTTTTTTTTTTAAATCTCTTGTGAAGGAAAGTGTTGTTCTGGTTTCTTTCTCAAGCATGTTTGTCAATGAGAATAATCTGATTTCTCCCTTTCCTATTTCTTGTTGAAAGTGACTTTACTTTACACTGTAATTAATTTTACAGTACTTAATACCTCTACCTCCCTTCCAATCCTTGTTCCTTCCAGCCCCCAACCCTAGATGGAATAGAAAGAAGGTTAGAGGGAAAAGGGACAGAACTCTCTTTGAGCTACTTCCTGCTGATTTGGGTCTTCAGGTTCTTTTTTTTTTTTTTTCTATTTGTCATTTTCACACGTTGGTTTTAATACCTTCCATAAGCCACTTGAAAGTTACAGTAAGAAGCAGCTTGGGAACAGGGAGAAGAAAACCTGGATCCCCCTTCTCAGCTCTCTGAGTATTTTTTTTTTTAAATACTTTATTTTTTTTTCTTCAAGTTACATCTCAGTCACAAACCCCTCCCTATTCCCCCTTCCTATCCCGCCCTTCCACCCTCTTACCCCCAGAAGTTTCCCCTTTCAGTCCAACAGATGGTTCCTTCTCTTATAACAGTAAGTATTATAGAAAACAACAGATATAAATATGCCACATTTATGAGAGTTAAATGGCCCAGTATACCTTCCCAATGTCCAGTTTATACATATTTGGCCCCTGACTTTTACATTCTACTATCTAACCATCTCCATGAATTTAAAGGTCTATATCTGACTCAACATTCATACTAACTTGCAACACACTTTTAAGAGTATCTTCTTAGATCTGTAACACCCTCTTGATTCCTAAACAACTCAAAATTTAACTATGAGACTCTAGCTGTCTATTCTTCAACCACCTCAGAGACCTGAGAAGGATAAATATATCTGCTTATATAGGAAGTGCAGGGCCTGCAGCTTCCATAACTAAGAAAGGACATACCAATGACTGCCTGGACAGTTCCCATTTTCTCTCCATACATTCCTGCATCAGTCTTCAGCCTTTGGGTCCTGTTTCTCTGACAGACATTTGTTGTAGAGCCAGGATTATGAAGGACTTACCTACCCTGTCTTGGCAGAGTTAGGCTGTCGACTTCCCTGCTACCAAGTTTTGTCCTTTTTGGACAGCAGTCTGTCTGCAGTTGGTGCAAGGGGTTTTTTCATGCCAAGAGAAAGGCTTGCCACTAATTCAACCATCTTACAGTGGAGGTTCTTCGATGCTTATCTTCTACTTGGAGTAGAATAGGGGGTGCTGTCAGGCGCTGATATGTCTCGATATAAAAAAAAAGAAAATCTTAAGATAACATCTTTGAATGCCATATTCTGCAGATCTCTTGGGGTTTTTGAAGATGCCCTATCCATCTCTTGTATTTAGATAAGCAAATGTTGCTTGTCTCTTAGCAACTTGATTACTGGGTAGTTAGGAGAATATCTGTGATAGACTGTCATAGTAGCTAACAAAGTGACATGTTTGCATGACTAGGAGTTTGTTTTACTTAACTATCCTAGACAGTTTTAGACGGTTGGTATCAAGAGGCCAGAGCTTCACATTTTATTTTTAAGTATCTCTAGGTATGATACCATTAGCAAGCGTTACCTTTAATTTTGTATCAATATACAAAGATCTATTCAATTGTGGTTAAATATACTCTTAATTATGTATCAATATACAAAGGTCAATGCCTATGTAGCCCAATACAATCTTAATATTACGTCCATATACAAGGGTCAATACCATTGTGGCCAACTATAATCTTAATTTTGTATCAATATACAAAGATCAATACCGATGTAATCCAATACAATCTTATTTTTGCACAATAAACAATGGTCAATACCACTTTAGCCAAATAACCTACTAATTTTGTATCAATATACAAAGGTATAAGGGCATATTCAATAATCTGCCCCTTCTTCTTGGACCTTCCTGTGCTATGTATATATCTCATTTTTCTCAAGCCTATGCAGTCCTACATAGGAGAGGAAGAAGGATACAGAAAAGGAAAAGTAGGAAGTCCCTGGGGCTAACCTCCAAAACCCATTAAACAGGTCCATTTATCAGCTTGTAATCTCTTCCCCTAAATATCGGAGTTTTCAGTTATCCTTCAAATAACCAAAAAGAAGGGCGGAGAAACACCTTCCCCACCCTCTGTGCATGGGACGTCGCTCTCTTAAAGTGACTTCCTGCTGATTTGGGTCGTAGTAGACCTGTTTGGGGCCCGAACCCAAATGGAAAAAATGGTTAAAAATGTTAGTACACTCCTTTTATGTTCAGTCCTTCTGTTCTCAGCTGTTTAGATGACCTAAGGGGTTTGTAGGCAGAAGCTGATCTTGCAGGCTTCACTGAGGTTCCTGCCCGGGCATTGTGTAGAGCTGAACGGTCCCAGCGACATTGGATTGCCATGGTGGTTGCAGGCCCCCGATGGAGACGGCTATTGAGGAAGTCTGCCAGGCAGAATCAACTGGGTCACTCGTCCTCCTTGGTGCCTGATTCTGCTCTCTGCTGTGGTTTCCGCTGTCCAGCCGTCCTCGGGCTCCCCTAATGGACGCTTCGATTCTCCTGGAAAGATAAGAGCAGAGCCCTGCCCCAATCCCAACCCTGGGACAATTGCCCTCTTTTTTTTGGGGGGGGGCTAGGTAGTACTTCTCCTGAAGCAAATTTGGCCTTCCAACAACATACAAAGCGTTATCTTTCAATCCGGGTTAAAGAAGAAATCATTCTGTCACCTTGGAGCTAAACCAGCTCCAGTGTATATATTTTGAGATCCCAAAGGACAATCTGCCTGCATCGAGAAGGCTTTTTGTAAGTAGCCTCCAAACCTAGGTCCCTCCAAATCCCATGTGTGTGTCTCTGAACTCTAATTATTGGGATCAGAGACCTGTGTTTCCCATCTGAAGGGATCAAAGATGTGCTCCACCACTCCTGGATCGAAGTCTTTCTCTGTTTAGAGTTTGCCCTGCATCAGGCTGACCCTGAGCTCTGGGATCTGCCCGTTTCTATCTCCAGTGTGCTGGGAGCTGGGACCAAGGGTGTACTCTTCTTGAATGGTGGGACCAAGAGTATGCACCCTCACCACCCCGCTCCGTATGACTCCAGAAAACATAAGACCACTAACTCTACTGTGCTCCCCCCGTCTCCGCTGAAGTCAAAGGCATGGGCCAATACCACAATTCTCTTGTATTTTACCTTAGCTCCATGTCTTCTCTACACCTGGAGGTCTGCAAAAGCAGGCCAAATGGCTGTATCCTCTATTCCATTCACAGTGTTTCAGCCCTGCCACCTGCCTTTTTTTTTTTTAATAAATTTATTTGTTTGTTGCTTCAGGTTACATCCTTATCATATTGTCCTCTTTTCCCGCTTCCCAGCCCCACCCTCCCATGCTCTACCCCCTGACCATTCCGTCTTGTTCCTCTGGGGTGGTTTGTCCCTGCCTAACAGTCTCTCACCACAGATCAGGAGTCATATGAGGGCCAAGAGCCTCTTCATTCTCCAGGGGCCTACGAGGCAGTACTGCCAGTGAAAGGTGTCTCCTTGCTACTGGGGGAATACTAAAAAAAAGACCCACAGACACACAAACCCACAAAAACAAAGAATATCAACAAAAAAAGAGAGGAAAAAGAGAAGGGAAAGGGAAAAAGAAAAAAGAAAAAAAGAAGGAAAAAGAAAAAGATAAAAAAAATTTATGTCCATGTTCCTTTTGGTGTGTTGGTTGTAGTATAGATATCCTGTACGATATAGTTAAAATCCTACTATAAGTGAATAGATGCCATGTGCATCCTTCTGAGACTGGGTTAGCTCACTCAGGATGAGCTCCTCTAGATCCATCCATTTGGTTGCAAATTGCATGATTTCATTGTTTCTTATAGCTGAGTAATATTCCATTGTATAGATGTACCACAGTTTTTTTAATCCATTCTTCAGTTGAGGGACATCTGGGTTGTTTCCAATTTCTAGCTATTACAAATAAGGCTGCTATGAACATAGATGAGGAGACTTCCCTATGTCTCCGTGAGAGGTCCTTTGGGCCCAGAAGTGGTATGGCTGGGTCCTGAGGCAAGGTTATTCCTAGATTTCTAAGATATCACCAGACAGACCTCCATAGTGATTGCACAAGCCTGCACTCCCACCAGCAATGGAGTAGGGTTCCCCTTTCTCCATACCCTCACCAGCATGCGCTATCATTTGAGCTCTTTATCTTAGCCATTCTAACAGGTGTTAGGTGGAATCTCAGGATTGTCTTGAGTTGCATTTCTCTGATGATTAAGGATGTTGAACATTTCTTCAGGTGTCTCTCAGCCCTTAGGGATTCCTCTTTTGTGAATTCTCTATTTAGCTCCATCTCCCATTTTTTGATTGGATTATTTGGTTTTTTGGCATTTAGTTTCTTGAGTTCTTTGTAGATTTTAGATAATAGCCCTCTATCAGATGTGGGGTTGGTGAAGATTTTCTCCCAGTCTGTTGGTTGCCGTTTTGTTCGAATGACAGTGTCCTTTGCCTTACAGAAGCTTTTCAGTTTCATGAGGTCCTATTTATTGATTGTTGATCTCAGGTCCTGAGCTGTTGGTGTTCTGTTCAGGAAGTTGTCACCTGTGCCAATGAGTTCGAGGGTTTCTCCTACTTTTTCTTCTAGTATCTTTAGTGTGGCCGGCCTTATGTTAAGGTCTTTGATCCACTTGGAATTAAGTTTTGTACAAGGTGATAGGTATGGGTCTAATTTCATTCTTTTGCAAGTGGACATCCAGTTGGACCAGCACCATTTGTTGAAGATGCTGTCCTTCTTCCATTGTGCGTTTTTGGCTTCTTTGTCAAAGATTAGTTGGCCATAGGTGTGTGGGTCCATGTTTGGGTCTTCAATTCGATTCCATTGATCCACTGGTCTGTTTCTATACCAGTACCATGCTGTTTTTATTACTGTTGCTCTGTAGTACAGCTTGAAATCTGGGATGGTGATACCTCCAGATGTTTTTTCATTGTACAGGATTGATTTAGCTATTCTGGGCTTTTTGTTGTTCCATATGAAGTTGAGATTAGCTTTTTCCAGGTCTATAAAGAATTGTGTTGGTATTTTGATAGGAATTGCATTAAATCTATATATTGCTTTTGGTAGGATAGCCCTTTTTATTATGTTGATCTTACCTATCCATGAGCATGGGAGATCTTTCCATCTTCTAAAGGCCTCTTCCATTTCTTTCTTCAGGGGCTTGAAGTTCTTGTTATATAGGTCCTTTACATGCTTGGTTAGAGTTACCCCTAGGTATTTTATGTTGTTTGTGGCTATTGTGAAGGGGGTTGTTTCCCTTATTTCTTTCTCGGTATATTTGTTTGTTGTATAAAGAAGGGCTTCTGATTTTTTTGAGTTAATTTTGTATCCAGCCACCCTGCTGAAGTTGTTTATCAGCTGTAAGAGTTCTTTGGTGGAGTTTTTGGGGTCGCTTATGTATACTAACATATCATCTGCGAATAGGGATAATTTGACTTCTTCATTTCCAATTTTTATCCCTTTGATCTCCTTTAGTTGTCTTATTGCTCTAGCAAGGACTTCAAGTACTATATTGAAGAGATATGGTGAAAGTGGACATCCTTGTCTTGTCCCTGAGTTTAGAGGAAATGCTTCAAGCTTCTCTCCATTTAATTTGATGTTGGCTACTGGCTTGCTGTATATTGCCTTTATTATTTCTAGGTATGGTCCTTGTATGCCCGTTCTCTCCAGAACTTTTAGCATGAAGGGGTGTTGGATTTTGTCAAATGCTTTTTCTGCATCTAGCGAGATTATCATGTGGTTTTTTTCTTTCACCTTGTTTATGTGGTGAATTACATTGATAGACTTTCGTATATTGAACCATCCCTGCATTCCAGGGATGAAGCCTACTTGATCATGGTGTATGATACTTTTGATGTGTTCTTGAATTCGGTTTGCTAGTATTTTATTAAGTATTTTTGCATCTATGTTCATGAGGGAGATTGGTCTGAAGTTCTCTTTCTTTGTTGGGTCTTTGTGTGGTTTAGGAATCAGAATGACAGTGGCCTCATAGAATGAGTTTGGCAGTGATCTTTCTGTTTCTATGTGGTGGAAGAGTTTGAAAAGTAATGGTGTTAGTTCCTCTTTGAAGGTCCGGTAGAATTCCGTGCTAAAGCCATCTGGCCCTGGGCTTTTTTTGGTTGGGAGATTATTAATGACTGTTTCTATTTCCTTGGGTGTTATTGGGCTGTTTAAGCTGTTAATCTGATTTTGATTTAGTTTTGGTAGGTGGAATTTATTGAGGAAATTGTCCATTTCGCTTAGGTTTTCAAATTTAGTGGAATATAGATTTTTAAAGTAATGCCCGAATATTTTCTGAATCTCCTCAATGTCTGTTGTTATTTCTCCCTTTTCATTTCTGATTTTGTTGATTTGGGTTCTTTCCCTTTGCCTTTTAGTTAATTTGGCTAGGGGTCTGTCTATTTTGTTGATTTTCTCAAAGAACCAACTCTTGGTTTCATTGATTCTTTGTATAGTTCTTTTTGATTCTAAGTTGTTGATTTCAGCTCTAAGTTTGATGATTTCCTGCCTTCTGCTCTTCTTGGGAGTGTTTGTTTCTTTTTTTCCAATTCACCCAGCTTAGCTGTTAGTTCACTAATATGAGCTGTCACAATTTTCTTTTTGAAAGCACTTAGTGCTATGAACTTTCCTCGTAGCACAGCTTTCAATGTATCCCATAGGTTTGGGTATGTTGTGTCTTCATTGTCGTTGGATTTTAAGAAGTCTTTGATTTCCTTCCTTATTTCTTCCCTGACCCAGTGGTCATCCAGTAAGGAGCTGTTCAATTTCCATGTGTGTGTAGGCTTTCTGTTGATTCTTATACTGTTGAAGACCAGCTTTATTCCGTGGTGGTCTGATAAGATACAAGGTGTTATTTCAATTTTCTTGTATCTACTGAGACTATCTTTGTGACCAATTATGTGGTCGATTTTGGAGAAGGTTCCGTGGGGTGCTGAGAAAAAGGTGTATTCCTTTGTGTTTGGGTGAAACGTTCTGTAGATATCTGTTAGGTCCATTTGTTTCATGATCTCTGTTAGACTCAATATTTCTCTGTTTGTCTTCTGTCTTGATGATCTGTCCTTTGTTGTGAGTGGGGTGTTGAAGTCTCCCACTACTAATGTGTTGTGATCGACGTGCGCTTTAAGTTTTAGAAGTGTTTCTTTTACGAAAGTAGGTGCCAGCCGGGCGGTGGTGGCGCACGCCTTTAATCCCAGCACTCGGGAGGCAGAGGCAGGTGGATCTTTGTGAGTTCGAGGCCAGCCTGGTCTACAAAGTGAGTCCAGGACAGCCAGGGTTACACAGAGAAACCCTGTCTCGAGAAAACGAAAAAAACAAAAAAAAAACAAAAAAAAAAAACGAAAGTAGGTGCCTTTGTATTTGGGGCATAGATGTTCAGTATTGAAATTTCCTCTTGATGAATATTCCCTTTAATGAGTATATAGTGCCCTTCTTTGTCTTTCTTCATTAACTTCAGTTGGAAGTCTGTTTTGTTTGATATTAGGATGGCTACTCCAGCTTGCTTCCTGGGTCCATTTGCTTGGAAAACCTTTTCCCAGCCCTTTACTCTGAGGCAGTGTCTATCTTTCGTAGTTAGATGTGTCTCTTGTATACAGCATAAGGAAGGGTCTTGCTTGTGGATCCACTCTGTAAACCTATGTCTTTTTATTGGGGAGTTGAGTCCATTGATGTTGATGGATATTAGTGACCTGGGGTTGTTATTTCCCATTAGTTTGGTATAGGTGGTGGTCCTGTGCTTCTTTTGGTTTAGTTGCTGTGGAGTTTTCTATTCCCTTTGTTTTCTTGAGTGGAGTTTTCTTCTCTGGGTTGGGATTTTCCTTCTAGGATTTTCTGTAGGGCTGGGTTTGTGGGTAGATATTGTTTAAATTTGATTTTGTCATGGAATATCTTGTTTTCTCCATCTATGTTGATAGAGAGTTTTGCTGGGTAAAGTAGTCTGGCTGGGCACCTATGTTCTCTCAGGGCTTGTAGTATATCTGACCAGGCCCTTCTAGCTTTTAAAGTTTCTGAGGAGAAGTCAGGTGTAATTCTGATGGGTCTGCCATTGTATGTGACTTGACCTTTTTCTCTTACAGCTTTTAATATTCTTTCTTTGTTCTGTACATTTGGTGTTTCAATTATTATGTGGCGAGAGGAGTTTCTTTTCTGGTCTAATCTGTTTGGTGTTCTGTAAGCCTCTTGGATTTTTATTGGCATCTCTTTTTTCAGGTATGGGAAGTTTTCTTCTATGATTTTGTTGAAGATATTTCCTGGACCTTGGAGTCGGGAGTCCTCTCTTTCCTCTATACCTATAATTCTTAGGTTCCGTCTTTTTATTGAGTCCTTGATTTCTTGGATGTTGTGGGTGAGAGATTTTTTTAGCCTTCTCATTTTCTTTGGATGTTGTACTGATTTCTTCCACTGAATCTTCCATGCCTGAGATCCTGTCTTCCATCTCTTGCATCCTATTGTTGATACTCACATCCGTAGTTCCTGTTCTCTTCCCTTGGTTCTCCACTTCCTCTTTTAACTCTGACTGTGTTTTCTTTATTGTTTCTATTTCTATTTTCATGTCTTGTATGGTTTTGTTTGTTTTGTACATTTCCTTCTCCAGCTTGCTTGTTTTTGTATGAAAATCTTTCATGGCTTTTTCCTTTTCCTGTTCAAGCTCTGTCACCTTGGCTTGGAGCTCTTTAATGGTGTTGTTCCTTGTTTTGA
>CAJQZJ010031249.1:0-16241 GCA_907164525.1 Lophiomys imhausi
ATATTCACTAAATCTAACTTATATTAATCTATCAGCCCCTACACTTTCTTCCTTCCTTCCTTCCTTCCTTCCTTCCTTCCTTCCTTCCTTCCTTTCTTCCTTCCTTCCTTCCTTCCTTTCTTTCTATCATTTATCTATTGTCAATTTTTATTTCTATCTATCCTCCTTATCCATCTCTTCTTCATGATCTTGGTCACTCACTCATCCTACTTGCTCAGACATGCATGCAGTTATTTATCTACACATCCCTGGGCCTGTGGACCATGCATTCATTCTTGGAATTGTACATAGGATCATTCTTGACCATGAAGAACACCCAACAATGTACCTTGAAAACTTATAGTTGGGAGACAAGTCGTATCAGAAAAAGTAAGATAAATAGGAAAGGGGACTTTAAGATAATGCCTCTAGGGAGAAACCAACTGGAAAGACAACAAATTTTTTAAATGAAGAGAAAATGGAGGGTCTGGGATGGGTGGTGTTGTGCATGCCTTTAATCCCAGAACTACAGAGGCAGAGGCAGGCAGATCTCTGAGTTTGAGCCCAGCCTGGTCTACGTAGTGAGTTTCAGGACAGCCAGAGCAAATAGAAAGACCCTGTCTCAAACAAAACAAAACAAGGGAGGAAATAAGGGAGGGAGGGAGAAAGAGAGGGAGAGAGGAAGGATAGAAGGATGAAAGGAAAGGAGAGGGAAAAGAAGGTGGATGAGGATCCTTAATCTCTAGCATTTTCTATGAATGATTTCACTATCCTGCTTGATCCCACCCAGTACCCCTTGGATGGCTGTTCACTCACTGGGCGTTCCAGTCAGGTGAGCTCTCCAGGCAGAATGTCACAGTCCTTTGCTCTCTGACCTTATACCTCATCTCCAATGCATGAGTAAAATTGCAGAGTCAGACAGATGCTGCAGGTCCAGTGCCTGTCCAGTCCCTCAACCAATGTAGGCCAAGCCCCTCACTAAGTGATCAGAGACCATGATGATTGGCAGTGAGGGGCTTTTTAACTCAGATACATCTCAGAATGTCAAGGCCAAAGTTAGTTTTTTAAAAATTTAAATTTAAATATATTTTCCTTTATAAAGATACTTTAAAACCACAGGGGGCTTTGCAATTCTTGATGTAATAAGTGATTTAGGGAAAGAGGATCAACAAAAACTCAAATTTTTGCTGAGTTTCCTGCTGAAAACAGAATCCCCTAAAAGGTTACTTAGAGCTAGTTAATGCTTTTATAACAGAGACTGAGCAGAACGGCCTTAAATGAGTAATCAAGCTTCAGTCATCAGCTACTACAGGGGGCACTGGAGAATTAATGCTCTTGGTTGTGATCCACTGGGAAGGGTCCTATGTCCACAACCAAGTCAGAAAACAACAAACAGCTTCAGAGCATGGGGCGTTCTGACAAACATCCTGTCTGGAATCCTCAGAACTATCTGTGATCTGGAAGACTAAAAGAAAATGTTGAAGTGCTCCAGATCAGAGAGGAAAGGAGCAAGGCAATAAATGTAATGAGGGAGGAGAGATGGAGAGAGGAAGGTAGGAGAGATGGGGAGGAGGGAAGGAGAGATGGGGAGGAGGGAAGGAGAGATGGAGGAGGAAAGGAGAGATGGTGAGGAGGGAAAAGACAGGGAGGAAGGAAAGAAGGAAAGGAATAGAGAAAAGAAGATGGAAAGGAAGGGAGGAATAGGGAAAAGATGTGAGGAACAAATAAAGGAAGTTAGAAAGGAGGGACAGTGGCAGACCAACACAGTTCTAACAAACTTTAGATCAATGGTGTTTTGACCATAGCCTATGCATTTAAAATGTTAATGTGTAAGAAGTGAATTTAAGTGCCATTTACAGGAGGGTGGTCTTGTTCATGGACATGCATATCTATGAACACAGTGATATCTCTGGTTCACTTTCACATACTTAGGTACAAAGCACACATGCATGCTTGTGCGTGAAACATTGGAAGTTGGTATGTGTGAGTGCCAGGTGTGCTCCTCTTCCAACCTTCTTGTAGACAGGGAATTGTCCTAAATGAAAAGATGGATACCCTGAGGGGACCCAGTGCAGCCAGCAGTGTGATCTCCACTCCAGTCCACTTCATGGCTGGAGAAAAGCAGCTTCAGGAACCTCTGCATACTCTCTCCTCTACTTCACGCCTGAAGAGTCATGTGCATTGGTTTTGTTTTGTTTCTTTTCTTTTTTATGTTCTATGTCACAGATGCAAAACAACCAGCAGGGCCATCAGGCCCTTCTCTCCTTGGCCCTGGAGTGACCTACCTGCTGGAACTTCTCATAGGAGCTGCAGGGGTACCCCAAGAAGCCATCGGGGTTGAGGATGCTGCTGGCATAGTACTTGTAGCTCCGCAGATGGTTGCAGGCTGCAAAGTTGCGAGTTCCTGAGAAAGCCAAGGCCACAGGAGTGAGAGAAGGACCTTCACCTTCAGAAGGTCAACCATTCTGAGTGAGCAGGGAGCAGCCTCCACACCTCAGGACTCTGGACCAGGGAACTGCTGAGGAGATACAAGTCCTAGCAACTATGTTTGTTGAATGCATGTGACATGTGTAACATACATGAAAGGGCTGAAGGATTGGGGAGCCAAGGGGCGGAGAGAGAAAGAGACAGACACACAGAAGCAGAAACAAACAGAAACTGACACAAAGTCTGCACACACGGAAAGAGAGAATAGAACAATTGACTTTAAAAGCTTTTAAACACACAGCAACAGCTTTTAAAAACAACGCACACATAGGTATGCAGTAGAGAAGACAGATAAACCAGATACCCAACAGGCAGTCTTCATTATCTGTGAATTCTGCCCCCCTGGATTCAGCCAACCATGCTGTTAGGTCTATGACAGTTGTGTCCGTATTGGCCATGTGTGGACTCCCTGTCAGTATTCCCAGAACAGCATTCCCAGCATAACAGCCATAAGGTACACAACCTCTCAGGGGGCCAAGCTTTCTTGGGCCTTACTGCTGAGGCTGCGTTAAGGCTAAGAAACAACTCCTCTCTGCTGGGCCAGGCACAGGGGGTTCTAGTGCCCTTCATTCTATGACCCAAAGATGACTTGTTGGGGAAATCACCTCTCATTTCTCTAGTTATGTGACATAGAACTTCTTGTCCTCCATTTCCACGGAGGACATCTATAAAGAGCATTCAAGGGAGTCACACATCAAAAAAGGACCTGTTCCCTTTATGGGTGGGGTAGCTGTGCTCACCCCAGAGCCCACAAGTAGATAACAGAACCTGTTTTAAACTTAATTGTTTCTTTCATCCAAAATTGCTGTTCAGGGATCCCATAATAGAGGAAAAAGTGTGTTCAATTGTTCCCTCTGCCCAGTGCCCATGTGACTTGCATGGCACACAATAGAAACACACTCCGGTGCTCATGGGCTGGTTTGCTCTAAATTGCCTCTTTAATTAAACCTGGCCTCTCTGCTATTGTGTATGCCCTGCTTGTCAGTTCTGGGAGGAGGCAGCTGTTATCATAACTTAGGCTTCCTTAGGGAGAGAACAGTCAGTCCCCTAATGAGTTACCTGGTAAGGGGCCAAGAGGTCAAAAGCTCTGTTTATTTGACACTAGATGCTGAATGTCACTTTTTTCCATATTTCTTGCAGACATTAACCACATGGGACATTAAAAAGCTACAGAAAACCTCTCAACAGCATGTGCTTGGTGCTTGATTCAGGCCAGGGCCAGGTACTGCAGTAGTGGGGTGTTCACTAAGACCCAGCCACATGGAGCTTCCAGCTCAGAAAAATAATGACAAATAAAATGATTACTGTCCCAAAGCCCCCTCTTTCAGAAAGGCCAGGAATGCCTGGTCTCAGGGGAGGGACAAAGGAAATAACCAAAGGCTAAAACCAGGAGAAGTCATATCAATGGCTCTGGGATGTCACTTAATATTAAGTGTGTAACTCCTGCTCTCTGGGTGAACAATGCCTCACACAGGCTTCAGTAAGCCACATGGTTGCCAGCCCACCAGCCCTCCAGGCCTTCCAGAAACTCCCAGAATGAATCTACTTCTAGCCAGCTCAGTCCCCTCCCTGGTACAGTCAATGGCAAGAAAGGCCAAGCCTCCACATCCTGTGGAGTCTCTCAGTTCTTCAAGGAATAGGAGCTAAGAACATGGTGAGGGCTGGGACCAAGCCAGAGGTGGGTGTTTACCACAGCACCCACCTAGCCCCTATCTTGGCATCCTGACAAGTGAGATATGAGCTCCGAGCCCTTCAGTAAGAAGCTAGGCTTATATATAGTTGTAGCCTTGGACAAAGCATGCAGCTTTCCAGGAACCCAGTGCCTGCATATATGATGTAGGGCCAAATACAGAAAGCATCTTATAGTGTTATGAAATGCCTGGCTCAGAACAAGCATACAGTAAATGGCAACAAGTTCATCATTATGGTGGCCAGACTCAAACATTCTGTTTTCATCCCAAATTTGGCAGTTACCGTCTCACTTCTTTCATGTACCTACCTTCCCATATTCCATTTACATCAACAATGGTGGAAAGGATGTTTTTCTGACATCCAGGCATCTCCTTTCCTCCATTTGGGAAGAAATCCAGGTGGCCTACCTTTTGGCTCATACCAAAACCTGAAAGATTTGAAGCAAAAGTGAGCAAGGGTATATATGGTCCCAAACTTACATCCTGGTCTCATGTGTTCATTCCAATTCAAACAGGAGGACCACAAGCCGCCTTGATGATTTTCCCCTTAGCAACACAAGTTCTCTATGCAGACAGTTCCCAGAGATGGGCAATTGGCAGGACAAGGGGGAAGGACCAACACAGGAAGTGAGATGGGAGAGGATGAGCTATGGGTCACCGTGTATGTATCTATCGGTATGTGTACCTGTTTGTCTGTCTTGGAGAAACCCTAGACAATATTGATGAATCGAAGATCATAAGGCCCCAGTAGGCATGCATATGGTCGCATTTGCATTACATTTATTATTTTAGATTTTTGGTTTCTGCATTATATATTTTTAAATTATGTATATGTTGTGTGTGTGTGCATATGTTCACATGAATGCAGGTGCACACAGAAGTCAGAAGCATCACTCCCTGGAGGTAGAGTTATGGAGCACTGTGAGCTGCCCAACATGGACACTAGGAATCAGGGGATCAGGTCCTCTCCAAGGGCAGTGTGTGCTTTTAACCACTAAACAAGCCCCCCACCCCGCGCTGTAGTTTCTAAAATTTTTAAAGTGAGAATATGACAGAAATACTCTAAAACTGAGCTACATTTCAGACCTTCTAGACTGTGTTACCACAGTGAGACCACAGAGGTTACTTGGGGGAGTGGGAGGAAATGAGGAGGAGCTTTAGATTTTGAGGTGCTCAGATCTGTGATCCAACCTGGATTCCGCTGACCAGCTTCATGATCTTACTGAATCATTCAGACTCAATGAGTCTCCTCAGTTTTGAGGTGGTGACAGTTTCCCTTTTAGGGTGCTGCACAACAAGCTGTCATGTACAAAATGTTCAGAGCAGCACAGGTTGACTATTCAGTAAATGATCTCTCAGTCCCCATCTTGGTCATTGCCATTTTAACATATCCTGTATGGGCACATTTCTTGAATGGTTACATTTTTGGATACATAATATCCAGTATTGGATACAGTGGATACACAGTACTGAAAAAAAAATGCTGATTTTAGAAGAATTAAACACAAGAGTGTAGTTCCAACAGGACAAACTGTAATCAAAGCTTTGACAATTTTTAAAAGTAAAGAATTAAGTATAAAAGCTTTTCAGTCAGGTCAGGTGAAAGCATCTATTACGTTGGATCCAGGCAGAGATGCAGGGTTTGATGAGTCATAGCCTCCCTAGCCATAGATGAATTTTTGGTGCAGTCTGGGAGGGTCACACCAGTTACAGTGGCATTGTACTGGATAACTGGTTTTGGCTGGCACCCATTGTTATTGATAGGGACCTAAGGTGCTCTGTAGTTAACCACATTTAATGGCCCCTCTGCAGCTGTGTGCCTGTGTGGTGGGAGTGTTGCCTGAACATGATGCCATCAGTCATGAGGAGTTGGAGGTGAACTCACCTAGGTTGGGAATTATGGGGGCGCTATCCGTGTGGATAACATCTACAAACATGGCGTCCGATGGATCCAACCGAACTTCCTCGGGCAGGCCTTGAAAACAGGGCTCTGCAGGGTCCAGCCCTGAAAGGTAGAATGGAAGTAGAACAATCTCAGCCTAAGAAAAACAAGATCCAAGTGTCGAACCACAAACTCAGGTGAGAAGTGCTGGGTAAACACCCACAAACCCCAGCAGCTACAGTTCTGAGGGTCTGCAGGGATCTACTTGAGAGAAAGAAGCCAGGACAGAGGAGGGGACAGGAATTCTGCCTAGAGAATGGTCAGAAATCCCTGAGGTCATCTCCAGGGAGGATCTAGGATAAGCTCACCTCTCATTTCCCCCTTCCCGAGTTTCTCACACAGAAACCATGAGCTCCATGGCCTCCTTCAGTGGCTCACTCCCCAGGTCCTGAGACCCACACATCCTCTCATCTTTTCCTGTGCTGCTCCTCAGTCTTCGGACCCTTAAATGCATTCTTCCTCTATCCGATTCCTTCTTCACTAAGCCTCCTCAAGGAAACTTTATTTCTCCTTTCTTATACTGTCCTAGTCACTACATTATTTTGTGCTCCTAAACTCTGCTTTGAATCTTTTCTACATCGTGGACTGGTCCTTGGGTTTCATAAAGCAGAGGATCTGCCTATCATTTTCAAAGAGAATCAGAGATGAGGAGAAGGCGGAATGTCTGCTTGCCTGCCCTCATCCAGAGAGTGAGAATAGGCCATCTGTCTTACAGACTTATGAGAATCCCATGAAAAGGAGTAACTGACAGGCCCCTGCAAACTGGAAATATATACAGGACTGTCAAATAGCACACCTATCCTTCAAGCCAATACCCAGGGCGGGCAGGGTAACTGCACAAAATGAATAGCTGTTTGAGTCTGTCTTATGTGCACTAACTTTGTCCAATAATCCCTTCATTCACCGAGCACTTCCTAAATGATAAGTCTCTTTCTGGCTGTGCCGACTGAGATAAAACATTCAAGAAGTAAGTGGAACTGATAGATTTTTAAAAAATCATATCTCTTAAAAAAACAGACAACAAATAACTTTGCTACATTCCAGTAGTAATGTCTCTGAAGTTAAGTTTAATGAATGTGAACCTGGTTATATTTTCCTTGTTTTACAAACGCATCTCTCTCTCTCTCTCTCTCTCTCTCTCTCTCTCTCTCTTCTATCTATGTATCTATCTGTCTAATTATGGATTTTCTAAAAGGCATTAAGAAACAAGGACAATTCTTTTGAGTCAGGATGTCACCTAAAATAAGGAGAAGCAGAAGGGGTATCCTCTGCTCTGGGACAGGCACTGGCTTCCCCTACTCACTTCCCTGGCCACTCCACTGGCTCTCTGGACTCCTACCTGTGATCCTGCCCACATGGCCCTCCAGCCTCCTGCCTGCTTCCCCGGCCACGTGTGCTCCCAGGCTGTGGCCAATGAGGTGCACGTTCTCTGGGCTGTACCCCAGCTCTGTCTGTGGAGAGAGGGAGCATTAGGTCCCCTAGAACCACGTGGGAATGAGGAGGTAGAGCAGTAGAGGCTGACCCTTGCCAGAGGACCAGCTGTACACAGCAAAAGACTCCAGGGCCATGAGCCTCCGGGAATGGGTTTGGAAACTCTACCTAGGACTGCAAGGCCCAGGAAATAACTACAGGCTGCTGGGCCCTTGAGGAAAAGGTTCCCTGCTCATGCGTGAAGCAACAGTGCTGGCCAGTGGCCACCACGCTAACTGCAGGCCACCTCTCTGGCTGCTGCCGCCACCTGGTGTCACAGTAGAGGCCTCTGCCTTCGTTGTAGGAGACTGGCTTGCAGTGAGAGGGAAGCTTTGGATCCTCCAGAACTTACAGCAGGGAAGAAAGGGAGCCAAGAGTAAGTCCTCACTCCATCCCTATCTCTTATGGTAAAGGATGAAGCCCAAAGCTGACTTCCACAGACAGAACTGCTGAGAGTCCTGATCAGTTCTCAGTTCCCAGAACAGCTTGCAGGGAAGGGCTTATATCAAAAGGGGAAACTAAGGCTCCCAGACCCACAGCTCGGACACTGAGGACAGTCAGCAGGGAGGAAGAATGCTGCTTCACCACAGGAGAAGTTGAGAACAGGACCCGTCCTGTCCTTGGTCCCTAGCAACCTTCCAGCGCCAAGTGGTGCTTCCCCGCCCCGCCCCCCCAACCCCGCCCCTCCCTAACCCCGCCCCTCTCTCTAACTTCACTCCCCCCCACCCCCCCGCAGGCAGGCTATTACCGACAGCACTTGCACTAAGAAGGCAATCTCAGCGCCCACAACCCGAGTGTTGTAGGCGGCTTGGGTGTATTCAGTCCTGGCCCCGCGCCTCCAATCAACGCAAATACAATTCACTTTCTCCACTTGAAACATTTTCTAGAGGAGAGAAAGAAAGAGAATAAGCTTCATAAATAGGCCAGGTTGTACACCTCAGAGACAGAAGTTCACCTCCTTAAAGCACTTGGTCTTTGCCGGGATTTCAGTTTCTCTCCTGCCTGTCACAGTTGACCTGTGGGGTAGCAATGTGAGCTGGGTATGCTCATCTTAACAAATATGGAAACTGAGTCCTGAGGGGGACTGCTCCTAGTCTCCTAGTCTCTTAATGTTACTTGAGTCAGACAAAGTGTCAGGTAGTGTGTGGACTCCCCACCTCTGAGACTTTCTGGCTAGCAACCGTGAGTAGGGAGAACATGGCAGCCGAGGCCTGAGAAGCAGGCTTTCCTTAATGGATTTTAGGAAGAAGCCTGCTCTTTCCGGGAGCATCTCACTTCCTATGTCAGGGGCATCGGATGTCGGGTTTCAGAGAGAAGGATGGATCGCCACCTTGCACATGTCAAACCCCCAGCTATCTTCTCCCTTGTCTATGAAACCGTGGATGATGAAGCGCGTCTTGCTGTCCAGTTGGAAGTTGGAAGCCTCGATGGTGGCTGGATCAGTGGCAGAGATCACCTGGTTTAAATAGACAAGACGACTTAGAATATGGGCCTGGCCGCTCTGCAGGGCCTGCGAGAGAGTCAGACAGACCAGTGAGACTGAGATGTCCTGTGAGTCCAGAGGGCCCAGGTTCACCGACTTCCTGCTTTCATGAACCTTGAACCTAAAGCCCAGGCCCAGGCAAAAACTCCAGTGGGATCAGCAGGAGTTGTGACTCGGTTCTTCCATTAAACTCACAGATACTTTCATGCCACGTAGTAGTTGCTGTAAATATCAAAGAGTCATTTATACTCATCACTGCTTAGCTACAGTAGTTTTTAGATCAATCTTTGTTGAGATTTTTTTTAAAAGGATATTTAATATTATGCTTCATATTTTCTATTTTTTGCACATTCTGATGACTGTTTTTAGTTTAACTGATTTTCTTTGAAGTCCGCTAAATTTTATTTTATCCGTTGGGAAATATTATCCCAAGAAGGGCCTTTAGGCTTCCTCTGGTAGCTAAGTAGCTTCCTGGCACAGGAAAAGTAGAAAATCCTTTGCTAGAATCCACAAGCCTGAGCTGCAGCTCTGGGGAGCTGATACTTGAAAATAGACTTCCACATGCCCATGGCCTTGCTCAGGACTCTTCTGCCAGCAAATGCTAGAAGGATAGGACAATAAAGACAGTAATGGCCACTGTGTCTACACACACAACTTTTGGGCTGGAGGAACTAAGTCTCCGAGTGGGTAATCCCAGGCACCCAGAGACAGACCCACCTGCCAGGGACCAAAGCTCGAGCTGCTTGAACTCATAACAAAGTCATCACTGAAAATCTCTGTGGTCACCTGACAACCTGGGATAAGCCTGTCCTAAGAGTCACCCTAGGGACCTTGTACTTTCAAATCCTTTGTGGTTAATTATACTCTATCCCTTCCTGTCCTGTAGCATCTTGGAAGGCTTAATATGTTACTGCTTTATGGCACTGAGAGAAGGTGACAGAGGGCTTAGCTGGGTTATTCCTGGGCTTCTTCACAAATGTCACTGTTGTTCTTCTCTGGAAATAGGGCTTCAGGGAGGACCTGAGGACCTATATACTAAAAAATAACGGTGTGTGCATTTCTGGATTTTATCTGTATATTTTCTCAAATACTCAGGACCAAGAACTCCCACATTAGGAGGACAGTTCCAAAGTGTCAATTATGTCCCCAGCCACCCAGTGTGTGGTTCAATCTGACTCCATCAGTCAGTGGGAACCCGGACATCCCATGCCCACACTTACTTGGTAGTTGTTTGGATTTTCATTTGTGTACAGAAGAAAGTGGGTATCGATGCGCTCTGGGGACCAAGGGAATATCTTCGAAGGCCGCTGTATCATTCCCGCCCATGGCTTGTCATTGGAAAAGCACCCAAGATGTTCATAGCAAACCTCTTTCCCTGATGCAGGAAGAACCACAAATAGGATAGGCATAAGGTTCTGGGAAGGAGGAATATCATCTGTCACAGGAAGATTTCTAGGACGGACCTCAGCCAGATGGGTCATCTTGTTAGTTCCCCAGACTTCTGTGCCTATAAGAGCTCTCTGGGGTGTGGGGTGCATCTAGCACACACACACTTCCTGGCTTCTTCCTGAGACTCTACTCTGAGGGTTGGCCCTGCAACGGCATGTTTGATAAGCATGGTTATCATCAGGTGAACTCAAGATACATTCACCTGTGATGAGACAGCACAGGAAGCACCAGCCAACTCAGTGCAAGCCCTATGGCTCTTAACAAGTACTTACCACTTACTACTTAATGTCTACAAACCCTAGCACAGACATGCTGCTTATTCATCTCAGTCTCTACGATATCAAGCACAAACCATCACCTCTTCTCTAGAGGGATGGTGTAGCATCCTCACCTCCGACGGTGGCCAGCAGAAGGCTGATGGTCCAGCAGCAGAGCAACATCTGCACAGATGGGGACAGGTATCCACCAACACCTGTAGGCATAAGGATGAGGCCAGCAGGGGCAGGACTCAGAAAGGCCGTAATTCTAGAGTGCCCTAGGAAAGGTGAGCAACTCAAAGCCCAGCAGCCTGGACAGCATAGGTGGGGCTGTCCCTCCCTGGAGGGCAGGACTGGAGGCTGGTGCCTCCCAGGGTACAGTGAGCAAGGCAGCACCACCCTGGGATCTTGGCCTCAGTCTTCTTTTGAAGCCACCTCCCACTTTGGCCCGAATACCTGCTTGTCCCCTTGTTCAGGTGGCACTGTGACTTACTGGGATACGTAGCCATGAGCAGAGGGTTGGCCATGACCTTTTATAAACAAGTTTTATCTTGTGGACTCCATTGAAGAAATGCCAGGATGGGAGAGATACAGCTAGCTGCCCGTGAGTACCCTGCACCCCAGTTATCATAAATACATAGACAAGCACAGTCTGTGGAGCAGGGCTGTTTATAAAGAGAAATTCAAGAGAAAGAAACAGTGCCTGGGGATGAGAAAGAAAGGGCTTTGTGTTTATGTCCCAAATGAGTTAACAGGTTCAGCTGCCAATGTTGTGTTTCTAAGATTAGAACAGGGGAAGAGGGGACCCCCAAGCTGCGCCCTCATCACAGATCATATTGTTATTCTGTTGCTTTTAACAAACCTCAGCGGTGTGTATCCTAGAAAAAGAGCATTTATGAAGACATACACCTTGGTCTCTTGAGGGTGGAGTGGGTGGCCAGCAGTCCTCAGCCCCCGTGAACCCAGAAAGAGGCTGGAAAGGCTCAGAAGGTAGAGAGGGAGATGGCCACACCAATGACTTTGTTCCCAGCAAGGTTTGCTTAGAACAATCTAGTCTGTTAGCAAAGCACCTGCTCGCTGCTCACTGTACTTTGACCTAGCGATAAGAAGTGGAAGTGTTTTCTTTCCCTCACTGCTAAGAAGCAGTCCTGGGTGAGCAGCCAGGTGCCACCCTGCTGTGTTTTAAGTTGGTGTATTGCATGGATGCACAGAAGAATGCAGATTCTCAGTTAAAACCTTAGGTTCAGTTCAGTGAGTTCTGACGAATATGTGCCCCTGTGAATACACCTGGCTCAAGATTGCCCTCAGCTAGAAGTTTCTGTGGGAGTTCTTTCACCATCACCTGTCACGATATGTATAGTCTCTATTTCTACTTTGTCTGTTCTAAAATTTTAGGTGAGGGAGATGATATTTGACCGGCTCTTATTCCTCACAAAAGGCATCTTTGAGATCTTTGCGATTCTTCCATGTTCCTACATGTGTCAGAATTTTTCTTAATGAGTGTGCGTGTCTATGTGTGGGTATGTATACATGTGTCAGGGCGACTGCTGAGGACAGAAGAGGGTGAGGGTTATCAGATCCCCCGGAACTGGAGTTCCAGGCAGTTGAGCGGCCCAACATAAATAATGGGAGGTGAACTCTGGTGCACTGCAAGAACAGCAAACACTCTCAACCACTGAGCCATCATTCCAGCCTCCTACTGCTTTTTCACTGTTTTGTGTAGGCCAGGCATGGTGGGACAGGAACACCTGAGTGCTCATGGGTCCCCTGGTGAGTGAGTATTAGATTACACAAGCGAAATCAGGAATAGTTTGTGTTTTTATAGCAATACCCAAGAGACAGCACACCCCATCCCTACTCCCCACCCAATTTCTGCAAAGGTACTCCCCAGTGCTCCCACAGGTGTGATCCTAGTCAAGCACAGCATGTTTCCAATGAAACTTCAAAGTCACCACCATTAGCCCACCTCCAGGTTGGTAGATTTGGGAATAGTTGGACTTTGCCCCAGACCAGAGGGGCAGCTTAGCCATATTTCCAACCTAAGTGCTTGTCCCAACGCCATGAAAGCCCTCCAATATCCTTTTCTGTGCCTCAGTAGAAACCTCTTGTGAATTCTGTACTGTTTATTAGACACAAGATTTAAATATAGAGTAGCATTACACGGGCCCACCTCCATGGTAAATGACACAGGGCACAATCACAAGTGAGGGCAGTTTCTCAGATGTGAACTAGGATGCTTTACAGCTGTGTGTTAGTTACGATTAAAAGAATACAAACGTTACTCTCCCAATAGCCACCAACTGCCAATATCTCAATACAGAGGTGGGACACCATGAGCCCCTTCCTTCCTTGCTGGAATTTTGTTTAGCTTGATCCTGTGCACATAGTCACAGCCATTCTGAGTGCATGTGTGTAGCTATGCCACCCATGTCTGGAAGATGCTCATACAGGTCACACTGAATAGACTTAGTGGGTATTAAATTAAGAGGGAGAGAGATGGGGGGGGGGGAACGTGAAATCAAGAGGGAAAACTTAGAGGAATAGGGAAGAAATGAAAGGGGAGGGAATAGGGTATCAATCTGGATCCAAACACATGTGAGTGTATGAACATTAAAATGTTTAATTAAAAATGTCACAAAAAACTTTCAAAAAGAAAAAAATACAAAAGTTAAACCTACAGACATAAGTAAAAATGCAATTCCAGAGCAACTTTGAAATGTCAGCCTTGAACCTCAACTAAATCTTGTAAACAGGCAACCCTCAGGGAGTCCTGTTCCCCACTGGGGTAGTGGGTAGACGGAAGCCTGCCTGCTTCCACCTGGAAGACATTTGTAGTCTCTCTGGCAGCAGGGGTTGAGCCTCTGACAATGGTGGAAGCATTGGCAGAGGCCCTGAAGAGGTGACAGGACCAAGCCTTACAGGCAGGGCAGGTGGCTAGGAAAGTAGCTTAATTTGGTATTTCTTAGCTTTTGCAGTGCTCAGATGTTCTCTGTTTGCCCAGGTTCTTTTGGGCTACGCAGCCGGTCTAGGGACTGAGCCCATGGTCGCTACAGACTGTCCACCACTCAACTCAAGGCCCTTGACTCCATCCAGTCTCTGGTGTCCAGGAGAGAGAGCAGAACCAAGAATCTCAGGCTGAGAACAGGAATGGGAGGAAGGAAGGCTGCCTCGGGCCCTGGAATCGTCTGTCCACTTCTGATCTCAGGATACAGCAGAAGCTGGGATGAGGGACAGACATGGTGTTGAGGTTGTGTTACAACAAGGGAAGTTGGCATTGCTCAGGGATTGTGGGTAGCTGCGCAGACAGCACAGGGAGCTATGAGGCTTTCTATGTACTGCTCGATACTTGATAGACAACATCTGGGCCTGGCTGAGCGTGACCATGCCCAAGACCCAGATGTTCACTGGCATTATCTTGTCTCTGACCCGCAATTTCAGCAACACATCCTATAGATAGCCCCATGTCCACCTGTGTAAATGTCCTTCCCCATCTTATCTTGTGGGAAGGGATTCTAGGATAGAGCTAGTCCATAGCACCCCTGAGGCTGAACCCCAGGATTAAAGTCTTAACTTGACACAGCTTGTGAATTTCAACTTTCCATGGCTGTGACAGATTAGCTGACATGGGATGTAGGATGTCTGAACCCAACCTGGCAACCTGATGCCACTTGGAGAAGCCTGAAGCAAGGATCAATAATTACATTTCAGTGATTATTTATTTAGAGCTTGCCTTGATAGCAGGGTCAAGGTATGTACAGTGATTTCTGGGTTGCCTGAACTCAGCAACAGCATCTGGAACATAGGAAATGACTAATACATGCTTGATGGGCATCTTAGTGGAGACCTGGACAGCTCCCATTTGCCTCTCCAGAGCTAGCTTCTGCCACCACCTTCTTGCTTTCCACCCTGAGACAACAGGGACAAAGAGGTAGTCACAATCAGAGGGGTCAGGAAGAGGTTGGAGTATTTATCCTAGATCTGTGAACTTTTCTACTCCTGGGGCACACTTATCTCCCAAAGGCCCCAGACTCTATCCTTAGCTCCAGATCTTAGACTTTTCATTTCTCCCTTGTTTTTTTGTTTGTTTTTGTTTTGTTTTAACAAGAACTAAAGCATCCCAATCTTTTGATCTTACCAATGAATACTCAGGAGTCAGATGCTGGGGTGAAAACCTTCTAGCTCAGAGAGGAAGAGAAAGCACCTAGTTGTAGTTCTTATTCAGCTGAAAAACCCTAGAGGAAAAAAGCCCAGAGCTAAAAAGCCGAGAAGAACCTAGAGGAAGAAGCCTTAAAGGAGAAACCCAAAGGAAGAACTCCCAACTCCTCCACACTGTCTTAAATACACTCAGCTCAATGCCCTTTCTTTCTGTTTAATCCCGTCAGCTGGTTTCTTGCTCTGCCTCTTGGCCTAGAGTTAAACTCTTGAATTTAAAGGTGTGTGCTTAGAGCTGAGCCACACCACAAATTCTTGTTTACAGTAAGCAGAAAGCTCTAGGATTAAAGGCTGAGCCGTCCCACAATTAGAAACAGATTTTTCAGTTCACAAACTTGGCGTTCCCAATGTGATCAAATATCCCGCAACACAACACCACCTCTCCCCACGCTTCATGCCATAAGGAAGAAAGGTTCCCACTGTTATTTGGTTGATCTCTGCTGGGCTCCCTCAACCCTGTCTACTCATCTGTAAACAGCCCTTTCAGTAAGTCATTCAGTAGACCATCTCCAGTCCCTCCACAGATGCAGCTAGCTACTGGACTGACCACCAAGAATGATCACTGAATCAATCAGAATTCCATGGCCCATTTTAGGGGCCTGTCTAGGAGCCTTTGTGAGCACTGTCCTTTCCTGACTCTAGGCTGCATTCCTAAATTACTAGGAAAGTGCTTTGGATTCTGTAATTATTTAAATTTTGGCTTGACACCCACATTAATGAATAGGTTGTGGCTTTTGCAAAAAAAGAAAAACAAAGTTAGCTAAGGTGCTGTCCAGTAACCAGGTGTGTTTATCCTTCCTTCCTGGTTCCAGCTACAGGTCAATCAAGGAACCAAGGGAGACTTCTCCAGAGAACAGTGGTGTTGCACCTGGTACACACCAATCTGAGGGGAGGGCTAGACACCAGAGAGAGTTATGGCTCCTGGAATGTGAGAAAGCTTTATTATTCCCAGGATCCAGGCTCTGTTCTGAAGGTCAAGGGCAGGGCATGTTTATTCTCACCTCCAGGAATTTGATAAATCAGATTTACACCACGTAAGGAAACACTTTCCAAAGGCTCAACTCATTAGGAAACAGCATAGGGCTTTGGTAGTGGAGTCTGAGCTCTCTGCCTCTGTTCAGGACAGAAGTCCTGCCTCAGGGGTGCCTTCAGATGTGTTGTCTACTTCCTTGGCTGTCTTCAAATCTGAGATTCTACAGGGAATTTGGAAAGCACAGCCAAGTGAGAGGACATCATCTTCCTACTCAAGGGACAGCCACCCCAAAGAGGAC
>CAJQZJ010031249.1:16251-36649 GCA_907164525.1 Lophiomys imhausi
ACATCATCTTCCTACTCAAGGGAGAGCCACCCCAAAGAGGACATCATTCTGTTACCAGATTTAGGGTATATCTGAGCCAAATCCATAGTTATAAGAGAAATACAATTTATTCAATGACGCCACAAGTGGGAAGATGGATAAAGAGACCCATTGATAGTCCATCCATCTGTCTGTTCCTGTTATTCCTCCTACCCCAATCCACGCAACACGCACACTCTGCTATCTTTGTGATCCTGACATGAGGATTAGGTTTAAGTAGAAGACCAGAATTATGTATATTTAAGCAGTCACGTAAGGTGTGGTCCCTCCCATAGTTGACCCACCCCTGTTTTGGCTTCATTCTCCTGCAAGGTTTGCTGACAACTTGCAAATCTCTTTCTGGAAAAAGAAAATTCCCCTTCTGACTGACCTCGGTTTAGCCTTTCTCTTTTCCCATGTGAGATTCCTAGGGAATCTCATTTCTCAGGGTTCATTATTTCAATAGTCTGATAGTCAAAGGGAACGACACAGTGTTTCCTTAAGAGTATGCCCATTCCTTCCAGGCCTGTTACAATTTCAACCCCAGTGTAAGGTGAATAAGAAATTGCCCAAGAGGTGATTGTGCTCAAGACGATGAGAAATGAACTGAACATTTGGGAACATAATCCAGAGGACAGATGGAGAGAGCTGGGTATGGAAGTGAAATGAGACAGTGGTCATTCAAAGATGTCCTCGAGGAAAACAACAGTGCTTGGCCTATGTCCTAAGAACCATGTAAGACTCATGAAACAGAGACTTGCCAAGTCCCACTTCACAGCTGAGACAACAGGGACACAGAAATATTAAAAGCTGAGTACGAGGGAGCGGAAGAGCTGGCCTTTAACCCAAGGGCCCCTCTTAAACATTGGTGTTCTTCTCTCTATTCCTCTCATAGTTTGTTGAGCCACAAAATGGGTGGAATTTAGGAACCCTGTCCTTGCACTTAGCTTCCTCCAAAGGGGCTGACTGCCTCCCCCACACATAGTGAAGGCATGTTGGAGGAGTGGTGGAAGGTAAACTCACAGGGTGCCCTTGAGAAGCTCAGAGCCTGCACAGTATCTCCAGCTGGACATGAGAACACTCATCAGCTTCCACTTGGTTGCCCATGCTTGTTCCCTCTCAGCCACAGGCCCTTCTTTGAGGCACCCAGAACACCAGAGGTTGTGCCAGTTGTGTGCTGTAAGAAGGAGGTGAAGGCCAGCCCTTGTGGGAAAAAGCCCTTTGCCAACCACATGCAGATACAAAGCTGGACTGGGGGCCTTATGATCCCTGCCAACTGCAGCTGCCTAGGGTCTGGGACTGGCTTGGGTCATCTGTCCTTACACCTGAGGCCTATCTGTCTTCGATCCCCTCACTATTCTCTTTGCCCTTGAACTTGTTAGCTTACGTTACCTCCCTAAGATACTGTCAGGCCCTAGCACTTCCTACAGTTCTTCCAGCTCTAGTCCTTAGGTAAGTCCTTGTGTCTTCAGATGCCTGAGTCCTACATTAGCTTGCTTATTCACATTCATTTCCACGGGACTACAATGTACTTGACTTCTCTTCCACTGCTGTAGTTTGGATCTTGAATGTCCTGCCAATGGTCCAAGTGTTAAAGACTTAGCCCAGTCTTTGGGGGTTATTGGGAGGTGTCAGAGTCTTTAGGAGGTAGGACCTAATGCAAGGAAGTGAGGTCACTGAGGATGTGCTCATGAAGGGAACACTGGGACCCTGAACTCTTCCTGTTTCTCTTTGTTCCCTACTGTCATGAGGTTAACAAGACCCCTCTGTCGCATGTTCCTTTGTGATGAACTTTGCCACCACAGACTCAAAGCAGCAGGGCTAAGTGACCATGGACTGTAGACCTCAGGAGCTGATAGACCTAAGAGTGTCCAGCTTGGTGGAGCAGGGAGTTTACTGGTGACTCTGGCAACTGCACCTAAGTCAATCATTTACCTCAAGACGATGAGAAATGAACTGAAGGATCTCGGGGAGATCGCATCTGCCCCATCCCTCCACAGCAGAATGTTAATAGGCTAGCTCTTCTGAGGGTCTCATAACCACAACCACTCTGTCTCCAGAGGGTGAGGGTCATGTCCAACTCAGAGAAAAATAGCCATGCTGCACTCAGGAGCTTTTTGTCTCAGGTATTTTCCATATAGATAGGAGACTAGCACAACAGTAAACACATCCAGGTTCCTAGCTCTTATGGGACCAAGAGTCTCATTGGAGACATGATGCTTTGCAAATAAATGTACAATTACCAATGATTAAGAGTGCTAATAAGGGCGGGCCAAGATGGCGGCGACCTACACTGACGTATTTTGAATGTGGGGGGAAAAAAGAGCCATAAAAAACACAGAGTTATTGGGCACTGTGCAAAAACCAGAGGGGCTAGACCCCCCCCCCCAACACTCACAGCTCCCAAGGGACTGTTAAAAGTCCCAGGGCAAGGCTCTCTCCCCATCTCTCGCAGACACGGAAGCCACTAAACCCGGGATTCGGGAACTCCCATTTGGAGAGGTGCCTGGTAAGATCGATCCCAACTTACAGCAGGCAGAATCAGGGTCCACTTGGCCATAGATCGCTGGCCTATTGGGCTCCCCACACCTCAGGTAGAACTTATACCCACTTAAAAAACTTTGCGAGATAGTGGAAGGCTTAGCAAGGAACAAACAGGGGGCTCAGCGGGTGGTCCGCAGCCGCTTGTGAAGTGGAGGGTGGGAGGTTCCAAGAGAGCGCGGGAAGCTGGGAACACAAAGGCGGGTGGGAGGGGCCGAATCCCCCGCACTTACGGTAGCGCAGCTGGGAAGGGAGCACAGCTGGCAGGGCAAAATCCCCGCAAACCCACAGCAGGTCAACTGGGGAGAGAGACAGGCGTGGGCGGGGCCAGGGATCCGTGCACCCACGGCTGAGCTGCTGGGGCGAGAGGACCACTCAGGCGGCCGGAGGATCTGGGGCTTGGGGTACCCACGGCCTAGCAGCCAGGGAGGGGGACCCGCGGCGGCGCAGACAGGAAGGAAATCAGGCACAGAGGCCAGCTCTGTGGCAAGAAGCCTAGTGAGAAACCAGAAATCAGGACCATAGCTGTATTCTGGAAAATCCAGACATATTAGGTGTGGAGCCAGACCCTGTCAGCCTCCGTGACGACAAACAAAGCCCACAGAATCTGTGCCTGGGCAAACAGGTCCATACCATCAGAACCATTACAGGCTGATAACTCAGAGTGCAACATAGAGAAGTCTGAATTGGGAGCAGTGAAACAATCCTGGTCCATTACTCACAACCTGGGAATAAGGCTGCACCAGCTCACAGTGCCTCAGGCGATTAAAACCACAGTGACCCTGAAATCCCCCTGTAAGCAACGACAGATAGCCAAGAAACTCGTCCCCTGCACCAAATCATCCACTGTGGTTCCAAGCACAGAAAACAGACAGCTAAACGCATCCAATGGCCAAAGGTCAAAAAAAAAAATAGAAATCAAGGAAATATGACTCCAACAAAGCAGAATTATCCTAGCTCATCCAATTCATATGACCACACATCAACAGAAACACATGAAAACATTGACAATTCTGCATTATGGAAAGTGATAGAGTCCCTGCAAGAAGAACTTAAATCTATGAAGGAATTCAAAGAAGCCACAATTCTACAAGTCAAAACAAGGAACAACACCATTAAAGAGCTCCAAGCCAAGGTGAAAGAGCTTAAACAGGAAAAGGAAAAAGCAATGAAAGATTTTCATACAAAAACAAGCAAGCTGGAGAAGGAAATGTACAAAACGAACAAAACCATACAAGACATGAAAATAGAAATAGAAACAATAAAGAAAACACAGTCAGAGTTAAAAGAGGAAGTGGAGAACCAAGGGAAGAGAACAGGAACTACGGATGTGAGTATCAACAATAGGATGCAAGAGATGGAAGACAGGATCTCAGACATGGAAGATTCAGTGGAAGAAATCAGTACAACATCCAAAGAAAATGAGAAGGCTAAAAAAATCTCTCACCCACATCATCCAAGAAATCAAGGACTCAATGAAAAGACGGAACCTAAGAATTATAGGTATAGAGGAAAGAGAGGACTCCTGACTCCAAGGTCCAGGAAATATCTTCAACAAAATCATAGAGGAAAACTTCCCAAACCTGAAAAAAGAGATGCCAATAAAAATCCAAGAGGCTTACAGAACACCAAATAGATTAGATCAGAAAAGAAACTCCTCTTGCCACATAATAATTGAAACACCAAATGTACAGAACAAAGAAAGAATATTAAAAGCTGTAAGAGAAAAAGGTCAAGTCACATACAATGGCAGACCCATCAGAATTACACCTGACTTCTCCTCAGAAACGTTAAAAGCTAGAAGGGCCTGGTCAGATATACTACAAGTCCTGAGAGATCATAGGTGCCCAGCCAGACTACTTTACCCAGCAAAACTCTCTATCAACATAGATGGAGAAATCAAGATATTCCATGACAAAATCAAATTTAAACAATATCTACCCACAAACCCAGACATACAGAAAATCCTAGAAGGAAAATCCCAACCCAGAGAAGAAAACTCCACCCAAGAAAACAAAGGGAATAGAAAACCCCTCAGCAACTAAACCAAAAGAGGCACAGGACCACCACCTATATCAAACTAATGGGAAATAACAACCCCAGGTCACTAATATCCATCACATCAATGGATTCAACTCCCCAATAAAAAGACATAGGTTTACAGAGTGGATCCGCAAGCAAGACCCTTCCTTATGCTGTATACAAGAGACACATCTAACTATGAAAGATAGACACTGCCTCAGAGTAAAGGGCTGGGAAAAGGTTTTCCAAGCAAATGAACCCAGGAAGCAAGCTGGAGTAGCCATCCTAATATCAAACAAAACAGACTTCCAACTGAAGTTAATGAAGAAAGACAAAGAAGGGCACTATATACTCACTAAAGGGAATATTCATCAAGAGGAAATCTCAATACTGAACATCTATGCCCCAAATACAAAGGCACCTACTTTCGTAAAAGAAACACTTCTAAAACTTAAAGCGCACGTCGATCACAACACATTAGTAGTGGGAGACTTCAACACCCCACTCACAACAATGGACAGATCATCAAGACAGAAGACAAATAGAGAAATATTGAGTCTAACAGAGATCATGAAACAAATGGACCTAACAGATATCTACAGAACGTTTCACCCAAACACAAAGGAATACACCTTTTTCTCAGCACCCCATGGAACCTTCTCCAAAATCGACCACATAGTTGGTCACAAGGATAGTCTCAATAGATACAAGAAAATTGAAATAACACCTTGTATCTTATCAGACCACCAAGGAATAAAGCTGGTCTTCAACAGCAAAAGAATCAACAGAAAGCCTACACACACATTGAAATTGAACAGCTCCTTACTGGACGACCACTGGGTCAGGGAAGAAATAAGGAAGGAAATCAAAGACTTCTTAAAATCCAACGACAATGAAGACATAACATACCCATACCTATGGGATACATTGAAAGCTGTGCTACGAGGAAAGTTCATAGCACTAAGTGCTTTCAAAAAGAAAATTGTGACAGCTCATATTAGTGAACTAACAGCTAAGCTGGGTGAATTGGAAAAAAAAGAAACAAACACTCCCAAGAAGAGCAGAAGGCAGGAAATCATCAAACTTAGGGCTGAAATCAACAACTTAGAATCAAAAAGAACTATACAAGGAATCAATGAAACCAAGAGTTGGTTCTTTGAGAAAATCAACAAAATAGACAGACCCCTAGCCAAATTAACTAAAAGGCAAAGGGAAAGAACACAAATCAACAAAATCAGAAATGAAAAGGGAGAAATAACAACAGACATTCGGACATTACTTTAAAAATCTATATTCCACTAAATTTGAAAACCTAAACAAAATGACAATTTCCTCGATAAATTCCACCTACCAAAACTAAATCAAAATCAGATTAACAGCTTAAACAGCCCAATAACACCCAAGGAAATAGAAACAGTCATTAATAATCTCCCAACCAAAAAAAGCCCAGGGCCAGATGGCTTTAGCACGGAATTCTACCGGACCTTCAAAGAGGAACTAACACCATTACTTTTCAAACTCTTCCACCACATAGAAACAGAAAGATCACTGCCAAACTCATTCTATGAGGCCACTGTCATTCTGATTCCTAAACCACACAAAGACCGAACAAAGAAAGAGAACTTCAGACCAATCTCCCTCATGAACATAGATGCAAAAATACTTAATAAAATACTAGCAAACCGAATTCAAGAACACATCAAAAGTATCATACACCATGATCAAGTAGGCTTCATCCCTGGAATGCAGGGATGGTTCAATATACGAAAGTCTATCAATGTAATTCACCACATAAACAAGATGAAAGAAAAAAAACCACATGATAATCTCGCTAGATGCAGAAAAAGCATTTGACAAAATCCAACACCCCTTCATGCTAAAAGTTCTGGAGAGAACGGGTATACAAGGACCATACCTAGAAATAATAAAGGCAATATACAGCAAGCCAGTAGCCAACATCAAATTAAATGGAGAGAAGCTTGAAGCATTTCCTCTAAACTCAGGGACAAGACAAGGATGTTCACTTTCACCATATCTCTTCAATATAGTACTTGAAGTCCTTGCTAGAGCAATAAGACAACTAAAGGAGATCAAAGGGATAAAAATTGGAAATGAAGAAGTCAAATTATCCCTATTCGCAGATGATATGTTAGTATACACAAGCGACCCCAAAAACTCCACCAAAGAACTCTTACAGCTGATAAACAACTTCAGCAAGGTGGCTGGATACAAAATTAACTCAAAAAAATCAGAAGCCCTTCTTTATACAACAAACAAATATACCGAGAAAGAAATAAGGGAAACAACCCCCTTCACAATAGCCACAAACAACATAAAATACCTGGGGGTAACTCTAACCAAGCATGTAAAGGACCTATATAACAAGAACTTCAAGCCCCTGAAGAAAGAAATGGAAGAGGCCTTTAGAAGATGGAAAGATCTCCCATGCTCATGGATAGGTAAGATCAACATAATAAAAATGGCTATCCTACCAAAAGCAATATATAGATTTAATGCAATTCCTATCAAAATACCAACACAATTCTTTATAGACCTGGAAAAAGCTAGTCTCAACTTCATATGGAACAACAAAAAGCCCAGAATAGCTAAATCAATCCTGTACAATCAAAAAACATCTGGAGGTATCACCATCCCAGATTTCAAGCTGTACTACAGAGCAACAGTAATAAAAACAGCATGGTACAGGTATAGAAACAGACCAGTGGATCAATGGAATCGAATTGAAGACGCAAACATGGATCCACACACCTATGGCCAACTAATCTTTGACAAAGAAGCCAAAAACGCACAATGGAAGAAGGACAGCATCTTCAACAAATGGTGCTGGTCCAACTCGATGTCCACTTGCAAAAGAATGAAATTAGACCCATACCTATCACCTTGTACAAAACTTAATTCCAAGTGGATCAAAGACCTTAACATAAGGCCAGCCACACTAAAGATACTAGAAGAAAAAGTAGGAGAAACCCTCGAACTCATTGGCACAGGTGACAACTTCCTGAACAGAACACCAACAGCTCAGGACCTGAGATCAACAATCAATAAATGGGACCTCATGAAACTGAAAAGCTTCTGTAAGGCAAAGGACACTATCATTCGAACAAAACGGCAACCAACAGACTGGGAGAAAATCTTCACCAACCCCACATCTGATAGAGGGCTATTATCTAAAATCTACAAAGAACTCAAGAAACTAAATGCCAAGAAACCAAATAATCCAATCAAAAAATGGGAGATGGAGCTAAATAGAGAATTCACAAAGGAGGAATCCCTAAGGGCTGAGAGACACCTGAAGAAATGTTCAACATCCTTAATCATCAGAGAAATGCAACTCAAGACGACCCTGAGATTCCACCTAACACCTGTTAGAATGGCTAAGATAAAGAGCTCAAATGGTAGTGCATGCTGGCGAGGGTGTGGAGAAAAGGGGTACCCTACTCCATTGCTGGTGGGAGTGCAGGCTTGTGCAACCACTATGGAGGTCTGTCTGGCGATATCTTAGAAATCTAGGAATAACCTTGCCTCAGGACCCAGCCATACCCCTTCTGGGTAAACACCCAAAGGACCTCTCACGGAGACATAGGGAAGTCTCCTCATCTATTTTCATAGCAGCCTTATTTGTAATAGCTAGAAATTGCAAACAACCCAGATGTCCCTCAACTGAAGAATGGATTAAAAAATTGTGGTACATCTATACAATGGAATATTACTCAGCTATATGAAACAATGAAATCATGCAATTTGCAACCAAATGGATGGATCTAGAGGAGCTCATCCTGAGTGAGCTAACCCAGTCTCAGAAGGATGCACATGGCATCTATTCACTTATAGTAGGATTTTAACTATATTGTACAGGATATCTGTACTACAACCAACACACCAAAAGGAACATGGACACAATTTTTTTTTATCTTTTTCTTTTTCCTTCTTTTTTCTTTTTCCTTTTCCCTTCTCTTTTTCCTCTCTTTTTTTGTTGATATTCTTTGTTTTTGTGGGTTTGTGTGTTTGTTGGTCTTTTTTTTTAGTATTCCCCCAGTAGCAAGGAGACACCTTTCACTGGCAGTACTGCCTCGTAGGCCCCCGGTGAATGAAGAGGCTCTTGGCCCTCATATGACTCCTGATCTGTGGTGAGAGACTGTTAGGCAGGGACACTCCACCCCAGAGGAACAAGACGGAAGTGTCAGGGGGTAGAGCATGGGAGGGTGGGGCTGGGAAGCGGGAAAAGAGGACAATATGATAAGGATGTAACCTGAAGCAACAAACAAATAAATTTATTAACTAAAAAAAAAAAAAAAAGGCAGGGGGCAGGGCTGAAACACTGTGAAAGGAATAGAGGATACAGCCATTCGGCCTGGTTTTGCAGACCTCCAGGTGTAGAGAAGATGTGGAGCTAAGGTAAAATACAAGAGAATTGTGGTATTGGCCCATGCCTTTGACTTCAGCGGAGACGTGGGGGGTGGGGTGGGGTGGGGAGCACCGTAGAGTTGGTGGTCTTATGTATTCTGGAGTCATACGGAGCGGGGTGGTGAGGGTGCATACTCTTGGTCCCACCATTCAAGAAGAGTACACCCTTGGTCCCAGCTCCCAGCACACTGGAGACAGAAACGGGCAGATCCCGGAGCTCAGGGTCAGCCTGATGCAGGGCAAACTCTAAATAGAGAAAGACTTTGATCTAGGAGTGGTGGAACACATCTTTGATCCCTTCAGATGGGAAACACAGGTCCCTGATCCCAAAAATTAGAGTTCAGAGACACACACATGGGATTTGGAGGGACCTAGGTTTGGAGGCTACTTACAAAAGGCCTTCTCGATGCAGGCAGATTGTCCTTTGGGATCTCAAAATATATACACTAGAGCTGGTTTAGCTCCAAGGTGACAGAATGATTTCTTCTTTAACCCGGATTGAAAGATAACGCTTTGTATGTTGTCAGAAGGCCAAATTTGCTTCAGGAGAAGTACTACCTAGCCCCCCCACCCCCCCAAAAAAAAGAGGGCAATTGTCCTAGGGTTGGGATTGGGGCAGGGCTCTGTTCTTATCGTTCCAGGAGAATCGAAGCGTCCATTAGGGGAGCCCGGGGACGGCTGGACAGCGGAAACCTCAGCAGAGAGCAGAATCAGGCACCAAGGAGGATGAGTGACCCAGCTGATCCTGCCTGGAAGACTTCCTCAATAGCTGTCTCCATCGGGGGCCTGCAACCACCACAGCAATCCAATGTCACTGGGACCGTTCAGCTCTACACAATGCCCCGGCAGGAACCTCAGTGAAGCCTGCAAGATCAGCTTCTGCTTACAAACCCCTTAGGTCATCTAAACAGCTGAGAACAGAAGGACTGAACATAAAAGGATTGTACTAACATTTTTAACCATTTTTTCCATTTGGGTTCGGGCCCCAAACAGGTCTACTACGACCCAAATCAGCAGGAAGTCACTTTAAGAGAGCGACGTCCCATGCCCAGAGGGTGGGGAAGGTGTTTCTCCGCCCTTCTTTTTGGTTATTTGAAGGATAACTGAAAACTCTGATATTTAGGGGAAGAGACTACAAGCTGATAAATGGTCCTGTCTTAATGGGTTTTGGAGGTTAGCCCCAGGGACTTCCTACTTTTCCTTTTCTGTATCCTTCTTCCTCTCCTATGTAGGAGTGCATGGGCTTGAGAAAAATGAGATATAGACATAGCACAGGAAGGTCCAAGAAGAAGGGGCAGATTATTGAATATGCTCTTACACCTTTGTATATTGATACAAAATTAGTAGTTTATTTGGCTAAAGTGGTATTGACCATTGTTTATTGTGCAAAAATAAGATTTTATTGGATTACATCGGTATTGATCTTTGTATATTGATACAAAATTAAGATTATAGTTGGCCACAATGGTATTGACCCTTGCATATGGACGTAATATTAAGATTGTATTGGGCTACATAGGCATTGATCTTGGTATATTGATACATAATTAAGAGTATATTTAACCACAATTGAATAGATCTTTGTATATTGATACAAATTTAAAGGTAACGCTTCCTAATGGTATCATACCTAGAGATACTTAAAAATAAAATGTGAAGCTTTGACCTCTTGATACCAACCGTCTAAAACGGTCTAGGATAGTTAAGTAAAACAAACTCCTAGTCATGCAAACATGTCACTTTGTTAGCTACTATGACAGTCTATCACAGATATTCTCTAAACTACCCAGTAATCAAGTTGCTAAGAGACAAGCAACATTTGCTTATCTAAATACAAGAGATGGATAGGGCATCTTCAAAAACCCCAAGAGATCTGCAGAATATGGCATTCAAAGATGTTATCTTAAATTAAGATTTTTTTTTGATATGGAGACATATCAGCGCCTGACAGCACCCCCTATTCTACTCTAAGTAGAAGATAAGCATCGAAGAACCTCCACTGTAAGATGGTTGAATTAGTGGCAAGCCTATCTCTTGGCATGAAAAAACCCCTTGCACCAACTGTAGACAGACTGCTGTCCAAAAAGGACAAAACTTGGTAGCAGGGAAGTCGACAGCCTAACTCTGCCAAGACAGGGTAGGTAAGTCCTTCATAATCCCTGCTCTACAACAAATGTCTGTCAGAGAAACAGGACCCAAAGGCTGAAGACTGATGCTGGAATGTATGGAGAGAAAATGGGAACTGTCCAGGCAGTCATTGGTATGTCCTTTCTTAGTTTTGGAAGCTGCAGGCCCTGCACTTCCTATATAAGCAAATATATTTATCCCTCTCAGGTCTCTGAGGTGGTTGAAGAATAGACAGCTAGAGTCTCATAGTTAAATTTTGAGTTGTTTAGGAATCAAGAGGGTGTTATAGATCTAAGAAGATACTCTTAAAAGTGTGTTGCAAGTTAGTATGAATGTTGAGTCACATATAGACCTTTAAACTCATGGAGATGGTTAGATAGTAGAATGTTAAAGTCAGGGGCCAAATATGTATAAACTGGACATTGGGAAGGTATACTGGACCATTTAACTCTCATAAATGTGGCATATTTATATCTGTTGTTTTGTATAATACTTACTGTTATAAGAGAAAGAACCATCTGTTGGACTGAAAAGGGAAACTTCTGGGGGGAAGAGGGTGGAAGGGCGGGATAGGAAGGGGGAATAGGGAGGGGTTTGTTACTGAGATGTAACTTGAAGAAAAAAAAATAAAGTATTTAAAAACAAAAGAGTGCTAGTAAGAGAAAGCTCACTAGCAGGGCTCCTATCTGGGTTATACTACATGGAATTTGGGCCTTTTAATACCAAGAATTACAGTAGAAAGTGGTCAGAGTTTAAAAAAAGTCCAAGCTCCCACCCTGGGTATATGAGACATTGTCTTAGCATGTTCATGTAACTATAATGAATGACAAATACTGGATAATTTATAAAGAAGATAGTTTTCTTGTCATAGTTGTACAAACAAGAAGCTCAAAAGAGAGAATCTGGTGTCCTCTGGTAAATTCTGTTTCTTGCTTCCAAGATGGTGCCTTCTTGCTGGGTTCTCCTATAGTAAAGGAATGAAAAAGGACAACTGTCTTTGTCTGGCAGAAGATGTGGGTGTATTAGACCCCAAAGCCTCTTTCTAGAACACTAGTCCCTTTCTTGAGGATAAGTTCGTGGCACTTTATAGCTTCTCAAAGGGACCCATTACTCAGTGCCACCAAATGAGGATTAGTTTCCACATGAATTTAGGGACTCACAATCATTCAAATTATGGCTACTAGAATATATTGAATCATGTCTTTCCCACTCCCAAAGTTGGTGGAATCCTGATCCCTCCCTCAAGTGCCTCAAAGCAGGATCTAATTGGAGTTTTGTCTTTACAGAAGCAAGTGAGATGGAGTCATTAGGGTAAGCCCTGGGCCACTGAGATTCTTGTTCTGATAAAAGGGAGAGAATTTGGGTTTGAGAGTGAGACATGAACAGTGTGGATGAGTGATAATGAAGCAGAGATCATACAGGCATATCAAAGACTGCAGATGAACTAGCAGGAGCTAGGTGAGTGGCTCGGACAGATGTGCCCTGTATCTGTTGTGGGGAACCAAGCTTGTCCACCTTGACCTTGGCTTCTTGCTCTCCAGAAGACAAGGGTCCACTGTTGAAGCCACCAGCTGTGGCAGTCCTAGCAAGTCAACATGACCTCCATGTGGCCTGTTGTCACCTTAGTCCTGCCACCCTTGGTGCCTTCCTGCCTGGCAGTTTTATAGACAGAGGAGCCAGTTGCACGGTGTATCTGCCTTCTCTGGAGAAGAGGCTCTACTAGTAGCCAGACACTCATGTTTAGCTTCCCTGTCTCTACAACTATGATACAATGATTTTCTTTATAAATCACCCTGGACCAGGCATTTGTTACACTACATGAACTTTCACACCTGCAAGTGCCATATCCCCACACCTGTCAGGCTTGTTCCTTCATCAGAGTCCCAGAGAAAGTGTCTGCTCTCAAAGTCTATGGCTGTATCTTCCATAGTTTGTGTCCTTAGCCAGGTTCATCAAACTTTCTCAGATTCTAGTAGATATGTCCATGACATTCTTTCTAAAACATTCTCGTGATGATCTGGAATATTCCCATTCATCAAGCATCAGCTCAG
Organism: Lophiomys imhausi; assembly: GCA_907164525.1. Lineage (NCBI taxonomy): Eukaryota > Metazoa > Chordata > Mammalia > Rodentia > Muridae > Lophiomys > Lophiomys imhausi. The sequence continues at coordinate 29,436 of CAJQZJ010031249.1, forward strand.
GAAACAAAGGTTTAATGCAAATTATCACAAGAAAAAAAACTTCATTTCTACAACTGGTTAAAATAATCATTAAAATTAAACACTAAATAGGCAACTTCCAAAAGAAATGCAAAATTAATTTTCTTTACAACATGATCAAGCCCTAGGAATGACAAGCTCCTACAACACAGTGAATCTTCACTTGCATGACCAAAGGTTTTCCAAGGGGCAGGTCTTGTGACTGCTTTTTAACTGCTCATGTGTAAAAGAAAACTTTTTCTGCAGCCCAGACAGAGGACACTCTAAATTTCTAGATGATGTCTTCAACAGTCCTTGGGCTCTGATGGCCCAGGGCCAACCTTGTGTATTTTGGGAGGTTGTATACAGGGTATAGATTGGTTGTGTATAAAGCATGTCTTCCCAAGTTCTTCTGCTCCTCAGATCCAGGGATTTTAATAATGCTCCTCACCTTGTAGGTCTGTAGCCAGACCATGACCACAACCCAAATTAACCTACTTAGCTTGCAGCAGATAAGAGTAGAGTGACAATTCACCAAGGGGTTGATTTTCTTATAAGAGCCTACAGACACCAATACTAGGAATTCAGGCCCCACATGTTGCCTCCATTGGATGTATGAGGAAGCTATAAACCAGAGAGGAAACAGCCCTTGCACAAGTCACCTGGATTGAGTACACTCCTGACTCACAGCCACATTATATTGCCTCCAGACAGTCTGAATGCCCACTTGAGCTTTAAGTTAATAAATTGTTTATTAGTCTGTGTATTGTGGAAACAGGAAGATGACCTAAATGTGTTTCATGAGTCATGGAGTTTATCATGCACAAAAGGAATTTTTCTGAGGTTTGCAATGGTTAAGGAGGAAGATAATGCACACCAAGTTCACAGAAAAGATACTGGATGTACATTAGCCACACAGTAAGCAGCTCCCAAAGTTGTTAAAGTCTAGTTGTTCCATCTGAGTGGAAGCAGGCCCCAGTGGAAAACCAAGTCTAGTTCAGGTTGAACAGTGCCTCATATGAGTGCTTTGTGAGGAAAGATAATTTGATTTCTACAGTGGAGATCTTCGAGAACACATGTCCTGTGATGCCACAAGGCAGGACATGTGAGGGACAGAAAGGTTGCAAGGACTTGAGGTGGACAGGGTGTTGTCTTCTTCCACCTAAGCTTCCAAAGCATCATGAAGCTCTTGGGTTTGTATGCATTTTCCAGTCCAGCATTGGAGGTCAGAAACTTCCACGTGGAAGTCCGACAAGATTTGATGCCATATTCTCAATAGGAAAGGAGAGTTATACTGAGTTCTCACACATGGTCAGATCTTGAAGGAAGAGGAAATACCTTCAAAACAAATGCCACATAGCAAACTCTGTAAGTGTTTAGAATTATTCCAGAGCTTCAAGCAGCACAGTATATTTTTATTGCTACAGAGATTCTATCTGTGTGCATGTGAACCATCCTTGGCTTTCAGTTAAATACACACACACACACACACACACACACACACACACACACACACACACACAAATGAAGCCCAATGAAATTGGCCTCATTTCCCCCCTGGAATCTGGAAAACTGATCAGACTATCCAGAGGTTTACCCGGCAGGTCTGCCACGGAATAACCATTAGAACCTTGCCCATGGTGTGGGTTCAGGTCTACAGCTGGCTCCCACTGTGCCCAAAGGCCATGTTACATCTACCAGCCCTGGCTGCTTGGAGGCCCCATGCCCAAGGAGCCGAGGGTGCCCTGGTCTGCTCTCATTTTTCTCAGCTACTGCATGACTTCTTATTATTGAGCCTTCAATGGTGTTCTGTCCTGTTGCTAGCGAGCCCAAATCTGTTTATTTGATATTTCAAAAGAGGCAAAGTGTATGGAAAACAAACTGTTGGGGGAAGGAAGAAAGGACAGAGTTACGATGCCAGCAAGTGAGAAAAAGACGGACTAACGTGGAGGATGATGGTTTTATCTTCATGCTGGTTTCAAAGTCCTCTTCCGTAAGCAAGAGGCAGCGAAGGGGCTTCAGCCAGGAAGAGATGGATGACGGGAAGCCCTTTGATGCCTCTCCAGTGTCTGGACCTAGAGATACTAAAACTTGGTGGCTGGTGATTTGATGATGGTGATGTCTCTGTTGTCATGACAGAATCTCAGATAATCCTAAGATTTTCAGTTTTGAAGGGGGATGAAAGAGATTGGGAAAGTTTCAGATAAATTAACCTTAAACTCTCAGTTCCAGACAAATATTCCTTAAGCTCCAGTCTATCTATATTCAGTTGAGCAGAAATAGTTGTCTTCAAAGGCTATAGTAACCACAGAGATAGATGTTTCAAGATGAAGGTAGAGAACCAGGCTTTGCAGTTTTAGGCACCTGCAGGGCTCCCACATAGGCCCAAGGGAAAAGAAAGTGCTTTTGACAGAAGTGAACGTAAAGGCCCTGAAAAGCAATGGTTATCAGGACGCATGTACCAGAAATCATCTAAGCAAAGCCAGCAGGAGAGAGGCATGCTGTGTAGTGCTCAGTTGTGTGGTGTGTTCAACCAGTAACAGAGTTTATTTATCTTTATTGTGTGACTGTTTTCCTTGCCTATATGTCCATATACCACATGTATGCCTGATGACTGGCAATACATACATACATGAGGTGAGAAGAGGACACTGAGCATCTGAAACTGGAGTCACAGATGGCTGTTGGGCTACCATGCGGTGCCAGGAACCGAATCTGAGTCCTCTTTGAGAATATGCCCTTAGCCACTAAGCCATGTCTCCAGGCCTAGGGATTTAGAATGGTTAAAGACACATGACTCTCAGCAGCAGGGCTGGGGGTCTATTTAGGTTTTCTCAGTTATGCTGGGAAGCCCTCTCCGACAACGGCCTCTTCAGAGCCGACCACAGCACTACTTCCAGGGACTCACATTCAAGTCAGAAGCTCTGGGAAGGCTTAATGTGGCCAGCTGGACAGAAAGTAAGTCAGGTACTGAGGCTGCTGTGGTGACCCAAGGGACCACACTCTGGGGATGGTGTGACTTGCCTGGAAGATCTATGGCTAGGCTGGTTGAGAAGAGAGTGGCTTGCTCTGGGCTATGGTATATTGTATGAAATCATAGTCTTTAGATTATAATTACTCCATCTTACAAGATAGCAGTGAGGACCTGAATCATTCCATTTGAGTATATGTACCAGGAAAGATGAAGTGTACATCTTGTTTATACAAGTGAACAGCCTCCATCTGCCTTCACTCCACAAGGCACAAACTGATTATCAATTTTTACCTATGAACAATGATACCTGTGAATACACCAAGTCATACCAGAAACCCTAGACATATGGGCTTATCAGCCACTCCTCAGGGACACTCCAACCCTGAGATGTGGCAGGCAGGCTGGCTCGTATCTGGTCCTTTGTCATGAGCTACCATCAGGAAAATTGCCACAAGGAAGGACTGCCGGCTCTGGCCCCAGGCTCTATCAAGAGTGTGGGTTTCTCAGCTCACTTAACAGTAGTACCTGGAATGACCTGACATCTGGACCTGCGTTTGACAACTCTACACTTTGAACAGCTCTGTGCCGTGGTTCCTAAAACCTCAGATCTGGCCCACTTACCTGATGTAAGGTGTGAAGCAAGATCTGAGCACTAATATTAGTAATTAAGACCAGAATGAAGGGACTTGTGATTGACTGTGGCCAAGGCTGTGATTGTCAAGCAAAGCCAGGGGCACTTGATGGACTTCAGCTGACAAAGCTGACATGGCTTGTCAGTTCATTGTTATTCAACAACTTATAACTGTGTGGAAAGGCACAGGTATGTCTGGCTGGCTGTTTCAGATAGAACACTAGGTCACTTTGAAAGTACCCATCTATGCCTGCATCTGTGGGAATGCAACCCATATCAGGACTCACTGGCTGAGGGCTCCCAGTAATCCTACCAGGATCCCGTATCATGCATTTCCTAGAATCTATTCTGAATCCTTATTCATAGCTTGCAGGCAGGGAAGGAGGGCTCTGAGCAGTCTGACTTGCCACTTAGAGGGGCTGTGCACATGAGCTTACAAGCCACCATAGGATTCTCCCCGACCCAAAACAAAACCCACTTATCACCTTTTAAATGCCAGGAAATCGACATCACAGAGTATTTCTATGACCCCACAAAGTCAGTGGCTGGGTCAGGAAGGAGCGCTGACAGTGGCATTGAGCTTGTCTGTCACTCCTGACAGAGGGTTCATTCACGTGTGTGTAGAATCTCCCTGCTCTCTGCCTCAGTTTCTGTGTATGAAGATGCAGTGAGAACAAGGATTCTGCAGAGTTCCCTTTCCACTCCCCCTTTACTTCTGTGAATCTTCGCCCTCTCTGAGGAACAGAAAACAGTAGGTGTGGAGGAGACGAAGGAAGTGTGGGATCCCAACATGAGAGACCCACATACAGAGAAATGCCCATCAATGTTTTAAGTACTCAGTTGCTAAATGTCCCCATGGGTGGCAGCTGACATCAGAGATAGACACTATGTGGGCATATACAGCAGAGGGTTTTATTGGAGTTAACAAGAGGTCACACTGTGCCTGAGGTTTCACAAGGCATGAGAGTGAGCAGGGTGTCTTCTCTCACGGTGTCTTCGCTACAGAAGGTGTACCTGTAAGGAAACACAAACATGTGGAACTGGTGTGCTCTGTCATCCTTAGGAAAGCTACTGATTTCTGGGTGTTAAGAAACAGTTTACACTGATTTGCAGTTCAGAAGCCTGGGAGAGGCTGTGCAACCATTGAGTGTCCAGTCACACCTAGCCTGGGACACAGCCTGCCGTTGCCCAAAGTGAACCTGTCACCAGTCTACTCATAGCTAGACTATGGCCTCCTAAGGCAACACCCCTCTGACAGGATACGTACTTGATAAATTCCTTATCAAAGTCACATTTACAATGCTATTGAATGGCAAGGGGGTAGTAAAGGCAGGATGTGATCTATTTGTCTTTTGGTCTCATGTCACTGGAAGAAATTCCAGTCAGTAGGTCTTAGGTAGTGCTTGGAATCCCATTGAGATGACTATATCGGATTACATGGAGGAGGGAACCAAAAAGAGTTTGAGTCACAATATTGATTGCAATTACCTTTATAATTATATTAGTGTTATTAAATAACAAATGTTCATGGCAATTTTCCTAACAGTGAAGAAATGTCTAAATAAATTACCAGTTGAAGTTTTTTTTTTTATTCCCAAAGTTAGTTTGTGACATTTGAAGTGGGTCTTGACTTTCTTATATTTTAAACATTTGGTGTCAGAATCAAAGAGAGATTCTTAGGCTAGTAAGATGGCTCATCAGGTAATGTTGCAGCCAAACTGCTGGCCTGAGTTTGAGCCCCAGAACTCACAGCAGAAAGAACTGGCTCCAGCCAGTCATCCTCTGAGTCTGTGTGTACCGTGGTGTATGCCCACATGTACTCAAATAAATGTATAAGTTTTTTTTTTCAAGACAGGGTTTCTCTGTGTAACTTTGACTGTCTTGGAACTTGCTTTATACACCAGGCCAGCTTTGAACTTAGAGATCCATCTGCCTCTGACTCCTGAGTACTGGAATTAAAGACGTGTGCCACCACTGCCCGGAAGTGTATAACATTTTAAAAGAGATTGTCCCCACAGAGAGTGAGTATGCAAAGTTGCTGTGCTTGGCCACGATGGGGGGGGGGGGGGGTGTCTATCAGACATAGATGGGCTCAGGGCTGTAGGGCTTCAGGGGTAACCTCAACTAGACCTGTTTGATTTCCAGAAAGTATATATGTGTCTTCAGAAACCTTCAAATTCCAGTGACATTGTAATGTGATTTTAGCTACATAGTTCCAGGATCCAGGCCTGGGAACATTTCTTAACAGACCCTAGGAACTGACGTAGGCTGTGTCTCACAGTGGAAGGCTCTTCACTGGCCAGCCTGGGTCTTCTCTGTGCAGCAGTCCTACTGAGAAGACACTTAGTCCTGCCGGTCACCAGTCTGACTTCTGTGCTTTCCCACTTTATGGGGACAGGGATGACTTCAGAAGTCCATCCATGCAAGCTGATGATGACTCATGGATCAACCACAAGCCATTTTGCCAACCTTCTTTCTGTCCCACATCTGAGTTTCCAAGGGTATGTTGACCCCATTTAACCACTTATTAACCATCAAAGAACACCAGCAGTCAGCTGGCTCTTGCCACCCAGCCTCACCAGGGAGATTTTGCTGGCTGGAACTGGGCTGGAGATTTGCTCTGGCTCCCCTGGTCATCATCTCCCCCTATTCTAGCTGCCCTCTTTTCTATGGAAGGCCCCGTGCCTGGCGCCAGCTCAGGTAGGGAAAGAGGAAGCTGTGGATGGGGACAGGTTTCAGCAAATACTGTCCCTCTGCACTCTCTCTTTGTGGCATTTCAAAGAATTTCTTTTCCCCTTGTCTGTCCTGGGTGGAGGAGTTCCCCTACAGCCATCCTCTGCAAACATCACAGACAGCCTGGCAAAAGAGGGTACGTACTGTGTCCGCTCTTCTCCCTTTTGCACAACGATCTTGGCTGCGCCCACTTTGGGGAAGTTTGGATCTATCACGTTATTATTCCAAAGAAATTTGACTTTCTCAATTGTTCCCACATCAAGCTTGGCATCAAACTCATTGGAATGCGTAGCACCCGGCTTCATAATACCCCTTGAGATAAAGAAGAAATATTCCCGATCATGGACGCTCATGTAACGACCACAAAGGACCACACCCCTCCACTCTTTCAATCTTAAAATAATGAGTCTTCTTCCAAATGCATCCTCAGATCAAAGATAGATGGATGGAAAATTGGCAATAAGCTGTCAACCATAATCTATTATTTAGGATTGTTCTTCATACTCAAATTAATGTCTCTCTTTTTTTTGTAGAAAAATGATAAAATTCTCTCAAATTATTTTAGTTTTTTTTCTGGAAGAATCATCTATATAGTAAGTTATCTTCTTAGCTTAACATGTATTGTTATGCTGATGAGTATACAGGTTATCTGGAAAAAAGATTTTTAAAATATAATCTATTGAGAGAGAAATAAACTTAAATTAAAATTATTAGAAGTATAAAATTATTTTTTGTACATAACATAATTTCAAACCCACTGATGTCTAAAATGTGAGTGTTTAAGTGCTACATACACTGCACAGGGATTACCTGAAGATATCCTACTGTCGGCTGTACACTGCACAGGGATTACCTGAAGATACCGTACTGCCGAGTGTA
>CAJQZJ010031250.1:0-25592 GCA_907164525.1 Lophiomys imhausi
ATATGAGGGCTGAGAGCTTCCTCTTACACTGGGGGCCTACATGGCGGCTCCACTATGGCAAAGGGCAAAGTGTCCCACTAACAGGTAACAAAGTCTATGTTCCTGTTCCTTTCAATCTGTTGGTTGTAGAATAGTTATCCTGTACTACATGGCTAAAATCCAATAATAAGTGAATAGATGCCATGTGCATTTTTATGGGTCTGGGTTAACTCATTCAGGATGAGCTTCTCTAGTTCCATCCATTTGGCATCAAATTGCATAATTTCCTTGTTTCTGATGGCTGAGTAGTATTCCATTGTGTAAATGTACCTTACTTTTTTTTTTTTTTTTAGCCCTTTGACTACAACTGAATTTCTAATCCAGTAGATATTTATTAAGGTTGTTTTGTGAAAATGGACTCAGATCATATGAAGCAAACAATAGTAAGGAGGATACAGATATACCTGTTATGTGGGAGGAAAAGGAAGACAGATGTACAAGAAGATATCATAAAAAAGTGTTCTAGAAGAGACAAAGACATGAGAATGTTTCCCATTAAGAACTGATACGATGGGGGCTGGAGAGATGGCTCAGAGGTTAAGAACACTGACTGTTCTTCCAGAGGTCCTGAGTTCAATTCCCAGCAACCACATACATGGTGACTTACAACCATCCATAATGAAATCTGGTGCCCTCTTCTGGCATGCAGGTGTACCTGCAGACAGAACATTGTATACATAATAAATAAAATCTTAAAAAAAAAAAAAAGATAGGAGAAAACAGTCAGAAACTGGTATTGCTGCAGAAATGTCTTCAGAAATGGCTCCAAGTAGCTTTTTGGCTGACTCTTAAAGGATGCATAGGATTGCAACAGGATGAAATGTCCACCCTGTGATGCAATTAAATAACAAGAACAAGAACAGTTTGTTAGGAAATAGTCAGAGGTATAGTTAACCAAAGTACAGGGAATGTGACGAAGAGTTGTGAGGGCTGAAGCTAGAATCAGAATGATCTGAAGACCTGTCAGGGTTGATCTACATCTAATCTCCTGTTTACACATGAGAAAACTGAACCACACAGTGTCTATCTAAGCCCTTGTCCCATGCCTCACAGATAATGGCTGAGCTGAAATGCCCTGAGCTCTCAACTTCCCAGGCTGATTCATTTTATATGACCTAAGATTTGGGGATAGATAATGGATGAAATTGAATACTGCACTAAGGTTTTTGTTTTTTCTCTGTAAAAGTGATTTGACACTGAGAACTGTGAGCAACAGAGGATGATAGGGATGGATATAGAAATCAGATTTTTAAGTCACTGTGGAAGGGAACTGAGGGAGGAAGGAGCTGAGGTAGAACAAATGGAACTGTGAACTCCCCACCTAGAAGTAGGATAGTGGGACTTAATGTCTGGATAGGATAGACAGGAAGGTTAACCAAACAAAGACTAGAAAAGGCAGGTGAGAGACCAAACATGAAACAGGACCCAAAAGACTCTGTAAATGCCTACTGAGAGACACTTCTGCACAAAATACCAAATAAAGATTGCATTTATCATTATTCTCCACCATGCTATGCCCCTTCAAATTGACGGCATCACCATTTTCTTTGCAGGGGTTTAACAGAATATTTTTATTTATCAACACTTATATTTATTAATACTTAACATACATCTATAAAATACCTAAATCATATAACCTAAACTCTATAATCTATCACCTATAATCTAAGAACACCCTAATATCTAAGAACACTAATACCTATCTAAAAACACTTAACTAACCCTATTTTAACTTTCTTAAAAGAATATTAGTATTCTTAGCATAAGTCCATGGAGGGTGACTTGGCTTCCGGCAGTCTCATCAGGTAGTATCTTTTAAACTTAAAGTCCATTGGGCCTTACTTTGCCAGTTCATAAGGCCAGTTTATTTCCACCACCACATTGTGGCTGGTTTACAAAGTCAGTTTATGCCAACCACCAAACTGAGGCCAGCTTTTTTCCTCAGCTCAGACTTGCCTCAAGGTCTCTTTGACCCCAGTAAGCCTCACAGCAGGCTGAAAGTGGCTTCAGAACTTCGCTTGCCTTACTGCCTTTTTTGGCACTCTGGAGCCCCAAGTCAGAAGTCTTAAAGGAACTCTCTCTCAACAAGTTTCGTGCTATGCCTTTGCCTCTGTCACAGTCTAAATTCGGTTAATGGCATACCTTGCTGTGTGCTTCTCCAGCATGAGTTCTCAGTTGGTGAGGGCAGGAGGAAGTGAACAGTGAGTGGTGCAGAGCCTCGGGCTTATATATCATCTTATCTCCAATCTTTGGTGGAGGGTCCAAAGTGTCTCATGATTTCCAACAGTCCCGTTGCCATGGCAACCGACATCATCTTCGAGGTTTGTGTGGTTTCTTATCCACAGCCCTTCAACAGGGCATATTGTCGGGTCACAGTTGGCTTTGTCCATATCAGCAAGTAAAGGGATACCAAGCTCTTCCTTATGTGTTGCCAGATGCAAATCTGAACTGCCTACTAATTTCACTAAGAATGCCTAACTTCTACCACACAGGGGTTAGAGACAGAGAGAGAGAGTACTGTTTGGTCCAGATCTGCATCTGACTCCCTGATAGCATCTACTGAGCCGTTTCTCTAATTTCTCTTTCTTCCATAATATAACTAGCCGGGTGCATTGCTTGGGTAATGTCTAGGATACTTTCTAGCTCTAATGACAGGGGATATAAATCAGAGAGGTAAGAGGACAAGTGCTGCCAGGTAAAAAGAAGAGTGAAACTCATACAGGATTCGTGTTCATTTGTAGTTTTGGTGTGTCGAAGAAGCATGGTTTTAGAGACATTCTCCCCGTCTGAACTCAAGGAGAAAACCTGCTTGACTGTTCTGCCCTTAACTCTGAAGCCACATGGCCTTTGAAGGTGCTAAAAAAGACTCCACAAAGACGTGACTTAACAATATACTTCCATGCAGCAAGGTCGAGAAATAGCACACCAGAGGCAGGAGGCTGCTGTGATGCATGTCCTTCTTGACAGTGTGCCCAGCAAGTTGCCGAGGAATCAGCTGCCACAGACTGCCTGGCAGGAAGTCAGTCAGGGGATTGCCTGCCTCCAGCCTGTAAGTACTTCATTGACTGTGTTGCTTTCTGAGAAGGCCTTTCCTTCTTAACCCCATCATTGGAGCTTCATGGCAGACATCTGTGGATAATCAAAGCTCCTTAACAGCCCTCACATACCACTTTCCTCAGTGGGCTGAATCACCAGCCAGAGCTCCAAACATAAAATCTTCTGAGTAACTTTTTGTTTCTTTTTTTCTGAGCCAATTCATTGTAGCATGGAACAATATGATGACTACATCTTTTGGTATCAAATAATCAATTATACAAAATGCTTCATTAACAGTAGCTGCTGAAGTCAGTAGTCAGGGTCACCACAACGAGGCTCATCTGGGTTTGAATGCACTGACCGCACCCATTCTCCTTGTCAAGAGATATCAAAGAACAGATTCATCAGGAGTAATGGCCAGATGTTTGCTTGTTAACTAACAGTCCTTCCAGAATCACAAATGTGAAGGGATGATCACAGGGCATTTAATCTTGTCAATTTTTGTGACAGAAAACATGCTTAATTTACCATAAGCTTTTCATAAATCACAGCTCTTATTTGGACAAATCAAACCAGAAAACAGAATAATAACGCTAAGTGTGGTCTATTTGCACCATGGGTCAAATATGATCTTTGTAGACCTGAGTGAACTGCCTCTGTTTTTCAAATCCCTATAATAGAGTTAGGAACTTGAGCAAGCATCTCCAAGACTACACACATGGGTATAATGCTCATAAATTGAAGAATAAAAAAGAAATAAAGTACTGAATCCATAAAAAATGAAAGATGCCTATGATTGACCTAAGGAAAGTTCTTGCTTTAACATTATCAGGATTGTGTCAATCTAGCAAACCTGCAAACATGAAAGAGTTGAAGCCTTGCCTTATTATCCCTCACTATATAACTCCCTCATTATGTTCCATGGATCTGAAAATATTGTATATTTATTTTAGACAGCAAAATGTTTTTTTATTCTTTATTTATTAATACTTTTGGTTGTATTTTACAATCATTTTTATATCACATGTCTTTAACCCTTAATTTTTGCTAAAACTCAGAAAGTCAAAGTTTTCTTTATGGGATCAAATTAGGAGGGTGTTTTGTATTTTAAATGAATGTGTTTTAAGTCATTGTGTTTTAAAATGAATGCTGTTTCCAAAACTATAATAGAGACATCATGGAGGAGACACGAAAATGAACTGCAAGAGAGTATACAGCAGTGGCTCTCAACCTCCTTAAAGATGAGACCCTTTAATACAATTTCATAGGTTGGGGTGACCCCCAACCACAAAATTGTTTCCATCACTACATCATAACTGTAGTTTTGATACTGTTATGAATCACGATGCATCTGTGACCTCTAGTGGCTTTAGGTAACCGCTGGTGAAAGAGTTGTTCAATCCCTAAAAGGGTTGTGACCTATAGGTTGAAAAACACTAGGATACAGTTCCAGAAATCCCCTCTTGACAGTGAAAAATATCTCAGAATGCTACAGTCACTACCAAGAACACTGAAGTGAGAGCAAAGCATCATTTTTCTGTACATTTTTCTGATTTCCTTCTGAGTGGGAAATCAGAGCTGAGTGCAAATCCCCAGCATTTCCCACCTTCTGCAGAAGCATTCATTCTCCAACTGCCTGACCTGAGAGAGTAAATCTGTGTGTACCTCCTCAACCTTAAGCTTTGTGCTTCAGGATCTTGTGTTGGTGCCTGCCTAATGTTTCAGTCAGTGCCTTCTACTCATTGGTTGTCCTTACTAATGGCTGCTATTATGGAAAAAATGTACTAACATGCTATTAGAGATAGGGCTGGGAAAAGAAGACAGGAAAAGGAAAGACAAAAAAATCCGTAAGTAACAGAAAATATTTATATGCATAAGATCATCAGAAACACAGGAATTGCATCAGGGATGCATCACAGTAAAGAATCTTTGCACTTCAGATCTATTTATTTGGCAAGTTATGGCCAAATGTCATTATGGAATTTTTGACTGAGCATTCTTAAATTTAAACTTACAGTGCTGGCACTAAATACGATTGTCCTATTTATATTATCAAACAGCAATCCCTAATGGAGTTCTACAAATCTCCTCTAACACAGCGCTATTAACTGGATTGGATCATCAAAAATTGGCACCTGTGTCTATACACTGGCTCAAACCAAGCTATTGCTGAGTCAGGCTGAGTGTTGACCTGCCCCTCCTTGGTCTCAGTCTATGTTGTTCATCACCAGTTTCTCCAAAAAGAGCCGGAATCCATTCAGACTTCCTGGATCTTTGCAACTCATTTCTCCTCAACTCTGTTACCTTCACTCTCTGTTCCTCCAGTTCCAGCCCATGTATCTAGCTAACTGCTTTGGATGCTCCTAGTTCTGGGTTTTGTATGTCTTTCTCAGAGAAACCACCCCTGCCCCAAGTCTGGTTTAAGGTTTCTGTTGTATGCTTTCATGACATTGTTATATTGACTTTAGGGTAGTTGCAAACCCCTATTCTATAGCTTTTTGTGTAATTATTAAGCAGTGTTTCATTCACCATCCAATGCTAAGCAACATGAAGGCAGTCAATACCCTTTTCTCTTGCCACTATATCCCCAAGACTACAATAATACTCAAAACAAATAATGATTTGCTGAACTAATTCATTGGCAAATTCTATTACTCCTTCTTATTCAGACATGTCTAGTTCCATGTAGCTCTACCTCTTTGTTAATCAATGAATTTTTAAAACATTTACTATATTCCAGGACTTGTGACAAGCATTCCATGCACATGATCTTCATGGCAACATTTCAATACGATAATGTCATAATCACTATCCTATTTTACAAATAAGGAAACTAAGCAGATGGTGAGCAGCTCAGTTGGCAGAGTATGTGCCAAGCATGCATAAAGCCTTGGGTTCATTTTCCAGGACCGCAGAAACTTGACATGGTGGCTCGTGCCTATAATCGCAGCATTGATGAAGGAAAGGTAGAAGAATCAGAAGTTCAAAGTCATCCTCAACTACATGGTGCATTTGAGGATACACTGGGCTATATGAGACACTGTCTTCAGACAGACAGATAGACAGACAAACAGGAAACTGTGCCACTAATGGTGACCATTTGTAAAACTGAAATCCAACGTCTTTCAAGATTCTTGAAAAGTTCCCTTTACTGTCCCCTGTAAGAGGTGGATGGAACTGCATGGGACAGGAGAAAAGGAAGAATGCATGTTCTGTCAGCTCTGCCACATACACTGTCCATAGCTTTAACACAGGAAGTAGGTTGTCTCTGATTTGTCCTTTCCACTCACTGATTGTTTTCCTGAACATTGCAGAAGAGGGAGAACTTCAGCAGTTTCCGTAGGATGAGCCACAGACAAGGGTGAATTTCACTCTACAGCTGTTGGAGTTCTTTTACTATTCTGTTTGTTTGTTTGTCTAATGGGAACACATAAGAGTTCTCCTTTGCGGTCTTTAAGACTGGATTTCTTTCTTGGCAGCCTCGCACTGGCAGTTTTGGATGACAGAAACAGCTCTGTGTGTGTGTGTGTGTGTGCCAGGATTCACACCAGAGAACAGGAAACAGTGAAGTTTCCAAGGGAAATTAAATACACTCTGCTTTGGCTTGAATTCAAATAGTAAACGATGTTTAATTACGTTTTTAAAAGGCAACCAACTCTCCAACCATAGAATTGGCTCAATCTGAAACCTCACCCATTAAGAGTCCAACAACAGCCACCCTCTCTGTCTCAAAAATACACCTGCAGGCCTTTGCTCCTCCAAAACTGTTCCCTAGGTGACAAGCCTGGGAGACGAGTGATGCACTTCTTCCTCATGTCACTCGGTCACTGACTTTGATCAGAACCAAAGCTTCCACTCCTCCCACAGTATAAAAACAGGACCCAATCATAGCTTTCCTTGGGATGAAAAACAGACCTGTTTTGAAAGAAAGAAAGGCAAAGCCCTACTTGGTACTGAAATGATAAAAAGGTAAGCATGTTAGCATGTTGCGGTGGAAGCATGTGCCCCTGCCCTTGTCCATTTGGGCTTGTTCTGCCCTATGTTCAGACTCTAAGGAGAAGAATTAATACAGTGCCCCGAACTGTCACCGATGACTATAATTTACTTAGCCTCTCCTCTTTCCTGGGGGGGGGGCAGTATTTCATGGTCCTGGGGAGATTTAACATCATATATTCAGTTTATCCAGTTTATGGAATCAAGATATCTTTTTTATATTAATCTACTTATGTAGGATGGTTTAACTGCAATCTACGATACCTTTTGGTATTTATTATTTAAAATAGGCTCTGGGTTTTTTATGCTTATTAAATAGTAGGCATTTCAAGGGGAAAAATAAGAAATTAGAAACTTTGAAGTTACCAAAATAATTTTTACAATGCAATTATTCTTTCTCAGCTTTCCTACAGATGATAAAATAATTGGGTCCACAGGGTCTGGGAAACAAAATAGATTTTTATGTAAAACTACATAACTTTTTAGCCAGAATTATTAGAAAGAAAAGAACCATCTTAGTTCATTTTGGCCATTCTCAGACTACTGTGGTTTCTGTGTAGATCATTTTAGGTAGACACCCTGGGAAGTATGTCAGCTTTGCAAACTAATTATGCTTTTCCAACACCAGAGATGAAGATCATTTTAATTTTCACAGTCCTTTTCTTTTTTTTTTTTTTTTTTTCGAGACAGGGTTTCTTTGTATAACAGCTCTGGCTGTCCTGGACTCACTTTGTAGACCAGGCTGTCCTCAAACTCACAAAGATCCGCCTGCCTCTGCCTCCCAAGTGCTGGGATTAAAGGCGTGCACCACCACGCCCGGCTTCACAGTCCTTTTCAATGCCTTGATATAGCTCATCTCAATCACTGAAATCACTGAAGCACAGGGCTTTGAAATTCATTGCATCCCGGATAGGAACAACCAATTCTGGTTATTGAAAACCTGGTAAACTTAATCTCTCAGGATGCTGCATGGGAGAGGTTTTGGGATTTCCTTCCCATTTGCAGATCAACCTTGTAGAGTCATTGGCTTTTTTCCAAATGAGTTCTTTCTTCATGTCTTCTCCCTGAATATTGTAATGAGATTAAGAAAGAGTGAGACACTGAAGTGTAATGAAACTTGGGAACCCAAGAGGAAAATCAAGAATATGAGTCTTCATCAGAATCCAATTCTTATATTGGGGTCCAAGGCACTGAATCCAGGTACTCAGGCATGAAGCACCAGTACTCCATCCCTGAGCCACCAGCCTCTTTCTCCAGTTATCCTGGAATCCTCAAGACCTAATCTTCTCAAAGTATACCCCAGAATCTACTGTAGTGTCCCTGCCTGATTCTCTGGAGTAGTATTGTTGTTGTAGAACTGGACTCTTCCATGGTAAACTCAGTGACTTAGAAACCATCATTTGATCATTTTATCTTGTGGGAAAAAGAATGTTATCTACGTTTTCATCCCAGAGTTATCTACCAAAGTCACAACAGCTGTTAGTAGTCAAGTGTAATGTGATCAAAGCAATTCAGGGACAGAAGTATTTTGACCATTTTTGTTTATAATTGGCATCCTCATTTGCTGATCATTGCAGTGGGTGTGAAATTCATAAATAAATGTGAAACTAAAATTTACTCCAGTAGCTTCTGTCTCTGATGGGGGGGGGGTAGCATAAATTCTAATTCTCTCTAGAATTTCACCAAACATACTGATAGTACATTTTGTCATGAAAGTAAAAGAAAATATACACAACACACACACACACACACACAGGAAAATAGCCCCCCAAAAATAAAATTAATGTAAATAAACTTCTCTTCATACTTTAGTACAGAGTTGTGTGTTTTGGAGAGGAGTCAGTGGGTTTTCAGAGAGAAAGAGACACACTCAACAAAGCAGGAAGACAGCTACCCTCCAGGGCCAGTCCATAAGAAAATCTCAGAATCTAAGAACGAAGTAAAATCTCAATTTAACATGTTTGTCCCTGGGTTGCACCATAAGTCAATGTAAATGATGATCACAGAGTGTGAATCTCTGACAATGGAGCACAAGGGACTCAGACTCTTGTCTGGTTGTAGAAGTCACTGGAAAACAACACATTTGTGATGGTAAGAGAATTCACAGCTGGATAAATTAACAGAAAACAAAACTCAGAGTGAAGGACAATCAAGAGAAACAAAAACTATCTGAGGTGCCCTGTAGAAAAAGAGACAGACTTTCAAAGAACAGGGTATCCAGGTGTAAATTATGCTACAGGTCATGCAAGGATTATGAATCGCTTTTCATTCCAATATACTTCTTGTGAATATTGATTAAGCTGAGTCATGTTGTACCACACCCATGGAAAGCAAAAGTCAGTCATAGAACATTCTGTTGGCTCTGCTCGCATTTGAAACTTGTCTGTTGTCTTTTGCCTTGTATATTAATTCAAGACCACTCTGTTGTCTCTTTGAAGTCTTAAAATAGCCCATTAAGTAGGCACTTCTACATCGTTTTAAAGATATAAAAACATGAGCTGAAAACCTACTGAAGAGTCACATTGTCATTAGCAATTGAAGTTGGGTCCATGCCTGCCTGGTTCTGTGGCTTCTAGTTTTTATGACTTTTGAATGAGCACAAAGGAGAAGGAAAAAGAATGAGAGAGAGAGAGAGAGAGAGAGAGAGAGAGAGAATAATTTACCTCCAAGTCAGTCTCATGTACTAAGAGGAAGTCAGCTTGTGTAAGAGGGTATTGTACATGTTTGTCTTCTGAAGAAAACTATGTGTCTAAGTGGGAAGATGGAGAAGAGAATTCACAGGCTCTCCTTTAATACCTGGGGTCACCAAACAATCTAGGGCAGCCCTAGTACCTGCAAGGCAGATAGGGTACAGTGATCCAATAAAGCCATGTGCAGGGTCACTAATCCAAACTGCTGCCTGGGTTCTCATCACACAGCACCATTCATGTCTTCCTGTCTCCATGACATCATCATGGTGTCTACTTTATAGACTTAGGAGATTTAACAGACAACTCAACCAGATTACCTAGTATGTACATGTGAACTAAAGCTAGTTAAAAAGACATTGGTAGGCCCAATCACTCCTGAAGCTGAAATGAACAAAAATGCCTTTGGATCTCTGTATGAAGCCTTCTGCAAGGTTACAGTAACTACACAAAAGCATGACTCTTGTAGGGGCTGCTTTATTCTAATAAAAACCCTCCTGCTATGCCAGATTCGGGTCTTTGCACTCACAGGAAATATAAAACTTCCCAGTAAGATTTTTAGCCACAGTGTTTTAAGTGAATCTTAATGTACTGGTTATGTTTATCATTACTGTGGCAAAACACCCTAAGGATTCAGCCTAAGAAAGGAAGGATTAGTTTTAACTCATAGTTCCAAGGTACCGTCCATCTTGGCATGGAAGGAATGGCTGTAGAATATGAGTCTTCTGATCATCTGGTCACATTGACTTCACAATCAAGAAGCAGAAAAAAGTGAATGCTGCTGTTCAGCTTGTATTCTCTTTTATCATCTGTCTAAGACTCCAGCTCACAAAATATGGCACGCAGAAATTAAGGGTGGGTTTTTCCACTCAGCTAAAAGAATCTAGATAATCTCTCACAGTCATGCCCAGAACCCTGTGTCTTAAGTGATTCTACATCTTGTCAAGTAGACAGTCAATGTTAACCATCACAGCATGAGAACCTTACAAAGTAAATATCCTTTTACATTATGTATGCGATGACAGCAAAGGAGCAGGTGATTTAAATAGCACAGCTTCTTGATGAACAGAGTATTCTAAACCCAGAGGCACCCTAAGGACCAGAAACACATGAAGAAATATTTTCTGAGTGACAAACATTGCTTTTGAGAGCTCTTTGTAACCCTAGGAAAATCATAGCAAAATCCAAGCTAATTAATGTAAAATAAATTAGTGGATGTCTTCATATAGGTCACAAAAGGGGTGAGAAGATGTTACTTATTCTATATCTAACTGATGTAGGCACTTAGCAGAAAAAACAACAAAAACAAAAGTAGCAAGAACACTGCTGGCTTCTAGGTGTGTTTAGCTAATTGGAAAAACACTGAATATTGAATAGATTGCTCTGTCTGCCGAGGGCCATATTTTGACACCCAGGACTATAGCTGCTAATGTGAATTCAGGCAAGGAGAGCAGACCTACTTCAGTACCTTGAGGAAAGGGCTCAGGGGGCATGGAAGGTAAAGACCATCTTCTTGATGGACGGATGCTGATGGAGCCATCTAAAAGGTTAAGCAACAGTGGTGACATGTTGAAGGAAATAAAAAACATCAAGGAAATAATTAATTTTCACTGCTGTATGGTACTTCCAAAGGTTGCTTCTATAATAACATTAGGATGTCACTTTATTGTTGCAGTGAAAGTAATTTTGTTTACTTTTTCAGTTAACACATGCACACAGGGTGGTGAGAGCAATCAGCCACTGAACTTGTGAGCTCACTGATTAAACGCATTGTCACCTATCCCTGAACTAATTAAAGGGAATTGAAGCTGTTTGTGCACTATCCAACATGGTATTAACTCTGTTAGCTGAGGTTTGGGGATTGCTTACTCTTTTCTCTGCTGTGTATTTTTTAAATTACTTTCCTTTTCCTTCACAGTTTCACCCATGTTACAGAATTCTGTTAAGAACCATCTTTGAATCATTGGGGTGTGTTATTTATATTAGAAGCAATTTGCATTTCTTGCCATTTGATTGTGGGATAAAACCATTGTAGGAAGGACTAGGAAACTGTAAAAGCCAGAAATGTAAAATTAAGTCATATAAATTTTTAATTAATTTTCTCTACAAGATGATCCTGTGAGTGTGAAGCTATGTGTACTAAATTTAAATGATGTAATCCAGAAAGCAGTGTCACCACCTCCTGCTAGGAGGGGCCCTGGCTGATGCCTTGCAACTGCCTATGTGCCTACATGTGCACCTCCTACTCCAACTCTCTAGGTCTTGCAAACTGAGTAAGCAGAATTTTGTGTCTCCAGAGGTACACAAGCACCAGTGGGCTGCTTTCTCCACTCACTGCACTAGGTCAGAGACATACCAATTTGCTTATTGCTTGTGTTATCATATAATCAACTTTAGGTCTTTAGTCATGTGGAAAAGAAATTCTGGAAGTACTGAAAAGAGGAAGGAAGGAAAGGAAGGAAGGAAGCACAAAAGGGAGCAGAGGAATGGGGAGGGAGGGAGGGATGAAATCCTAAAACAAAGGGTGAACAGCCTTGTCGAGTTTATTATACCAAAGTATTTGTTCCCAAATGATACAATCATTTTCTTAAAATAAAACAATGACAAAATCGATTTTTGCATTGTGCAATGTTCTTAGTGCTTTCAATAATTCCATGATATCCAGAAGCTAGTTTTTATAAAGGGACAGATGTAAGGAATTCTAGGATGCTTCTAGGACCTCCAAGTGAAAACAGTTTTCAGTTCAGAGAAAGGACAAGTGCTCAGAAGCCTCAGTTCCACCCATTCATACTATCAGGTAAAGGGCAGGGAAATCTGTGCATTAAATGATTGGAAATCCAGTCACTTCAATAGGATTGGATGTACAAGGATGAGGTTTATCTACTTTTAGGCAAGGCTGATTTAGTTTTCACACACCAGCCAGCCAATTTTTTTTAACCCCACAGCTTATATTGACTTCAACTCATATGTTATCAGATTTTAAAATACAATTCCTTCAACTAAACAATCTTTACTAAAAAACTGGGCTAAATTCTGGTGGATTATAGGGCACACAAAAATGTGCTAATGACATGATATGGAATCTGTAGGACATAAAACTTGCACAACACAGTGGTAAACATATACACGGCATGGCTTTTTAAAAATTCTTTTCTACTGAGACATAGTATTTCTACATTTTTGCAGGATAATTCTGTAATTTGATTGATACACAAACGCAATGTGTAATAATCACATCAGAGTAGCAAGCATATCTACTCATTCAAGCAGTAATCTTTTTGTACTGGGAATTCTGTTTGCTTCATTTCCAATTCTCTTGAAATACTGATTCTTTTTAATTATTGTAAAATTAAATACCATCGTAAAGAAATACCATGGCAAATACCACAATAAAGGAAAACCAGAATCAAGCCTCCTCTGTGTTTTGTTGTTGTTGCTGCTGTTGCAGTCCTTACATTTTGTTGTTATTGTTATTGTTGCTGTTTTATAGGACTGGCCTTCTTGCTCAAGCTAATCAAATGTTCTACCACTGATCTCTGCACATATTCTCCTCTTTTCATTGCCTCCACCCCCTGTTCTTCCCATCCTGTTCTCCTATATGATTGACTTATGAATCTGAGGCCAGCCTGAGCTAAATAGTGAGATTCTAACTGAAAAAAAATTATCTGAAATTGTATAACACATTTGTTACATACTCTGAAAGGGCCAGAGGTAATACTCAAAAATATACTTTGCTGTTAAACTCATTCTGCAATACCATGTAATCGTTCAATATCCTTCCCTGTATTATACATGACATAATACATTGAGTCCTTAATGAATACAAATGAAATAAAAAGGTATGAGGTAAAATGCAGAGGATTGGAGACAAGAATTGTTTACCATAAGATATCTAAAGAATTCCATCCTGGCATATAAGAAATATCGTATAACCTTAAGGTCTTTATTAAAACTTTTATAGGTATTACGATCATGTGTCTTCCACAGTGTTGTACCTGTTGGAAAAATTCAAAAAATCCTTTAAAATTATAGCATTGTTGGCTTAAAAGAAAGAAAGTGGGGGAAGGGGCATAGGAAGGAAAAATGAAGGGCCAAGGATAAAGGAGTGGAGGTGACATTGGAAACAACACTCACAATAAGTAAGCAATGTGGAATCAGTAGAAGACATTCATCTGATGGCACAAAGACAGAAGAATAAAATCAGAAAGAGTATAAACTGTTTTTCATAAAACTGGTAGGGTGATGTGTCAGTTTAGATCTTCTACTAGCTAATAAAGTAACTTTGAGTGAAAATTTTCTTTAAAATATTTCTCAGCAAGAGTATATTACACTTCTGTGAAGAATATCTTGAAAATTTAGTTTATTGGCATCTCTAATCCCAACCCCGTCATTGCTACTCTTCAGTGGACAACAAGATAATGAACATGGCTTTTTTAAAAAATAAATATTAAAGAAGGTAATAGTCACTTCTCAGAGGTTATCAAATCCATTTTATGCTTTGATAGAGTAAAGGATGTCTTGAAATTTTCCATAA
The DNA here is from genome assembly GCA_907164525.1 of Lophiomys imhausi. Taxonomy (NCBI): domain Eukaryota; kingdom Metazoa; phylum Chordata; class Mammalia; order Rodentia; family Muridae; genus Lophiomys; species Lophiomys imhausi. Next base: position 14,290 of record CAJQZJ010031250.1, read on the forward strand.
GTTTCCAGAGCTGGTCCTAGAACATGCTGGTGACTGGCCCTTAATCCATCAAGTCCTTAAGGTGAAAGCCCTGGAGAGCTGAGGCAGCCAAAGGCATTGGACTCTCCCAGAAACAGCACAACAGAAGAGACATCCCCTCAATAGCTGTGGAGACATGGCCCAGATTGCTTTTTCACTAAAAGGATGTAATTGCTAATGTAGTTATTGACTTGATGGATCTGTCCCAGCTTCACTTATTTCATTACAGCTGTGCCCTCAGCCATTTTAGGATAAAATTTCCTAGGTATCTAACTACAAAGCAAACGTCTGTCTTCCTTCTCTCCCTTTCCCTCAACATGCCATTATAATTGATTTATGTTTTTCAAGGGTTCTCAATGTCCTAAGTACTCTAGGGCACATAGTTGCAATTCCTCAGCAGTTTCTATTCTAAATATGCTCTATTGGTGAACACAAAACAGTCTCTGTCTCCAAGATCTCTAAGATGCTGGTGAAAGCCTTTGTTGCCTTCATGAGTCAGTTACTTTCAGCCACTTATGTTTCATTGATCCTCTTAAACAGTTGCCTCATCATTTCCTTGTTTGTCAAAATATGGACAAGGTTGCCAAAGAGCCAGTTCTAGCCAGAAGCCTTGGGTTTTCCTGTTGTAGCAGATGAATCTTCATTTCTCAGTTTCAAATGTTTGTAAGCCCCTCTCCCCTACTTTAATGTATCAGCGAAATACAGATTCCCACAAAATTACTCCTCAAATGCACCTTATACACATAGGTCTGAACTGTCTATGCCTAGGGTCTGGGGAAATTGGTTTGTTCACAGACGACAGATGCCTTTGGTCTCAATCTGAAGAATAAAAAAAAATATTTTCTATAAAACTAAAGAGACAATTTTTTTGGAAGGGGACAAGAAATTTATGTAGAACAAAACCATGTGGAAGCTTGATGACTTTGAGGTAAATGTTTTCAGAACTGAGCCACCATGTCAGTAAGCAAAACTTGACATGAATGAAGAAGTTAACCCATACCTATGCCCGCAGCCCTCGCCACACTATAATTATAGAGGTGTCAGCCTTCTTCTAAAAACCACTGGTATGATTTTTAGAGGTTTATGACTCAACCATAAAAAGAATCACTCTAGGCTAAAAACTGGCACAAGGCGATGAAACTTGAGAACACACTTTTTATAGAACAAAATCAGCTTTTTTAAGATTATAGAAACTTTCATTTTCATGCTCACAATGAAAATAAATCTGCTTTATATATACAAGTTTTCTATAGTATATTGAATTTCAATAATCTCTGATGTTTTAAGCTGTAAAGTATTATTTTTATATTCCTCCCTGCTTTTGAATAAATGCCTTTGATGTGACAGGCATTAGGACTATGATAAATTTGGGCTAGAATAAACCACAAGAAGACCTCTTTCCTTTAATTTTTTTCTATCTTTTTGTTTTCTTTATTTCCTTCTTTCTTCCATTCATTCTTTCTTTCTTTCCTTTTAAATTGGCGGTTTAACCAAAGGATTTTCACACATTAGGCAAGTGTTTTAGTTATAACCCAATGCTTGCTGTGATTGCTGTTTGTTTGTTTGTTTGTTTATGTATTTATTTTTTCTGGTTGAGTTCTTACTAAGTTGCTTGTGCTAGCCTTCAATGGACTATAGAGCCCAGGCTAGTGCTTCTCCTGCCTCAGCCTCTGGAGTATTGGCACCACAGACTGGCTTGGAAAATCACACTAGGCCTGATGCTTCTTTTTTTCCCAAATTTGCTCTGTACATTCCTTTTTTTTTTTAATACTTTATTTTTTTTTCTTCAAGTTACATCTCAGTAACAAACCCCTCCCTATTCCCCCTTCCTATCCCACCCTTCCACCCTCTTCCCCCCAGAAGTTTCCCCTTTCAGTCCAACAGATGGTTCCTTCTCTTATAACAGTAAGTATTATACAAAACAATAGATATAAATATGCCACATTTATGAGAGTTAAATGGCCCAGTATACCTTCCCAAGGTCCAGTTTATACATATTTGGCCCCTGACTTTAACATTCTACTATCTAACCAACTCCATGAGTTTAAAGATCTATATGTGACTCAACATTCATACTATCTTGCAACACACTTTTAAGAGTATCTTCTTAGATCTATAACACCCTCTTGATTCCTAAACAGTTCAAAATTTAACTATGACACTCTAGCTGTCTATTCTTCAACCACCTCAGAGACCTGAGAGGGATAAATATATTTGCTTATATAGGAAGTGCAGGGCCTGCAGCTTCCAAAACTAAGAAAGAACATACCAATGACTGCCTGGACAGTTCCCATTTTCTCTCCATACATTCCAGCATCAATCTTCAGCCTTTGGGTCCTGTTTCTCTGACAGACATTTGTTGTAGAGCAGGGATTACGAAGGACTTACCTACCCTGTCTTGGCAGAGTTAGGCTGTCGACTTCCCTGCTACCAAGTTTTGTCCTTTTTGGACAGCAGTCTGTCTGCAGTTGGTGCAAGGGGTTTTTTCATGCCAAGAGAAAGGCTTGCCACTAATTCAACCATCTTACAGTGGAGGTTCTTCGATGTTTATCTTCTACTTGGAGTAGAATAGGGGGTGCTGTCAGGCGCTGATATGTCTCGATATCAAAAAAAATCTTGATTTAAGATAACATCTTTGAATGTCATATTCTGTAGATCTCTAGGGGTTTTTGAAGATGCCCTATCCATCTCTTGTATTTAGATAAGCAAATGTTGCTTGTCTCTTAGCAATTTGATTACTGGGTAGTTTAGAGAATATCTGTGATAGACTGTCATAGTAGCTAACAAAGTGACATGTTTGCATGACTAAGAGTTTGTTTTAACTATCCTAGACCGTTTTAGATGGTTGGTATCAAGAGGTCAGAGCTTCACATTTTATTTTTAAGTATCTCTAGGTATGATACCATTAGGAAGCGTTACCTTTAAATTTGTATCAATATACAAAGATCTATTCAATTGTGGTTAAATATACTCTTAATTATGTATCAATATACCAAGATCAATGCCTATGTAGCCCAATATAATCTTAATATTACGTCCATATGCAAGGGTCAATACCATTGTGGCCAACTATAATCTTAATTTTGTATCAATATATAAAGATCAATACCGATGTAATCCAATACAATCTTATTTTTGCACAATAAACAATGGTCAATACCACTTTAGCCAAATAAACTACTAATTTTGTATCAATATACAAAGGTATAAGGGCATATTCAATAATCTGCCCCTTCTTCTTGGACCTTCCTGTGCTATGTCTATATCTCATTTTTCTCAAGCCCATGCACTCCTACATAGGAGAGGAAGAAGGATACAGAAAAGGAAAAGTAGGAATTCCCTGGGGTTAACCTCCAAAACCCATTAAGACAGGACCAATTAGCTTGTAGTCTCTTCCCCTACATATCAGAGTTTACAGTTATCCTTCAAATAACCTAAAAGAAGGGCGGAGAAACACCTTCCCCATCCACTGGGCATGGGACGTCGCTCTCTTAAAGTGACTTCCTGCTGATTTGGGTCGTAGTAGACCTGTTTGGGGCCCCAACCCAAATGGGAAAAATGATTAAAAATGTTAGTACACTCCTTTTATGTTCAGTCCTTCTGTTCTCAGCTGTTTAGATGACCTAAGGGGTTTGTAGGCAGAAGCTGATCTTGCAGGCTTCACTGAGGTTCCTGCCTGGGCATTGTGTAGAGCTGAGAGGTCCCAGTGACATTGGATTGCTGTGGTGGTTGCGGGCCCCCGATGGAGACAGCTATTAAGGAAGTCTGCCAGGCATAATCAGCTGGGTCACTCATCCTCCTTGGTGCCTGATTCTGCTCTCTGCTGAGGATTCCGCTGTCCAGCCGTCCCCAGGCTCCTCTAATGGACGCTTCGATTCTCCTGGAACGATAAGAACAGAGCCCTGCCCCAATCCCAACCCTAGGACAATTGCCCTCTTGTTTTTGGGGGGGGGTATGGGGGTGCTAGGTAGTACTTCTCCTGAAGCAAATTTGGCCTTCTGACAACATACAAAGCGTTATCTTTCAATCCAGGTTAAAGAAGAAATTATTCTGTCACCTTGGAGCTAAACCAGCTCTAGTGTATATATTTTGAGATCCCAAAGGACAATCTGCCTGCATCGAGAAGGCCTTTTGTAAGTAGCCTCCAAAACTAGGTCCCTCCAAATCCCATGTGTGTGTCTCTGAACTCTAATTATTGGGATCAGGGACCTGTGTTTCCCATCTGAAGGGATCAAAGATGTGTTCCACCACTCCTGGATCGAAGTCTTTCTCTATTTAGAGTTTGCCCTGCATCAGGCTGACCCTGAGCTCCAGGATCTGCCCGTTTCTGTCTCCAGTGTGCTGGGAGCTGGGACCAAGGGTGTATTTGTCTTGAATGGTGGGACCAAGAGTATGCACCCTCACCACCCCGCTCCGTATGAGTCCAGAATACATAAGACCACCAACTCTACGGTGCTTCCCCACCCCCATTTCCGCTGAAGTCAAAGGCATGGGCCAATACCACAATTCTCTTGTATTTTACCTTAGCTCCACGTCTTCTCTACACCTGGAGGTCTGCAAAACCAGGCCGAATGGCTGTATCCTCTATTCCATTCACAGTGCTTCAGCCCTGCCCCCTGCATTTTTTTTTTTTTTTTTTGGTTATTAAATTTATTTGTTTGTTGCTTCAGGTTACATCCTTATCATATTGTCCTCTTTTCCCGCTTCCCAGCCCCACCCTCCCATGCTCTACCCCCTGACCCTTCCCTCTTGTTCCTCTGGGGTGGAGTGTCCCTGCCTAACATTCTCTCACCAAAGATCAGGAGTCATATGAGGGCCAAGAGCCTCTTCATTCACCAGGGGCCTACGAGGCAGTACTGCCAGTGAATGGTGTCTCATTTCTACTGGGGGAATACTAAAAAAAAGACCAACAAACACACAAACCCACAAAAACAAAGAATATCAACAAAAAAAGAGAGGAAAAAGAGAAGGGAAAAGGAAAAAGAAAAAAGAAAAAAAGAAGGAAAAAGTAAAAGATTAAAAAAAAATTATGTCCTTGTTCCTTTTGATGTGTTGGTTGTAGTACAGATATCCTGTACGATATAGTTAAAATCCTACTATAAGTGAATAGATGCCATGTGCATCCTTCTGAGACTGGGTTAGCTCACTCAGGATGAGCTCCTCTAGATCCATCCATTTGGTTGCAAATTGCATGATTTCATTGTTTCTGATAGCTGAGTAATATTCCATTGTATAGATGTACCACAAATTTTTAATCCATTCTTCAGTTGAGGGACATCTGGGTTGTTTCCAATTTCTAGCTATTACAAATAAAGCTGCTATGAACATAGATGAGGAGACTTCCCTATGTCTCCGTGAGAGGTCCTTTGGGTGTATACCCAGAAGTGGTATGGCTGGGTCCTGAGGCAAGGTTATTCCTAGATTTCTAAGATATCGCCAGACAGACCTCCATAGTGGTTGCACAAGCCTGCACTCCCACCAGCAATGGAGTAGGGTACCCCTTTCTCCACACCCTCGCCAGCATGCACTATCATTTGAGCTCTTTATCTTAGCCATTCTAACAGGTGTTAGGTGGAATCTCAGGGTCGTCTTGAGTTGCATTTCTCTGATGATTAAGGATGTTGAACATTTCTTCAGGTGTCTCTCAGCCCTTAGGTATTCCTCCTTTGTGAATTCTCTATTTAGCTTCATCTCCCATTTTTTGATTGGATTATTTGGTTTCTTGGCATTTAGTTTCTTGAGTTCTTTATAGATTTTAGATAATAGCCCTCTATCAGATGTGGGGTTGGTGAAGATTTTCTCCCAGTCTGTTGGTTGCCGTTTTGTTCGAATGACAGTGTCCTTTACCTTACAGAAGCTTTTCAGTTTCATGAGGTCCCATTTATTGATTGTTGATCTCAGGTCCTGAGCTGTTGGTGTTCTGTTCAGGAAGTTGTCACCTGTGCCAATGAGTTCGAGGGTTTCTCCTACTTTTTCTTCTAGTATCTTTAGTGTGGCTGGCCTTATGTTAAGGTCTTTGATCCACTTGGAATTAAGTTTTGTACAAGGTGATAGGTATGGGTCTAATTTCATTCTTTTGCAAGTGGACATCCAGTTGGACCAGCACCATTTGTTGAAGATGCTGTCCTTCTTCCAATGTGTGTTTTTTGCTTCTTTGTCAAAGATTAGTTGGCCATAGGTGTGTGGATCCATGTTTGGGTCTTCAATTCGATTCCATTGATCCACTGGTCTGTTTCTATACCAGTACCATGCTGTTTTTGTTACTGTTGCTCTGTAGTACAGCTTGAAATCTGGGATGGTGATATCTCCAGATGTTTTTTCATTGGACAGGATTGATTTAGCTATTCTGGGCTTTTTGTTGTTCCATATGAAGTTGAGAATAGCTTTTTCCAGGTCTATAAAGAATTGTGTTGGTATTTTGATAGGAATTGCATTAAATCTATATATTGCTTTTGGTAGGATAGCCATTTTTATTATGTTGATCTTACCTATCCATGAGAATGGGAGATCTTTCCATCTTCTAAAGGCCTCTTCCATTTCTTTCTTCAGGGGCTTGAAGTTCTTGTTATATAGGTCCTTTACATGCTTGGTTAGAGTTACCCCCTGCTCTGTACATTCCTAATACATTAAAACTTGTTCATTTCCTGTATGTCAGGAGATTTTTTTCTAAAATATGCAACACTGTCATGGGAAGTGTGACATTTATACCAGCTAAAAATAAAAGAATTTGCCTCTTCTTTTAGTGTCTATAGAAGAATCTGTGTCAAGGAGAGCAAAGTATTTGCTGCCTAAAGCCACAGGTGTGAGGAGTCTGTTCAGCCATACTAAGTAGAGTAGAAAGCATCCACCAATGGGGGTCATGGTTCTGAAGCAATGGGATCACAGAAATATGGGGATTTCCAGGGAATACAAACTATTCCTTATTTTAGTTTATTTATTTGCAACCTCATTTAAACCACACTTTACTAAATGGCATTTGCTTTATATGATTTATCACTTCAAGAAGACCATAAAATGGGGGGAAAGCCTGCACTTTGTCTGGACAGCACACTACAGCTGGTCCTGGATATGGGAGTTTTGGTTGAGCCAGACCTAGGGAATAAGTGTGGGAGAGGCAGCCCTGCCTTCAGTCTGCTATTCGGTGGTGTTGGCTAGGGAGAGATGCCCTCCCCTCCCTTTTGCCCTCACCATAGTTTGCCAACAGGAGATCTGGCCCAGATGGGGGTCACAAAAGGAGGAGAGCTGTCCCTGCCCTTCACATGCTGCAACACTCAGGAGAGCAGGCCCTGCACTTTGCCTGGGTAGTACACTAGAGCTGGTCCTGGATATGGGGGTTGTGGGAGAGCCAGCCCTGCCTTTTGTCTGCTATGTGGTGGTATTGGCTAGGGAGAGATCCCTTCCCCTTCCTTTTGCCCTCACCACCATTAGCCAACAGAAGATCTGGCCCAGATGGGGTCACAAGAGCAGGAGAACTGTCCCTGCCCCTCACATGCTGCAACACTTAGGAGAGCAGGCCCTGTACTTTTCCATAGTAGAACTGGCCATGCATGTGAGGGTTGCAGGTCCAGGGCTATGAGTTAGCCCACCCCAACATCTACCGCATGAATGAGCTGCTGGAGTGCAAGAAGAGGCCACTTCTACAATCCAGGACTGCAGGATCTCCATGACACACGACAGTTACCACATATCTGAGAGGAGTTCCAGTGAGATTCCAGTACTGACAGAGTAGCAGAAACAAGAGGCCTCGTACCAGACCAATGAACATTTGCAGGCAGAATGTGTGACAAAGGGGACTATTGTGGGACATACTGAGATACACAGCAGCTTTCACAATGAGCTATTATTTTTTGTGCTGGGACAGATTGTAAGGGTGGAGGGTGGGTCTGAGGGGAGGTGGAAGATAGGAGGGAACATAGTGCATGATGTGAAAATCACAATATAAAAATTTTTTCAATCAAAAATAAAAGGAGACATTAAAACAAACAAACAAAAAATGAGGGCTTGGAAGATGGCTCACAGGGTAAGGACATTCACTGCAAAAGCCTGAAAACCTGGATGCTATTCCAGAAACCCATGCTAGAAAGTAGGAACTAACTACAACATTTGTCCTCTGATGTTTAATGGATGCCTTGGTACACATAAGCCTGCATGCACACATGCAAACACACACACACACACACACACACACACACACACACACACAAAATCATCATATAATAATAATAATAATAATAATGCATTTTCAAAGACTTTTAAATATATGGGAATGACATTCATATACTCAAAACTCCATTCCATCCATAAAACAATAAACAGATTATTTTTGTTTCCATTATTTTTAATATTTTAATATCTGTATCTGCCTAAGTGCCTAATGAGTCCAGACATGTTGGAGCCCAATGGAACTGAATTTTCAGGCGGCTGCTAACTACCTGAGATAGGTGCTGGGAATCAAAATCAGGTCCTCTGGAAAACCAGTGTTCTTTAAACTCTAAGCCATCTCACCAACCCCTATTATTATTCTGTTTTTGTTTGTTTGTTTGTTTTTTTTTTTTTTGAGACAGGGTTTCTCTGTGTATCCTTGGCTGTCCTGGACTCACTTTGTAGACCAGGCTGGCCTCGAACTCACAAAGATCCGCCTGCCTCTGCCTCCCAAGTGCTGGGATTAAAGGCGTGCGTCACCACTGCCTGGCTCCTATTATTATTCTTAATAACAAGGGATGAATTAATTCTTATAAGTATGCTTTTTCTATCTGTACTGGCTAGATTTATATCAACTTGATACAAGCTGGAATCATTATAGAAGACAGTACACATAATTGAGAATGCCCTCACCAGACTGGCCTGTGGCCCAGCTCATAATACATTTCTTGATTGATTGATTGATTGATTGGTTGGTTGGTTGGTTGGTTGGTTGATTGGCTGATTGATCAATTTATCAATTGATTGTTTGCTGAGAGAGAGTCTAGCTCACTCTAGGGAGTCCATCCCTGGTCTGGTGGTTCTGGATGCCATAACAAATCAGACTGATCAAGCAAGTCATGAAGACAATAGCAATAAGCAGGGATCTCCCATGGTCTCTGCTTCAGTTTCCTGCCTCAAGTTCCTGTCTTGAGTTCTTATTCTGACTTTCTTTCATGATGGACTCTGATTGGCACTTGTAACCTGAAATAAACTCATTCCTCCCCAAGTTGTTTTTGTTCGTGATATTTTATCATAGCAATAGAAACTCTTGTTAGAACACTATCCTTATAAAAACGGTACAAAAATATATCCAAACCAATTCTCTCTCTGATAAATTCTAGATCTTTCCTTATCAAGCAATCCATATAGTATTTGGCTTCCATTGGAGAGATTGAACTAAGTGCCTTATGCATACAAGTGATTAAGGATGCTACTTTAATTCATTAATTTAAAACAAGGAGAAAAGTAAAGAGCGTACTATGAGAATCATTAAGATAAAACATCTTAATTATTTTAAAAGACAAATGAATCAGAAGAAGCAAAGTCACTATTTAACCAGCATCTGTACAAGTCAAGCAGTTTTGTAAGTAATTTATGTTCATGCCCTCCACTTAAGGAAAGAAAAATTTTCCACTTGCATCTGATGTCCCAAGAAGTTGAATAAGAGATGAGTAAAGGAAAAATAATCCTATATTAGAGTAAAACTCACTATTGCCTCTGTAAAACAACCTTGCCTATTCTGTGAGCTCACAGATATGTGTAACTTATCTGTGCACAGGCAGAGGGCCTCAAACTGCCCTCTTAGGAAAGTGCATGGGAAAGATGAGCCACTTGCTGAATCAAGCAGGCCATGACTTTGCAGAGAATCCCTGATGAATGTGGCCTCAATGAAGGTAAAGTTCTCTCACAGCTGGCTCTCTGTTAAAGCCCAGAGTCTTCAAATGGCACAGCTCCATCTGGTTCCCCATTAAGAAAAAGAAAGGAAAAAAGAAAGAAAGAAAACTAAACCTACTCTCCCAGGAAAAGAATGGAATATTCCAGGTGATCAGAAACAGAACTAGAAGACACTTAAGGAGATTTGGCTTGTGTTACAGCAGGCAAGAAAAATGTTTCCAATGACCCAATTTAAGGAACTATAACCTTGCCGGGCACAGAGAAAATACTGCAGCCTGTAGGACAGGAGGAGTTCTGTGATCAGATGTGAAACAATTCAGTGTGACCTGGCTCTGGCTTTGAGGCCGAGACCACCTACAGAGTCTGCCCAGAAGCCTGTACTTAGAATCCTTGCTCAAAGGGCACTGCCCTGGAAATCAAGAGTACAAAAACTGCTGATTGGCTGCTGGGAGTTTCAGTCTCATCAGCACACACAGGAAGGAACACTGTCAACTCGTCCAACTCTAAACACAATGGGCAAGGACAGAAAGTGAATGTACTCAGTAAAAGAGTCCTTCCTGGTGAGCAGCTTTTGAATTCAAAAATATAGTTCTTAAGTTTAGACTTTGGCTTATCTTTGTTTGGTATTTTTAATGTGCTCACATGAATTTATCAGCGAATGTTCAGACTCTGTGATTTCCTTTTAATATAATTTTGCTGACATAAAAGTACTCAGCCACAGGCTGTGTTTTGAGCAGTTTCTAAATTCATTTCAATCTAAACATTTGCAGGAAAAAAGTTTGAAAATTAAAAAAAAAAAGCAGAATGGAGGCATAGACCTAGCCTCCATGTACTGTAGACATCAATCATCCTTGCGTGTCCACGTTTTTCAAGCACATTGCTTTAGAAAATTGTGAAAAATAGGTAAAATATTACAAACATCACATTAGGTCTTTTACTCATGAACATATTCAGATTGGCATTCATGACTTATAGCTTGATGTTTATAATATAACTAAGACAGTTGCAGATGGCTCCTGAAGGTATAGTGAACTACTTCTGAGTCAGAGCAAGAAGAAATTCATTTAACTGTTTAATTTGGCAACAGCTCAGCCTCCTCTTCCTCAACAATCTGCCTAGATTCTTTATCCATCTCCTAGCTGGGCTCCCCTAAGCCTAACTTGCCTCCCCATTTACATTCAACATCCTGGAAGCAGGGTCATAAAAATGCAGTTATGAGTGTAGTATTTTCCTCTACCTTCTTAATGTGTGTATTGCTCATTGTGTAATCTGAGCTTTGAACCTGAAAACCTCTTCCCCATCAAAGATAACACAACCCCACCCTTCAATACTCTGACTTATGATAAAATACTTTTCATCCCAACAAGATATTTTTTCTTAGATTTGTTCATTTATATATATATATATGTGGTACACTTTGTACATGC
>CAJQZJ010031250.1:40592-50954 GCA_907164525.1 Lophiomys imhausi
TATATATATATATATATATATACATATATATATATGTTCCATTTATCCATTTATATATATATATTCCATTTATATGTATATATTCATATATACATATATATATAAATAAATATATATATATATATATAAATGGAATATTGAGGTTGAGCTTTGGAGTCCACTAGTATTAGATAGTATCTAGTCTCAGATGAACTTGGAGATTTTATTAGGAAGTAAGACCAGAGCTAGCAAGTTTGCTTTATCTCATACTGTGATAACCTACATGTTATAATGTACCAAGAAGCCTAGATATCAGTGTCACCCTCTTGGACTTTTTATCACCGCAACTGTGACATTAACTCCTATTCTTTATAAAATGCTCCATCTTTGGGGTTTAATTATAGCAACAGGAAATGAACTAAGCTGAAGCCTGACTATAACTTTCTTAGAAAAGCCATCTTCAAAAATTTAGAGAAGAGAGATCCTTTGCTTATGAAGTGAAAAAATAATCACTTTTTGTGAAGTGTGTGTAATTAAATATCGATGTTAATCTGTGTGTGTTTTAATTTATTTGTGTGTTTATTTTGCATTACAATTGCAAGCCCCCTCCCTCTTCTCCTTCCAGTCCCACCCTCCCACCTATTTCCCCCAAAACGTCCCCACCTGGTACCAACCCACTCTGACACATCAAATTGTATCAGGACTAAGTGCCTCCTCTTCCAATTAGGCAAGACAAGGCAGCTCTGCTAGGAAAATGAGGTCCAGAGGGAAGCAACAGAGACCAAGTCTGAGATGGATGGTCTCCCTCCAGTTGTTACGGGATCCACTTGAGAACCAAGCAGTCCATCAGTTTCATATGTGTAGTAGGGCTAGGACCAGTCCATGAAAGTTCATTGGTTGGTGACTCAGTCTCTATCATCCCCACTCTTCCAAGTTAATTGGTTATGTACCTCTTCTTGTGTTGTCTTTGGCTTCTCCAGCTCCCTCAAACCCTCTCCTGACTCTTCCACAAGACTCCCTAAGTTTTGCCTAATGTTTGCCTGTGGGTCTCTGCATCTGTTTCCATTATCTGCTGGATAAATCCACTCAGATGGCAGTTATGTTAGAATCCTGTCCAATCCACTTCCAATGTCTACTTTATTTCCCCTACTTAGAGAGCTTCAAACATCATCCCTTGAGCCCTAGTTTCTTTTGGTTTGTGGATTGTAGCATGGTTATTGTCCATTTTGAGGGATGTAAGATGGAATCTTATAGTGGTTTTGATTTGCAATTTCCTTTATGACTAGGAACATTGAGCATTTCTTTAAGTTCTTCTCAGACATTAGATATTCCTCTGTAGTGAATTCTCAGTATAGCTCTGTACCCCATTTTTTCATTGGATTATCTGGTTTATTGGTGTCTAATTTTTTGAGTATTTTACCATATATTTTGAGTATTAGTCCTGTGTTGGATGTGGAGTTAGGGAAGATATTTTCCCAATCTGTAGGGTGTCATTTTGTTCTATTGACAGTGTCCTTGGCCTTACAGAAGCTTTTCAGTTTCACGAGGTCCAGTTCATTAGTTGTTGATCTTAGGGCCTGAGCTATTGTGCTGTTCTAGTCAGGAAGTTATCTCCTGTGCCAATAAGTTCAAAGCTTTTCCCTGTTATCTTCTATTAGATTTAGTGTATCTGTTTTTATGTTGAGGTCTTTGATCTACTTGGACTTGAGTTTTGTGAAGGGTGGTGAATATGGATCTGTTTGCATTCTTCTACAGGCAGACATCCAGATTAGACCAGCACCATTTGTTGAAGATGCTATCTTTTTTTCATTGTATGGTTTTGACAACTATGTCTAATTTTATTTTGACAAAAATATTTTAATCTGTTAACCTTTTAAGCAACTAATATTATTTTATTTACTTTATGTGATTTTTTTCATACCTATTAATATTAAATGTAAGCACTGCATGATAGGGATGCTATGGGCATATTTTATTTTATGGAAACACTGCCCAAAGATAAGTTATTCTTTTTATATTATTAATAGAATATGGCATAGATTAAGTAGTAAATTGAAAGTATAATGAACAATGAATGTTCTCAAAGAGCCAACAGAGAAGCTGCATTTGCAGAACACACAGGCACCTTTTCCAGACAGAGTAAAGAAGTCAGAGAAAGCCTCTCCACCAAGAGCTGATGAAGTCAGGAGCTAAAATAAAAGGTGAAGTAAAATCAGGCATGAGCTGGAACATGAGGTCACACAGCAGATATAGGATTTAAGAATGCTGCAGGCATCTAGAAACACATTGACCCCCCACTCCCTGCTCAGCATCCCCTCAATCTGTAACCCATTATCTGGCTCTCCTCAAAGAAATTATCATTATTCCCAAATACAGTATTTTGTGTTTGTTTGTTTCTTTCTTTAGTATCTGTTTCTGTTAGGGCAAGGATTTCATTGGTCTTACAGACCACCAAGCTTTTAGAATAGTGGTTATCACTTTAGAAGTGATTTGTAGATAACTTTAAAACAAATTTGGAAGGGTCTTAAAGCGGTAACAACAAGAGCCCAAAAGGAAAAACTTTCTGAGATTTAATATGACAGCAGATAACAGCAGGAGCTACCTGAGCTTAGAATCTATGGTAGATAAGCAGAGAGCAGGACCAGAAAGTGTGTTAAGGAAGCTGCATTGCACCCAAAAGGTAGTAGGTTCAAACACCTGTGTTAACTGATCTTAAAACACCACTTAAGCTAAAGTGTGGAGAAGAGTCTGAGCGTAGCTGTGACACAGGTAGCCATTATTCAGAAGTTTCACAGTTGTACATGACAGAAATAACATGTTAGACCAAGGTAAAGGCCTTAACAATAGAGAAGACCAGTTTGCCTTCACAGACATATAAGTGACAGAATTGAATTGATGGAATAAATAGTTCCATATAGCAAGTGAGGAGAGGTAAGACAACATCACACCTAAGCATGGGCCTTAGACAGGCGATGGAGTGATTGCCCAAGCAAGAAAGTCACTGGAGGACAAGTTCCAGAGCACAGGTGATAGTTCAGTTTAGCTACAGGAATTGCAGTGAATTCTGGTAAGTCCAGAGGACAGCTGATTTTTTGTCTGAGGGTAAAGCCAAAGATGTTTATTTAGGAATGATTTCTATCACAGTTCTTCATGGGTCAGTTTCATCTTTGCTGTGTATCAATATGCCTCTATAGTCAAACTACCTGAGTTCGAATCCTGACTCATTTCTACTCTTCTTGAGAAGCCTCAGCCAAGGTATCGGGCATCTCCAGGTCTCTGTTTTCACATCCTAAGGTGAAGTTAATAAAAGTGTCTGTGGTCGAATTCCTTGAAGATAATATAGAAAAGCAGTAAGATTCATACAGCCTGTATAGAAAGTGCCTTTTATAAAATGTTAGCTACCACCAACTCTTATTAAACATTTTAGCATTTATAAAGACTACTAAATCCATGGGGTTTTGTTAAACAGTGAATAGATCATTCAAAGCCAACACACTCACAGGTTAAATTACTGCCATCTGTATCTAAATTCAGATTGTATGAGGTTTCTATTTTTAAGATACTGGCTTTCATTGCTACAGCACGTATTGACACCATTTTTTTTTTTTACATATCCACTCCATATTTTTTCAATTGTTCCTAATATACTTCTGTCATTTTGACAAGAAATTACCTGAATACAACATACCTGACTTTAGTACAGAAGCAGTGATGGGAGTTAAATGTGTATATCCACTGTCTGTCATAGTTGTTTTTCTCACTAACAATGAGAAGACACCAAAAGCATCCAGGTATATGTTGTAATCAACCATCAAATTGTGTACCCCTTTTACCAATAACACATGCTAAATGTCTACAAACATAAGCAAGTTTAGGAGCCATGATGGTTAATCTCAGTCTTGATTAGTTTTATGACCACACAAAAGACTGGCCTCTGGGCATTCCTTCGGGAATCATCTTGATTACGTTAATTAAGGTTGGAAGCTCTATCCACTGTGGCTGGCATTATTCCCTGGGATGGAATTTTGGACTGTTAAGAAGTGAGAAAGTGAACTGAGTACAAGCGTCTGCTACAGGATACAATGTGGCCCCCAGGATCAAGCTCCTGTTGCCAAGACCATCCCACTGCGATGGACCAGAACCTTGAATGAGATCTGAAATAAACCTTTCCTCCTTTAAGTGGCTGTCATTGGTGTGCTTTATTACAGCAACTACACAATAACTGAGACCTTACTTCTACAACAAGACACCATGAAATAGAGTCTAAGAATTAAGGAGAGAGAAAAATAGAGTTCAGTGTGTTTACAAATATATAAACATGCATACGTAAAAATTAAATAAAACGCAATTTGAATTATAAAAACTGATTTAGAGGAAAAGACAACTTTAAGGAGGGTACCCTAAGTAGCCCACAGATCAATGCTTCCTAAGTCTCATATATTCTATATGAGACCCAAAGTGGTGTTCTGAACTTCAGAAGCTAGAACAGCAATATCTGACAGTCTCTAGAGCCCTGCTCTTCCCTCAGGCCAGTGTGCAAGGTTAACAGATCCACTTCTACACTTCACCCTAAACCATCTCTGATGGAATCCGGGGTGTGTTTGTGGTCTATAGTCTTCCACAATCTCCACTGTTGGAGTAAACAGATGAAAGCCTTAACAAATTCTTCTACGTTGTCTTTATTTACCCATATAATAATGGCACTAAAAAATAAATAACCGAGGATAGACAATTAAACTGATATCACAAGTCGTCTACACAAGATTTGAAAATAAGGCTGACATCTGTTACTGAGAAGGATTAATTAGGTATTACTTTAAATGATGAATCCTGGCTTCTTTTCCCATGAGAACAGTTGGTAAATGTACTGTTCTAATTAGGGATTTGGCTCAAAATATCATTTTATTCTAATCAAGAAACCTATTAAGATTTTTATTAATACTATCAGTTTTACTAACTATGTACATCACACATATCATATGACAAACAGAAACACTTTTCCTCTGGCAAGAAGAATACCTCATTAGTGTCTTCATGTTTACAATGGAGGCTTATTATTGTAGGGTGAAATTTCTGCATTCTAATTTCCATTGCTTCCACCATATGTGTATTGCTAGCAATTTGTCTCATTGCTGCAACAAAATACCTGGCAGAAGCAGCTTAAGGAACAAAGGGTTTATTTTGACCTATAGTTCATCATAGTGGGAAGATATAGTGGCAGGAGCGGGCGGCCTCTGGCCACATTACTTCCATAGTCAGGAATAAGAACAGAAGGAAGGCTGCAGATCAGCTCCTTCCCTCCCTCTGACTCAGTCCTGGGCCCCAGCACATGGAATAGGGTCTCAATTAATCTAATCTAGAGAAATCCCACACAGACACGCCCAGAGATTTGTTTCCATGGTGATTCTAAATCCCATTAACTTGACAATCAAAATCAGCTTTCTTTGTGATGGGCTGTGAGAGATATGATATTAAAAATCTAATTTCAGGAATTCTATAAGTAACAGAAAAGGTGGGGATCTACCAAGAGGATGGCAGACATTTTAAATCACAGTCCTGTGCTCTGTGTAAAATATACAGTTCTTCAAAAGCTGTTTCCAAAGCATCTATCAGCATCCTCAGGTTTTAGCTTCTATCTCCCCATATCCACTTCAATCCACTGTTCCAACTTGTCAGCTCTGCTCTTCTGCACTAGGGAAAGAACAAAAAAGATTTTTGAATGGGGTCCTGATATTTTCTGAATTACTTTGCTATTTCTGACTGCTTGTTTGAGTTCCAAGATCCTCCACACCTTCATTTGTCATGTGTAATACCAGCAAGATAATACTGATACCAAACATTTCTCAAGTGTTATTGTCAGGATTAAATGAGATAATGTGTGGGAGAATGACATGTAGCTTTATTCAAAGGATGGCTTATTCAATACTCATCAACTATCTCTCTCTCAGTACTTATGAATGAATACCTGTCTTATACTTTATGAAAGTAAACTAAACCACCCAGAGCTAGGATAAGAAGAGAGAAAAAATCCACAAAATCATTAAATTCATAATAAATTTCTGCAGATAGCATGTGAATTTCTACAAATGTTTATTACTATGTATGTATGAAGTTATTACTCATAGAAAAAGTATACCTTCATCTCAGAGCAACAAAAGACAATTACCACTCAGTGTGATATTTCTCTTGTACTGGGAAAAGGGGAAAACTATGAAAACATGCACTTAAGTTATAGACATTTGGAAAGGCTATTTGTATGGGAGATCTATCCTGTTATAAATTCCTTCTGGACATCTCCACCATGCTATTACCTTATCAGAGGACAAGAACATCATTGTGGCTGAGACAGAGATCACATCTGGGGCTGAGGTGGAAAAGACGCTGTCTAGATGGATTTCCACAGGTAGAAGAAAGACAGCAGTCTTGAGTGAGGAGCATTTGTACACACATGTTTGTACAAGGGTACAATTATAAAGTCCACCAAAAAGTGTCTATTGAATGTATACTTTATGGAAAACTGAATGTTCACTGGGAAACTATTATCACAATTAATATAGAAAAATTAGACCCTCCATAGATGTGAGTCCAACTAATATGTGTTCATATTTAGAATTATAGTTTTAGACAACTTGAGAGCACACCAGAAGACATCTTTCACCCACTAAGAAGATATCCATCGTATCAAATGATAAGAAAGTTTCTAGAAGCAGTAAACATAAAAATGTCTTTGTTGTTAGAAATGGGAAAAGCAAAGGTGTTCATTCTGGTCCACTCTTCTAACTCCAGCACTTAGAAGACAGATATGAAGAGATCCAGTTCAAGATGAATCAAGACTACATGGTGAGAATTATCTCAACAAAACAAAAATCAAACAAAAAAAAATGAGGATAGTAGCCTTAAAGCCATTGTCCACTCATCCTGGGAACCTGAAGTCCTGTTTATTTGGTTAGCTTGTTGTTATTTTTAAATGGGATGTTATATTTGTCTTGAGTAGCCTTGAATATGAGAACCCCCTATCTCATCCTCCCTCCAAAGGATTGCAAATGTGAACTAATATTCCTACTTAACAACCGCCATACATTACTGTCTCGGTAGTGAGCTGGCATATTTACATGAATGCCAACCTAGAAATGAATGTTTAAAAGATATTAACTGGGCCAGTGAGATGGCTCAGTGGGTTAAGGCATTTGCAGCCAAGCCAGATGACCTGAGTTTGATCACTGAAATGTAAGGAAGGAGAGAACCTGTTCCTACAAATTGTCTTCAGACCTCCACATATACATATGTCATAGCACATACACACATGCACACACACAGTGTGTGTGTGTTTATCAGGCAGGGTTTAGAATTCAAATTGAAAACAAACTTTATGGAGCCTTAAATATATTTATTCTTTGTTAAAGAATATATATTGTTAAAGAGAAGTATACCAATAAGGAAAAAGTGGTTGTATATTTTTCAATAATATATTTTTATTAATTCTTTGAGAATTCCATACAATATTATCTTGATCATACTCTCCTCACCTTTCATAAACTCCTCCCAGTCAAATCCACCCCCATCTTCCTACCCCATACCACACCTTTTTTTTCTATCCCTCTATTTAGATGACAGATGTCTTGGTTCTCTGGATCTTAGAATCTTTCTGCCCCCCTTCTGTGGTGGTCTTAAGTATAGGGGGTCATATTATAAATTTATTAACTGGGTGGGCACCCTAAGGTTATTGATATCTGTATTTGACCACTTGTGGTTCTCTAATGATCTCTGCCTGTATATCTATCAAAATGTTCATACCTGAACATGCTTCAGATATAGCAATAAAATAACTGACAACAAACATCAGTTTAATGTGATCTATTTTCCAATTACACTTAGGTTATTTTTTTTTCTTACAAGGATGTCTCACCATTAGCAACCCACTTAACTAAGAAGATACCCTTATAGCTCTGTCTTAAGTTGGGTTACAATTGCTGTGATGAAACACCATGATCAAAAGCAACTTCAGGAGGAAAAGGTTTATTTGGCTTCTATACCCTAAATCACAGTTTACTGAGGGAAGACAAGACAGGAACTCAAAACAGATAGGAACCTGGAGGCAGGAGCTGATGCAGAGGCCATGGAGGAGTGTTGCTTACTACCTTGCTCAACCTGACTTATTATATAGACTGGGGCCACCAGCCCAGGGGTGGGAGCCCTGGAGCCCTCCCCCATCATTCACCAATTAAGAAAATTCACAAAAAGCATGCCTGCAGCCAGATCTTATGGAGACATTTTCTCACTTGAGGTTCCTTCCTGTCAGAAGACTCTAGCTTGTGTCAAGCTGGCATAAAAACAAAACTAACCGGTACAAGCACCTAACAGTAACACTGACTGATGAGATGCTGATGAGGAAGTCCACCACACACGAGTTACTTCCATCAGGCCGACTAACTCCTTCTCAGCTATCCAGAATCACCGATCTCTAGTTCCACTTCCCAGGCTATATGATGTCTAGGTGGCCCGTGTCTGCAAGGAATGATGGGAGGAGACTTTGTATTATGGATTCACTCTACTTTCTGAATGGCTCTACTCAGCCTTTACCCAAACAGACTATATACTAATCTGTCTTGTAGGTTGGAAAAGAAATTATGCCATCATTTGGATGTTTGTATATCAAGACAGGAAGTAAAATCAGATGACATTGAAGCTAATTAAGTCTTTGAAAAAATGCCTGGTCTTTTAAAGTAATGTTTACGCTATGAAATCAAGGCCACTTGCTGCTAGAACCTCATCCTCAGTAGCTGATCTGAGCTTCTTGCTATCTCTGCCTTAGCTGTTGCAGAGGAAAGAAAAGGCACTTTAAGCCACCATCCAAAAAATAAACCAATCTCAACAAATGTACCTAATTGGCTTAAAGTGATTGTTTTTAACTCATACAGTTTCAACATATCTTTATAGAATTAGGCTCTAGTTTTTTTAATTATTGCATTCAGAGAATCCAGTTTCTACTATTAAGACTGTGGCCAAAGGACAGGAAATTTGCAAAATATACAGAAATCACAACAAAATTCAAAATGAGCATTTCTGTACCCGAGTAGAACACAATTT
Source organism: Lophiomys imhausi (assembly GCA_907164525.1). NCBI lineage: Eukaryota > Metazoa > Chordata > Mammalia > Rodentia > Muridae > Lophiomys > Lophiomys imhausi. Next base: position 49,659 of record CAJQZJ010031250.1, read on the forward strand.
CAAGTTCTTGATATTCTTGGACTCTATCCCAAACTGCTAATTACTTCTCAGCTCAAATGGGCAAAATCATTATCAATTTACTTTGAAATAGGTGAACAGATAATGTTTCTTTCCTTCTTTTCCCTGTAGAGAACAGTCTGGACCATACTGCAATGCTGAGAAAGTTTATTCTTAGCAGCATGTCTCCCAAGACAGTTTACAGCAGCATGGGGAATATTAAATATATGATTAATAAATAATCACAGCTCTGTCCAATCTCCAGCTCACATTCAAAAGGAGTTGTGATTACATAAGATGTTTCAGAGAAGTTCTGAAAAGAATGTTTTTATTCATTTTAATTTAGATTGATTCCAGTATTAATGTACACATATTTACATATCCCATGCATATTTACATATGAAATTATTTTAACCATTATCAGTATATAGCTACCTCCAGGGAGAAATGCAATAAAGAACTTCACAGCTGGAAAACACAGTGAACAACAATTTAGAACAGAAGGTAGAGAGGATCATAATCAAACAGAATCAGAAATTAGAGTAGGAATTTTTAATTAGGCAGAATTTGATCACTCAGCTGGAATTTGTGTTACTGGAACTGGAATGCTTTGTTGTTGTAGAAACTGCTTTCAGATATTTCATTAACAAATCAAGTAGAAAATCCTATTTCAGTCTTCCACATTGCTTTTCTCTCTCTATCTAAAGAGCGTGATGCAATGTGAACTACCATATTCATCACTGAACAGAAAGAGTGCCATGGTTACTTACTTCAGTGTGATATGGTTATGCTTAACCTAGGTCCTGAGCTTTCTAGGAAGGCCCTATATTTCTGTTGAACAATGCTATGTGAAATTCCAAAGTGATGGTCATTGTGACTATGAACAACAACAAAAGAACTGTGCATGAGTAAGAGAGCATGTCTAGTTCCAGATGCTCCCCATTCTGTGTGTGCCAAGAGATGTCTAAGAAGCCTATGGTGACAGTCCCTACTGCTCTTTATGCAAAATCATGAGCTAAAATGCCAGACAGCCATCTCATTCCCTGGCTTAAGTAGGATTAAGCAGAATGGCACAGCAATTAAAAACACAGGCTGGTGTCAGTGTGCTTAGATTTGAATCCCAGCTCTGCTAATCCCAGTTTTGTGTGACCCTAGGCAAGAGATTTAACAACTTTGTGCCTCAGTTCTTCTATAAAATAAGCTTGATAACGATGGTAATTTTTCACACAGTTGTGTCATGAGTGGGTGTGTATGTGTGTGTGTGTGTGTGTGTGTGTGTGTGTGTGTGTGTGTGTGTGT
>CAJQZJ010031250.1:50964-82257 GCA_907164525.1 Lophiomys imhausi
TGTGTGTGTGTGTGTGTGTGTGTGTGTGTGTGTGTGTGTGTGTGTGTAAAACTACCTAACATAACATAGGACAGTAAATGTAATCCATATATTTATTAAATGTTTTTTAGATAGGACAGTTTATGAGTTACAATATGGTAAGAATTTGATTTTCTTCCCTTTCCATTTTATTAAATTCTTCTTCTATACTCTACCTTATAATAGTAGCTGCAGAAGGTTTTGTTCTATATGGCTATGAAAAAGTTCTCGCCAACTGACTCTCACTATTTAAGTCCCTCTACATCTGATTTCAGATCTGTGATTTTTGATCTCCAGTTCTCTGAGATCACTGACGATTTTACAGCTTCATTATTACCCTACTCTTAAATCTCTTAGTTACAAGCTCATAATGCGTAAAAACATTCAATAATCCTGATTTGTGAGCCAATACAATTGGAAGTCAATGCCTATGGTCTTGCATTCTGCAAAGAGCATCTGCTGAAGAATGAAATTGTCTGTGATCATAGTGTCATCACTACCACCATCTAGCTGACCTAGGCTCAATTATTTTATGCCTTGGTTATATCTCCTGTAAATAAGCATAATGGAAACTAACTCACCAGATTATTTAAGTGCTAAATCAATTAATAAAAAGAAAGCACTGGGACATAGGAAGATCTGTAGAAATACTCTTATATATTGTCATTACTGCTGTTATTAGTCATGATGATGATGATACAGGGGAGGTTTGGGGAAAGAATGAAAGAGAATTGTAATGGTGCCATGAAAATGTAATCATGGTCTTACAATAGTGGTAAGTGTGTTGCCAGCTTTCATTCTAATGTAGCCATTCTTCTTATCTAAAGGACGTCAATACCCTTTTTCAGAAACTACTGCTTTAGCATGTAGAATTCTAGACATTGATCTCACAAAAAGAAACATTTAAATTGCTCAGGTTAGAGATACAAACAAGTGCAGATTACAAAGACATAACTGGCAGTAAGTAAAACGTACCTAGTGGAAGCAATGTCTTTGATAGAAATAAGTTATTACATGTCAGTACCTGGGCTGGAGAGACAGTTCATGAATAAGAATGCTTGCTGTTCTTCCAGAGGAGTTCAATTCCTATTAGCTACACTAGGAAACTTCCAACCCCCTGTAACTCCAGATCCAGAGGACCCTGGATATACAAAATATACACTCATACAGATGCTCACACATACTGTCAGACAGTTCCTGATAATTACTCTTTGAGTAATTACATTAAAACACTAAAGTTGAATGAAGTAGTCCTGGACGACATGGATAAATGTGCTGAGTGGTGCAAGCAGAACTTCACAGAAACACGAGTATTTTCTTAGGTGGCCATAATCAAAGCCCCCAATAACCAATGACTGAAAAGGAAAACACAAAGTACTCTCCAAACCTATATAACCTTGAAAGTTTGCTGTATGTTTGTATAGAGTATAGAACTCTCCATATAGAATGTAGTGTTTGGTTGGTTTTTATGTTCACAAACAGAATCCTAAATGAAAGCATCCCTTCAGGTATTATAGAGGAGAATTATTGATTGAACTGACTAGACCCCACTCAGCCATTGAATTTGAGATTCTAGTGCTGAGAATGTACAAAATAAGAAGCCCTTAAAGCATGCCTTCTTTCAAAGCATTATATTGGGGGTCTTTCCTTGGATTTTTCTTGGTAGAGCTTTTGTTAGCCATTCACCTTCTCTTTGTTTTCAGCAGTGGGAAAACTTGAAGAGATTTGTTGAGAAACTGAGTGTCTGGGTCACTAAGAGGATTGTAGATTTTAATAGACTCCTCTCTGTCCTTCCTGCACAGCTAGCTATTTCTTTAAGCTATTTCTTAAAACCTTAAGTACGAAGGGTTTGAAACAGAACTTTAAATATTATCAAAGGCATTTAAGCCTGCTACTGGGTTAATGAAGAACAAAAAGAAAGGAGCATCTCATCTGGGTTGTGAATCCTTGGCTGTTACGATGGTTCCCCTGGAGCAGAACAGAGGGAAACAGGGAAGAAAATGCTTAATTGAAGCAAAATACATTGCTATGACATACATGAAAATCAAAGCTTTCAAAGAGCAAATTAAAATTAAGAGTGAAGAATGTGAAGGTGATGGTTTTTAACTTTCTTTTCTGGAGTATGCTAACTTATCTGGGCAATAATACACGTTGCTGGTAAAGGTGTTGGTCCAATCATATTTAACAGTCTCCTGCAAACTGAGGACAAAGTGAAGACTTTTTCCATTAAGTTTAACTTATTCAATTTAAAGAAATATTCTTCACTCTGGTAGTTTGTTGTGTCTGCATTTTTTTTTTCTTAAAATACCCTCTCTTTGAAAGAAATGGTGATAATATACGGTCTTCCTTTTTTGCTCTTTAGTTGTGTTTCCTTGCTCATACTGATCGCATTAAAGGCCAGCAATCCCATGCTGTCTCTGATACAGAAAAGAAAAATGTTCTGTCCCCTGAATCCAAAAGTCTGAGACCCAGCAATTTGTCAGTTCTCTTCTAGGGGTTGGAAGCAGTTTCAAGACAGACACTGCCACTGCACTTCATTGTGAGCTCTCAAGAAGAAACAGAAATGGAAGGGAAGAAGATGGGTATTTAAAACAAAAGTCTACTATAGACCTTAATTGACAGCTACAGCTCTCCATAGGGAATAGCCAAGTATCATCCTTGCAAGATCCAAATCTTTTCTTCATTTTATATTTTTTTCTAGAATTTATTCACCTTTGTGGACAGGAGAGAAGTAGTTTATAATGGATTTTCCAAAATGAGATGAATAATATTTCAGGAGACAAGTTTTTGTGCTGCACATAAAAAAGGTCTTTGAAGGAGAAACTTCAAGCAAATGACAGTTCTTTTCATGAAGAAATCATAACATTCAGACTCTAGGGATATAACAAATATATTCTTGACTACAGTGCAAAGCTAAATAAAATCTTTTAGCTAATTCTAATAGAAAAGTTTCTACACACAAACCAACTAAGTAGGTATAGTCTATAAATATATATTCCTTGAGCTCTCAGGATCTATGTGGAGAAATGCAAAAACCAACACTGAAACTATATGAAATGGATGAATATGTAAAAGCAAATCCAGGCCTTTTAAAATGTTTAAGATATTGGCCTGAGGAGGTGGCTCAGCTGGTAAATGCATGCCACTCAAGCATGAGGACATGTGTTTGAAATCTTTTGCACAATAGAAATGATCACATTCATCTGTAAAGCTAGCACAGAGGAGCAGACACATATGCATCCATTAAGTTCATTGGACAGCCAGTCAAGCAGATCAGTTAATGTCAGATTCAATGTTGAGTGACAGACATTGTCTCAAAAGATAAGGAATAATCAAAACCAAACAAACAAACAACAAACATCATCCTCTGGCCTCCACATGCACCACACTTGTGTTACACACACACACACACACACACACACACACACACACCAGTTTAAAATACTGAATTTCTGTCCCCCCTTGTCTCTACAATAAAGAGATTAAAATCTCTTTTGCTCCAACTAAAATCATTTCCTGACTACGTACAGGTGTGTGGTGTGTGTGTGTGTGTGTGTGTGTGTGTGTGTGTGTGTGTGTGTGTGTAGTATGTTGTTTAGAAATAGTCTTCCATTAGAAGCCTTGCTTCCTTATAATTAATAATAATAATAATAATAATGTTATTTTGACTAATAGTTCACCTATCCCATTCCCTATCTTCATGTCTCCTCACCCACATGTGAGAATTACTCTTCCTATACAAATCCTACTTGATCTTCAACAGCTGATGAATTTTTTGCAAACACTGAACACAAAGCATGTGCCAGGCACTTGATTTTCCCAAAATGCCTCAAAAAGCAATTATAGGTTTTAAGTAGATGTGTGCTTTAGAATGGAGACAACAGCATGAAATATGGCTTGGAATAAATCCTGAACTGAATCAGGCAGGTCCATTACATGGCTCCTGCAATAAGCTAGGATACTCATTTTCAAAGTGTGGTCCTCAAACCAACAAAATCAGATTCATCTGGACACTTTTCCAAAATGCAAAATTTCATGTACCTTTTCAGACCTACTAAATCACAAATTGTAGTCTGTATCAAAATAACTTTCATTTTAGCAAACCTTCTATGGAATAGCTAAGACATATGACAGCCTGTGAATCACTGACTAGAGAGACCACTAGGTTTCCAGATGTTCTGGAAGTAGAAGAGATGATAACTGCTTTCAGGCCAAAAAATAAAAAATAAAAAGAAATATATTTTGAAGTTGATTATTTGTGAGAATCATGCCTAGTATAGTATCTCAGCAATATAAAGATACAAACTACATTGGGTTTAGAGGGGTTAACTAGAAAATATGTGTTAATTTTATATAAAATTGTGTTCAACAATTTTTGGTTGTGAGTCTAGCCTTTAACAGTTGAGCCATCACTGAGACCCATAGCCACACATTAGGCAGAGCTTGGGGAGTCTTGTTGAAGAGTTGGGGGAAAGATAGAGGGACCGACCCGGAGGGGATAAGAACTCCACAAGAAGACCAACAGAGTCAACTAACCTGGGCCCTTGGGAGCTCACAAGAATGAACCACCAACCAAACAGCATGTATGGGCTGGATCTAGCCCCCATCCTACCCCACCCCACACATATATAGTAGAAGTGCAGCTTGATCTTCATGCAGATCCCCCAACAACCGGCATGTCCCTGACTCTTTTCTGCCTGTGAATGCAGTTCTCCTAACTGGACCACCCTGCCTGGCCTCAGTGGGAGAATGTGCCTCTTCCTGCAGTGACTTGATGTGCCAGGGCAGTACTCAAGGGGGGGGGGGGGCTCCCTCTTCTCAGAGAAGAAGGGGAGAGGAAATGGGGGGAGGTGCTATATGAGTGGTGGAGGACTGGGAGGATGGGAAAGGATGCAATCAGGATATAAAGTGAAATTTAAAAATAAAAAGAGTAAAAACAAAACATAGATGTGTTCAATACAGAGAGGTCCATCATAATAGTTGAATAGAGATATCACAACATAAGAAAAAATTAAAGTGTGTAATAGTCAAAGTTCTCTAGAAATACAAAATTAATGGACTATGTATCTAAATAGAAGATGAGGGTTTATTAGCATAGTCATTTCACATGATTATGATAGCTGAAAAGTCTGAAGCTTGGTCACCATCAGACTGAAGACCCTGAGATGTCAGGAGCACAGCTGAGTTTAAGTCTGAAATAATTAATTATTTTTACACCTCAGGGACCAGGGAAGCCAAAAGTACAAAGTCCAGTCCAAAACTGAAACTTAGAAAGCAAGTCACTGGTCCATGTACTGGAATCAAAAGGCCAGAAAGCCTGAAATTCTTCATGTTCACCACAGATCATGGCACATTCTAGTTCTCTGAAAGTAATACAAACTAATAAGTCCTTACTGTCTCAGGAACCCAGTCATTTGGATGGTGCAGGCCCACATTAAAACTGCTCTTTCCTACCTAGTGGACTAAGGAACATTTGATTATGACTAGAAACAACTTCACAGGCATATCCACAATGCACTATGCTCTGATTTTACAGTTCTACATATTTTGGACATCCCTAATCCTTTCACATTGATACTTAAAACTAATCATGACAAGGTAAAATGATTTTTAAAATTGTTAAAGTTTTTGCTTGTTTGTTTCTCTGTTGTGTAGACAGGGTACTCTTCCACAGAGTTGTCCTCAAACTCAAACTCACTCACTACCCAGTCAAAGTTGGACTTGGAGGTGCTAAGGCCTCCTCCTGCTACTTCCCCAGTGCTAAGATCACAGGCTGAAACTTACATGTAGCCCAGAAGAAATTATTGAAGTGTAACTGAAGTAAGGAGATCAGAGGAAGTCACACAAGATGGATAGGAGAAAATAAAAATAGCTGAAGGTAGAACCTAGAAAATATTAGCATTTAAAAACAGAGATGGAATTAGATGGCTGCTAAGCAAGATCCTACTGAGGTCATCTCCACATAGCTGCAATTTTGACAGCACAATGTTACAATAGTCCCAAGACCTAAAGTAGGCAGGTGACAGACCATAGTGCCTCCATTTCACATAGCAGTAAGAAAAGATGCAGTGAAGAAGGGAAGGAATAGGCTGCCTGTGTCACCTGTTACCAAGGTGGAACCTAGTCCTGGGCAGAGCCTTACAATCCCTTTCCCAAAGCCAGCAGCAATTGACCCATATCTGTAACTGCCTGAGACAGGTAGTCAAAGAACAGCCTCCACCACACATTCTTTGACTTCATTTAACTGGATTTAGAAGATTTTGCTCTCTGGAAACCAGAGAACAAAACAACAAGGTAGCCACAGGGCTTTGTCTTGGAGAGTAGTGATAGACATGCCTGCCTTGGTGAAATCCAGTAGTAGACTTGATGATAAAAATGATTGAAAATCCTGTGTTCTGGTGGGACAGATGGATGTTCAGCCTACCTAATCTTAGGATAGTACTTAGGTATACCACTTTAATGTCTCAGATTTCTGCACAGTGACTGATGGTATGAGATTCAGATACAACCCAGCTTAGTGTCAGCATTGGTGACCAAGGGTCTGACTCCACAGCCTTCCCCTACTCTCATGTATCACAACTATTGAAAGGACACTATTCACAAACAAACTTTATGCCTGTCACAGCATCAGGAAAATATCTGTTTTCCTGTTGGATATATCTCACTGTACATTGCCACCAGCCTGAATATTTAGGGACTTCTTCCTATGAAACTGGGATATGGCCAATGTTGGCATCAAACTTGGTTGCCAAGGAAGTTTCTTCACCAACATTTGTACATTGGTTGGGATCATAACCTAATGAACAACTCTATTGGCTTGAGATAGGATGAGATAGTAACATAAGAGTTTACCCTAGAACCAAGACAAGGCTAGTTAAATCTAGCATGGTATGGATCTTTTGGCCAGTATCTCAAGATGAGTATCTGTGAATGAAGCCTCTAAGACACACTTAATGCAAATCAGACATGTTCAAACAAGGCTATCAGATTGATTCTGATCAATATCTAATGATGTGGTTGTAGTGCTCTTGGGCCATGACTCAAAGTCAGAATTAGGAATCCCATAGAAATGTAAACCTTAGTGTTACTTGGTATTGTATGGTCTGTTTCACCACATTGTGTATTATGTATTGCGATATTAGTGCCCAGGAATACACCCTAGAAATTGATTTCCCAGCTCCTGAACACAGACCAATGACTGTGGACAAAGGGTCTGAGCAAACGAGAAGCAACTATTCTCTCTTGGTACTCTCCAATTTTCTGCTGAACAAGTCAGCAAAACAAAATGGATCTGGATCATACTTTACTGCCAAGGCAGAAAAGAAAATCCAACAAAACTTTACAAAGAAAAAAGTCAGTTCTTAAAACTTATGCAGAAACCTTGATCTGCAATACACTGAGCAAAATTAAAAGCATGAAATAAGGCACAAATGGCAGACTAGATAATTATACTGCAGCTCAAAATAATGGATGATCGAAGAAGAATAAAAAAATAATTTCCAATCTGCTAATCTACATCAATTTTGCTGGGTAATTAAGATAATCAGTATTCAGTGTTATTACTGAAATATGTTTGTTAATTCTTGTCATTTTGCTAATTTTGTACAGTTTTATTTTACTTCCTTTGATCATTTGTCCTGGTATTGTTTATTTATTCTTAATGAAGATCCTCATTTCTATTTTGATTTTAAAAGATAATTTTTTGAGTGTAATAGTCTGATTGACATTTGTTATCTTACTAAACTTGGAATATATTTTACCAGCCTTTTCAGGCTTTAAAAGTTTCTGTCGAATAATCACATGTTATTCTTGTAAGCTTTTCTTTATAAGTCACTTTTCTCTTTTCTGACTGGGTCTTCAGCTTTCACTGTGAGCTGTAGCATTTTTCACATGCCTGAGCATCTAAACCAGAGTCACATTCAATCCCCAACCTAGATCCACAACTTCTGCTGAAGGTACTTCTAGATATTGCCAGTCAAAATCCCAGTATGGATGGGAGAGGGGTTCATAAAATTCATCTCAGCAGAGGAATTTCTGGCCGTTGATGGCTTCTCTTGGAAAGTCGGCTTTCTTCAAGAATGCAGACTCTCTGTGAATACCCATGCTACAGTAGACATCCGTATACCCATGTGCATACAGGTACCACTAGGTAGACTCATTGGTGTTTTATAAAAAAGAGAGGAAAAAGCTTGGAAGGAAAATATGATGACGGAGACAGGAGAAAAATTGGAATGGAGGGAATTGGGGAAAATAAAAACAAAAATTTTAAAAACACATTAAAGCATTTTTTGGGCCACAGTCTGTAACCCCAGTCTAATCATAGGAGTATGAGTCAAGCAACTGTAATGGAGTGGCATTCTATACTATATCTGTTCAGTAAATGTCAAAAAGAGGAAATATCTAAGAAACTATCAAAACCAGGAGGAACCTAAAGAAATATGATAACCCACTATGAAACATCATTGTAGAGGTTAGATAAATTAGATTTAGAAAATATATAGGAGTTTCTGATACTATCTCTTAATTCAGGGCCTGAAGAGCATTATCACCATGAAGTCAGCAAAAACAGGAAAGACTCAATAGACTGAAAAACAAGGTTGAAGTCAGGAAAAACAGGAAAGACTCAATAGACTTGAAGAAACAAAGTATCTGGCCTGACATTGTTTTCAGCTGCTAAGTGGGCGCAGCCCAAATTAAGCAAAAACAGAGTTCCTCCTATTTAAGGACAGTGCATGGAGCCCGAAAGAAGAAGAGGCCCCTGATGCTAGAGATCTCCAAGAGTCCTGCTGATAAAAGGGCTGGCCATTGATGGCCAGCTCTCTCCCTGAAGCAGAAAGAAGCCGGTGAGCAAAGAAAGCCTGAGCAAGACACCAAAAGGCCAAGGACTGGACCCTGTGGCTCAGCTTTTGCCTGGAGGGGTTTGATCTGTCTGATCAGTGGCCTAGGAAAAACTGTGCCTGGCTTTAAGGACTGAGGCAGAGCAGCTGAGTTCCTGATTCAAAAGAAGTAAGTTGGCCTGCGGATGGCTGGGGTCTCCTACAGAGAAGAAAGCATGAAGCCTTATTTAAGGTGAGACTGTAATAACCAACTTACCCTGACGAACCTGCATCTGAGAGATCCAGAAGAAGGACTGCTAAGTGTGTTAAAGAATCTAAAACAAAGACTGTGTTCCTGATGACTGAGGACCTGCCCCAGAGACTGTATCATTCTAAAAGGTTATGAAAGTAGTTGTCGTAATTATCAATAGGTTTAGTGGATAGATTAAAGGGGTTGTAGGAATTTATAGGATTAATAGTTAAGAAATTGTTGGTGTTTGTTATAAGTGAATTTAGTAATAAATAAATAAGTGTTAAATAATAATTTAAAAGTTCGGTTACAGGTGGCGCCCAACGTGGGGCATTATGGGTAATTTTATTTTCAAAACTATAAAGAAAACTGCAGATTTTGAAACTATGATACCAGTTGTTGACAATATGGCAATGTTTACTGCAGACCTCTACACTGTTTTTCAATCAGACCGAATGTTTTATGCTGTTTACTTTTTTTTATTTTATTGGTTTGTCATAAGGAAGACGTCTGTTACACAATAAAAATTATGGAAATGCAGATTGAGGAGCTTAAGAAAATTCTGGCAGGGCAGGTGACTGGAACTGAGAAAATGGCAAGTTCTTTTCTAGCTAGGTCTCCACAGTCGCCGCATGTACCAGTAGAAAAGCCGCCGCGTGTGCCAGTAGGAAACCAGGTAGGTAATGGTGTTAATGTGGAACCAAGTGCGCCCCCAGAGGAGCTGCGTGGTACTGCACAATCACCATCAGCTTTTCCAGTTATGTTTCAAATTAGGCCTGATAATAACGGTCAACTCAATCAGGAATTAACATGGCGTCCAATAGACATTTTGGATTTAAAAATATTTAAGGAGTCTATTGTCTCTTATGGAATGCACTCATCATTCGTTAAACAGATGCTAAATAATTGGGCTATACAAAATAGAGTCATTCCCCAAGATTGGAAGGGACTGATATCAGCTGTGCTAGAAGGTAGCCAGCAATTACAATGGTTGTCATGGTGGAGACATGAAGCCACAAAATTAGAGCAGCAAAATATGGCAAGGGGAATAAATGTCACAACCCACCAAATGCTTGGTGAGGGATCTTATGCTGACATATGGTTACAGACTCAATTTGAAGATGTTGTCATTGAACAATGTCGTGTTGCAGCTCTGAGGGCCTGGGATATGGTGGCTGAGGCTGGGAAAAGGTTTACTTCATTTACCAAGATAATACAAGGTCCTCAGGAAACCTTCTCAGACTTTTTAGGGAGATTGACTTCAGCTGTGGAGAGAGATGTAGATAACCCTGATGCCAGACAGGACTTGATAAATGCCTTGGCATATGAAAATGCAAATGCTGAATGTCAAAGGACAATTAGGCCATTGAAAGCTCGAGGAACCCCAGTAGATGAATGGATAAGAGAAACAGCTGATATTGGTTTTCAAGAGCATCAGACTAATGTCATAGCACAAGCAGTTGCTAGGGGTCTTAATGAGTGCTTTAAAAATGGTGAACTTGGTCATTTCCAAAGATATCGTAAGGCTGAATCCTCCAGAACTCGAAATGATAGGTGCCTGGACTCTGCAGAACATGGTCGTAGAGGGGAACGAACGGCTTCTAATGGCAATAGAAGGTTAAGGTATCCAGGATTTTGTACTCGTTGTGGAAAAGGTAAACACTGGTCCCAGGATTGTAGAGCTAAAACGGATGTCAGAGGTAACCCCTTGCTGGGAAACGAGGGGAGGGGCCTACCGGTTCAGGCCCCCCAAAACAATGTGAACCGTCATCCATCATCCAACCAGAGGGAAACACACAGGCAGGAAGAACAAAATTAACTATTGCTGATCTTTTACAAGCTACTGAAGGTACTACAGTTTTAGATTTAACCACAGATCAATCTAAAACATTATCCAAAGCAGATGAATGTTATATGTTAACCACTGGTATCTATGGTCCTTTACCATCAGGGACAATAGGATTAATATTTGGAAAAAAATGGGTTAACTTGTCAAGGATTCTATATTCATCCAGGTATTATAGATGGAGACTTCAAGGAAGAAATTAAAATTATGACATCCATATGGAAAGAGATGACAATTGATGCAGGGGACAAAATTGCCCAACTGCTGCTGTTTCCTTACACCAAGGGCAAGGTTGTTCCAATAGACAGAACAGGAGCAGCTGAAAATAGTGGAATATGTGTGTATTGGCAAACAATGGTGAGTGATATGAGACCAAAATTAAAAATACAAGTGAATGGTATTGAAATAGAAGGATTGCTTGACACGGGAGCGGATGTCACTGTCCTTTCACATGAGTCTTAGAATTCAAACTGTCCACTTCAAAGGGTTCCTACACATTTTATAGGAATTGGTAAATTATCACATGTAAAACAAAGTGTACGATGGCTTAACTGTGTGGGACCAGAAGGGCAAACAGGGAAGTTGAGACCTTATGTGGCTGATGTACCCATAAATTTATGGGGAAGGGATCTCTTACAACAATCGGGTACTCAAATTAATATTCCTACAATGCCAGAAATAACAAATGATGAAATGATGGATGCTTTTGAGGAAGGTATTGATATGCATACTCAACAACAATTGCAAGCAATGTCTAGTGTCCAAACACAGGACACCCCAGACATTGAGATTATAGATACTTTTGAGGAAGGTATTGATGTGAGTACTCAACAACTGCAAGCTATATCTAGTGTCCAAACACAGGACACCCCAGGTATCGAGTTTCCAAATTTATACTAGGGGCCACTGCTGAAATTCCAACAGCCCTACCCTTGAAATGGCTATCAAATAAACCAGTGTGGCAAGAGCAGTGACCCATAACAAAGGAAAAATTGGAGGCTCTTGAGCAATTCGTAAAAGAGCAGCTGGAGGCTCGTCATATAGAAGAGTCTACCAGCCCATGGAATTCTCCTGTGTTTGTGGTAAAAAAGAAATCGGGTAAATGGAGAATGGTAACAGATTTAAGAGCTGTGAATAGAGTAATTCAACCTATGGGTCCTTTGCAGCCTGGTATGCCTTTACCTTCTCTGTTACCAAAGTCATGGCCTTTAATAGTACTTGATTTAAAAGACTGCTTTTTCTCAATTCCATTACATTAGAATGATAGGGAAAGGTTTGCTTTCTCTGTACCTACTCTTAATAACAGTAGGCCAATCAAGAGGTATTGTTGGAATGTACTTCCACAGGGAATGTTGAATAGTCCAACTCTACTCTGTGTCAATATTTTGTACAAAAACCATTAGAAATAATGCGTAAGCAGTTTCCTCAATCTATTATCTATTATTATATGGATGATATTTTGTTGGCTGATTCTGATGTAGTTATTTTAGAGAACTTATTTAAGGAAATGCAAAGAATTCTACCACTATGGGGGTTAAAAATTGCTCCTGAAAAAATACAAAGAGGAGATTCAATCAACTATTTGGGTTATAAAATAAGTCAACAGAGAATAAGATCGCAAAATGTACAAATCCGTAGAGGCCAATTGAAAACTCTTAATGATTTTCAAAAATTAATGGGAGATATAAATTGGCTAAGGCCCACCCTTGGTTTAAGTACTCATGAGTTAAGTAATTTGTTTCAAACATTACAAGGGGATTCAAATATAAACAGTCCAAGATGTTTAACTGCTGAGGCAGAAAAGGAATTAATGTTGGTAGAACAAAGATTGCAAGATGCATACATAGATCGAATTGATCCCCAACTTGATTGTATTTTGGTCATTTTACCATCAACTCATTCTCCTACAGGGCTTATTATGCAACTGGAAGATAGTATTATGGAATGGATTTTCTTACCACATAAACAAAGTAAAAAATTAAAGACATACATAGAAAAGATATCTGAATATAATTGTAAAAGGTAGAATAAGACTACGTCAATTATCAGGAATTGACCCGGCTGAAATAGTAGTGCCTCTTACTAATGCTGAGATTATGTCATTGTGGGTAATCAATGAAGATTGGCAAAGAGCTTGCAGTAATTATTTGGGAGAAATTAATAACAAATTTCCAAAAAGCAAACGTATACAATTTATAAAAAGAACTAATTGGATTCTTCCTCGTATTGTAAAGAGAACAACAATTCCTGATTCACCAACCTTCTATACTGATGCTAACAAGATGGGAATGGCAGGTTATAAGACAGACAAAATCAGCAAGGTAATCAAAAGTCCATATACCTCAGTTCAAAAAGCAGAATTGTATGCAATCCTTATGGTGTTATTAGATTTTCCAGAGTCTCTTAACATAATTACAGATTCTCTATATGAAAAAAGAGTTGTGTTCCACATAGAAACTGCTGAATTTATTCCCGATAACACAGAATTAACTTCTTTATTTATACAATTGCAACAGGTCATCAGAGGTAGAAATAATCCATTATATATAACCCATATTCGATCCCATACAAGTTTGCCAGGTCCACTGGCACAAGGAATTGAAGAAATTGACCAGTTACTCATAGGAAATGTGTTGGAAGCCTCAAAATTTCATCAGAAACATCATGTTAACAGTTCAGGTTTAAAGAAAAAATTTTCTATTACTTGGCAACAAGCCAGGGAAATAATTAAAAAATGTCCTGCGTGTTCTCTGTATAACCAAATTCCATTACCTGCTGGTAGTAACCCTAGAGGTACTAAAAAGAATGAAATTTGGCAAATGGATGTTTTTCACTTTGCAGAATTTGGAAAACAAAGGTACGTACATCATACCATTGATACATACTCAGGGTTTCAATGGGCAACTGCTTTAAGTTCTGAAAAAAGCTGATTGTGTTATTGCACATTTGTTAGAAATAATGGCATTTATGGGTGTACCTGCACAAATTAAGACTGATAATGCTCCTGCATATGTATCTAATAAGATGAAGCAATTCTTTTCATATTATAATATAAAACATGTTACTGGTATACCACACAATCCTACAGGACAAGCAATTGTAGAAAGAGCTAATCGTACCTTAAAAGAGATGCTTTTTAAACAAAAGGGGGAATTAAAGAATCCCAGGGATAGATTACACAATGCATTGCTAACTTTGAATTTCCTAAATGTTGGTGAAAAGGGTACCACTGCAGCTGAGAGACATAGGGTTATACAAAAAACTGAGGAATTAAATCAACCAATATATTATAAGGATATGTTAACTTTAGAGTGGAAACCTGCAATGGTTTTAAGATGGGGACGTGGTTATGCCTATGTGTCTACAGGGAATGAAAAAATGTGGTTACCAACAAAACTTATAAAGATTAGATCTGACCAGGTAGAACCTCCCATTAGCTGAAATATGAATGTCTTCGCATGGTAAGAATATTTTATTAAGTTTATGGTGTTCATGATATTCCAATCTTTTATCCAGGATGGACAGAGTTTATGCCTTAAAATGGACTTACAAAGTTGTTCTATGCCTTCCATTTGCTCAAATTTAGAGCAAAAATTTATTTTCAGAACCAAGGACTGAATGACAATAACAACAAGACAAATAGGCCAGAAGATTCAACCTAACATACTGCTTCAATCACTGTTTTCTTAAAAACTTTGCATGCAAATCATTTTTAAAAGCGCTAGTCCAAAAAATGATCGATCTTACAAAGACTGGACAATAAAAGCTATAGGTAACTTTCCCGAGAATTGGCCAATATCTCAATTTTTGAAGGGTACCCGAAAATATTTACACTCCATTCCCAAAAGATGGGTTGGAAGCTTTTTGTTATGTTATGTGTTGTGATTGTTTGTTGTCGTCTGCAATGAATGG
This sequence comes from Lophiomys imhausi, assembly GCA_907164525.1. Taxonomy (NCBI): domain Eukaryota; kingdom Metazoa; phylum Chordata; class Mammalia; order Rodentia; family Muridae; genus Lophiomys; species Lophiomys imhausi. The sequence continues at coordinate 65,807 of CAJQZJ010031250.1, forward strand.
ATATGTTATGTGTTGTGAATTGCATTTGAGGATTTTCTTTTTTCCCTCATTCTATTTTTTTGTCTCTTTTATTATTAAAAGCTTAAGATTATTTTGTTATATTGGTAGAAATTTAAGATTCTGTTTATTGATGCAAGTTTAAAAAATGTTTTGTATGTAATAGAAAGTAAGTTTATTGATAAGAATTTAAAATGTTTGTTTGCTTTAATGTCTTTTGTCAAAAGAAGTAAATACAAGTATGTATTGTGAGAAGTTTAAGGTTATTTTAACACTTGCTTTAATGTATATTGATAAAAATTTAAAGCTAGTTTATGTATTGTACATAGACAATTTATTTACATTGTATATGTAGATATTATGTAGATTATTTTTTATTTTACTAGAAGGGGAATATGTAGAGGTTAGATAAATTAGATTTAGAAAATATATAGGAGTTTCTGATACTGTCTCTTAATTCCGGGCCTGAAGAGCATTATCACCATGAAGTCAGCAAAAACAGGAAAGACTCAATAGACTGAAAAACAAGGTTGAAGTCAGGAAAAACAGGAAAGACTCAATAGACTTGAAGAAACAAAGTATCTGGCCTGACATTGTTTTCAGCTGCTAAGTGGGCGCAGCCCAAATTAAGCAAAAACAGAGTTCCTCCTATTTAAGGACAGTGCATGGAGCCCAGAAGAAGAAGAGGCCCCTGATGCTAGAGATCTCCAAGAGTCCTGCTGAAAAAAGGGCTGGCCATTGATGGCCAGCTCTCTCCCTGAAGCAGAAAGAAGCCGGTGAGCAAAGAAAGCCTGAGCAAGACACCAAAAGGCCAAGGACTGGACCCTGTGGCTCAGCTTTTGCCTGGAGGGGTTTGATCTGTCTGATCAGTGGCCTAGGAAAAACTGTGCCTGGCTTTAAGGACTAAGGCAGAGCAGCTGAGTTCCTGATTCAAAAGAAGTAAGTTGGCCTGCGGACGGCTGGAGTCTCCTACAGAGAAGAAAGCATGAAGCCTTATTTAAGGTGAGACTGTAATAACCAACTTACCCTGATGAACCTGCATCTGAGAGATCCAGAAGAAGGACTGCTAAGTGTGTTAAAGAATCTACAACAGATCTCTTGAGGATTTTGAAGATGCCCTATCTATCTTTTATATTTAGATAAGCAAATATTGCTTGTCTCTTAGCAACTTGATTTCTGAGTTGCTTAGAAAATAACTGTGATAGACTGTCATAGTAACTAACAAAATGACACGTTTTCATGACTATTAGTTTCCGTTTCTTAATTATCCTAAACAGTTTATGTCGGTTGGTAGTGAGAGGTCAAAACTTGACATTTCATTTTTAAGTATTAGTACGAACAATACCTTTAAGAAGCGTTACCCTTAATTTTGTATCAATATACAAAGATCAATACCAATGTGACCAAATATAATCTTAATTTTGTATCAATATACAAAGATCAATACCAATGTAGACCAATACAATCTTAATTTTACATTAATATACAAGGGTCAATACCATTGTGGCCAAATATAATCTTAATTTTGTATCAATATACAAAGATCAATACCGATGTAGCCCTATACAATCTTAATTTTGCATTAATATACAATGATCAATACCAATTTAGCCAAATATAATATTAATTTTGTATCAGTATACAAAGGTATAAGGCTATATTCAATAATCTGTCCTTTTTTTTTATCTTTCCTATACTATGTCTATGTCCCATTTTTCTCAAGTCTGTTCACTCCTATATAGGAGAGAAAGGAGGATACAGAAAAGCAAAAGAGAGAAGTCCCTGGGTCTAACCTCCAAAACCCATTTAACAAGACCATTTAAAGCTTGTAGTCTTTTCCCCTAAATAACAAAATTTTCTATTATCTATCAAATAACCAAAGGGGGAGAACACCCTCCCCACCTTCTGGGGATGAGATCTACAGAATATGGCATTCAAAGATGTTTTCTTAGCTTAAGATTTTTTGATATCGAGACATGTCAGCTCCTGACAGCACCACCTATTCTTCTCCAAGCAGAAGATGAGCATCGAAGTATCTCCAATGGGAGATGATTGAATTGGTGGTAAGCCGTTCTCTTGGCAAGAAAACCCCCTTGCTTCAACTGTAGACAGACTTCTGTCCAAAAAGGACAAAACTTGGAAGCAGATAAGTCGACAGCCTAGCTCTGCCAAGACAGGGTAGGTAAGTCCTTCATAATTCCTGCTCTACAACCAAAGTCTGTCAGAGAAATGGGGCCAAATGGCTGAAGATTGATGCTGTAATATATGGAGAGAAAATGGGAACTGTCCAGGCAGCCACTGGTATGTCAATTTTTAGTTTTGGAAGCTGCAGGCCCTGCACTTCCTATATAATCAGATATATTTATCCCTCTCAGTTCTCTGAGGTGGTTGAAGAATAGATAGCTAGAGTCTCATAGTTAAATTTTGAGTTGTTTAGGAATCAAGAGGGTGTTATAGATCTAAGAAGATACTCTTAAAAGTGTGTTGCAAGTTAATATGAATGTTGAGTCAGATATAGACCTTTAAACTCATGGAGATGGTTAGATAGTAGAATGTTAAAGTCAGGTGCCAAATACATATGGACTGGACATTGGGAATGTATGCTAAGCCATATAACTCTTATAATTGTGGCCTATTTATTTCTGTTGTTTTGTATTGTATTTATAGTTATAAGAAAAAGAACCATTTTTTGAACTGAAAGGGAGAGCTGTTGGGGGGAAAAAAGAAATACCTTAAACTAAAAAAAAAAAAAAGGAAGGGAAGAGGATGGGGGGGTTGAGGGGGAGGAGGGGGGAAGGGTGGGACTGGAGGGGGGAGGAGGGAGGGGATTGTGATTGAGATGTAACTTGAAGAAATAAAAAATAAATTATTAAAAAAAAAAAAGAATCTACAACAAAGACTGTGTTCCTGACGACTGAGGACCTGCCCCAGAGTCTGTATCATTCTAAAAGGTTATGAAAGTAGTTGTTATAATTATCAATAGGTTTAGTGGATAGATTAAAGGGGTTGTAGGAATTTATAGGATTAATAGTTAAGAAATTGTTGGTGTTTGTTATAAGTGAATTTAGTAATAAATAAATAAGTGTTAAATAATAATTTAAAAGTTCGGTTACACATCATCCTGTCCATCTTGGTACAGAAACAGAACCTGAATAAAATACAGAATTTAGTTGATAAAAATGTATCAAGATTTGCTTATAAGCTATTAGTATGAGATATCAGTAATAGTGGAAATCATAGACGGTTTTTGTTGTTGTTGTTGTTGTTGTTAATTGTTTAATATAGTTAGGATTGACATAAATTCTTTGAAACACAGGCATATCTTGTCACTTTGGCTGGTTAACTCTCACCATTTGCATTACAAACCACTTGTTCCTCAGTCTGCTGGTTCAAAAGCCAGCATACCCTATAGCTTCTAAATGACAGCAAACCTTTAACCAGCAGGATGCTTAATCTCAATTGTCAAGTTTGTGAGGTTTGGAATCAATTCTGCATGAGTCTATTGTTTTGTCAGTGGCTGAGGCAAGGCAATATGCAGCAGAAACTCTGAGAAACAAGTACATAAAGCTGTGAAGGTGAAGCTTAAGTTGCAGTGAGAACACCAGAATGTTTGAGGTGCCAAGACCATGGGAGAGCAACTGGAAAAAAAATTGCAGGAATGGAATAAAGATAGCCAAAAGAGATATATATGTGTTCTAGCCAAAAATATTGAGGGTATGAACTACTCAAGCCTTGTGGTTCCCAAAGAATTCAACCAAGAGCTCCAAATGCCAAACAGAACTTACAGCATTTTATGTCTATTCTGATGGGTTCTGGTCTTGCTTAAGCATAATGCCTTTCTCCTATATCTTTATTCATCTTTGGGAATTGAAATGTTTACTCTGTTACATTTTATATTAGAAGTATGTCACTTGATTTTGATTTCATAGGAGATCACAGTTAAAAGACTGCTTTGAGTCTCAGCAGAGACTCAGACTTTGAACATTAAAGCAATGTTAGAATTTTTAGACTATGGGGACTTTTGAAGATGAATCGAATTCATTTTGCATTAAGAGATGGAGCAATATTAAAGTTTAAAAGACTTGTACATGGTTATCAAGTTGACACAAAGTAGTGTGATAATTAATTGTAATTGTCAACTTGATAAGATTTGGAATCAACATGGAAATAGCCTCTGGGTTTATCTCTGAGTGAGTTTTTAGTTTAGGTTTTTTGAGGTGGGGAGGCCCACTGTGAATGTGGATGGTAATGTTCTGTGAACAAATATCTTGGACTGAGTTAGAAGATAAAAAGAAATGAGTACCACCTTTCATCTTCTGCTTCCTGGAGATGGATACAATATGACCTACTGCTGAAATTTCTGTCTGCCATGACTTCCCCGATGGCCATGTGCTGATCTCTAGAACTGTGAACCAAAATAAAATCCTTCTTCCTTATGTTCCTTTTCTCTGGGTGTTTTCTTCCAGTAGATAATCCAAAAGGAAGACCTTGGGGATAACATGCATACCTTATAACAAAGGGAAAGTCTTTGGGTTACCACATCTCTCTCTGACTCTGCACTCAGAGCTTGAGCTCTCACACTCAGGGCTTGCATTCCCTGACGTCTTTAGACTTCCTGCTGACCTCTAACCATCCCTAAACTTTCTAGGACCCATGAGGGATGTAGTCCTTTGGCATTATAAATTTTAGGTTTTTTTCTTATTATGTATTCATGGACTGACACATCTCTGCATACTTCCTCTGGGTCAGGGCTTATTAACACCATGTCCAAGAGAGACACAACACTAAAAAGAAACCATAACAATAGAAAACTCAACAAGAAAGAGAGAGGAACATAGGAAATCTCTGTACTGTCTATGTAATTTTTCAAAAAATCTCTAAAATTACTCTAAATTGTTTGTTTTTAATGAATTTATGAATCATCAGACAGTGGAGAGGAATTTGTAAAGCAGGACCAATGGAAGGGCACTTTACACTATAGACCCAGCTATCAAAATAGTCCAGACATCATAAGGAGAGATGTAAGGATCAAAACAAACTTCAGTATTTATAACACTTATTTATGAGCAGGGAGACAGAATATGTACACAATATGTCATCCAAAATATGTTCATAGCTGACAGAAGCAAGAATAAATGCTCAAACATAAGTCCCTGGTTAGTTGGTCCCTTAAGACTCAGGAAATCTTCCTCCTCATGACTATCATTGCACCCCAGCTGAAGGATCCTAAAAGAACTTATGCATTCTGGGTACATGCTGACCAGCTGAACACGAGCATTGCAGCACACTGGGTTCTCAAAAACAACAACCACAAAGAAAGATATAGCCCAGGTTATTCAAAGCACATTCTTCTGGCTGGATAAAAATGTTACATTCCCAGTACATTCTGCAGTCATTACAAGAACCAGCTACAACTGAGAGGGGTTGAACAATGCCATCTGAGGGCCTGTCCTGCAGCACACGATTGTTCCACAACAAATCATATAATCTCAAGGGGGATATCAGCTTTGGGTAACCAGGGTTCTCAGAGGAAGATAGAAAAGTCGATTGTCAGAGACTTCAAAGGAGATGTTTAGAAGAGATCTTAAGGGAGGTAAAGAACAGAGGAGTGTAGAAGACATATAATAAGAAAGCAGAATTCAGGCTGCACATATGTTTCAGTGGGCAAAATACTTGCTACATAATCATGTGGACCTGGGTTTGATCCCCAGAACTCAAATAAAGCCTCACCTAGTAGCACATATCTATAATCCCAGCACCTGTACTGAAAAATGAGAGGTGGAGACAAGAATCTTCAGAAACTTACAGGCCAACAGCAGTAAGTAAACAAAAGAGACCCTGTCCTAAGTAAAATAGAAGGTAAGGACAAACATCCATGGATTGTCTTCTGACCTTCACACTCATGCTATGGAACGGATGTACCTACATAAGTACACACACACACACACACACACACACACACACACACACACACACACACTCACACACACACACGAAAGAGAGAGAAAGAGAGAGAGAGATTGATTTCAATTAAAAGAAAAAGATGGGACTGGAAAACAAGGGGGCTCATAGAGATTGAACCACCAACAAAAGAACACATGTGGCCTGGAGCTAGGCCCAACACACATATGAAGCTGATAGGCTGCTAGGTCCTCAAGTGCATCCCCTAACAATTGGAGCAGGGAATATCTCTGATGTGGACAAGGTTTCCTCCCTCTGGACCCCACAGCTGCCTTGTGTTACCTTAGTGAAAGAGGAGGCACTTAATCCTGATCCAATTTGATATGCCAGAGTAGGTTGGTACTGGGCAGGGGGGAGGGAATAGGGGGAAGTAGGTGGGAGGATGGGACTGGGAGGAGGGAGGGGGATGGCAATTGGAGTGTAAAATAAACAATATATATATATATGTTAGTTTAAAAAAAGAAAAAGGTAGAAGCAGAATTTCCGGCTAATGGGAGAGAATGAAGAGAATCAGCTGGATAGGAGGGGAAGGCAATGTGAAGGAGGAAAACAAGAGAAAAAGCATGAAGCCTACATGTGAGGACATCCCATGAAACTAGTTACTCTGCATGCTACCCTAGATCATTGATAGGTAAATAAACAGGTTCTCATGCATGTTAGGAGATTGGAATTTTTCATATAATTTTTGGACAGAATATGCAGGGTTGGTGCCTAGCTATGCAGTCCAGGCTTCCCTGGAATCGAAGATCTTTTTGTCTCTGCTCCTGGATTGTTGGGATTATAAACTTGCCTGGCTAGAGCTGATTCAAAAGATGCAATGAACCCCTGTAATCTCCTATCTCAAAATGTCAGGCACACCCCAGTGAGGTATATGGAGTAATTCCAGATATGACTCCCAAAGGCTGCCCAGTGTCTGGACACCTTGCGATCTTGACCAAGTCATTTCCATTCTCCCTGAGAGCAAATGACTCCTAGGACCTGGGATTATCTAGATGGGTGTGACATTCCTCCAGACAAGGTAGCCTCAAAGACATGCCCTGGTCTAGCAGGATATACTGCACATAAGCTTCTCATATCCTGGCCTGAGGGTCCAGCTGAGCTGGACACAGCTGTCAGCTGAAACATCCACCAGTCTGAGTTTGAGAGGACAAAAGGAGCACCAAGAATGGTAAAATGTGCTCCTTTGGGCCAGGAACAAATTCTGGGATGAAAATTCCCATGCCATGGGCAACCAGACCCTCTATATAGAATTTTTGGTTCAAATTAAAGGCTGGATAAGGGGGAATAGCTTTGCCTCAGGACCCAGCCATACCACATCTGGGTATACACCCAAGTGACTCCTCAAGGAATCATAAGGAAGTTTCCTCATCTATGTTCATAGCAGCCTTATTTGTAATAGCTAGAAACTGGAAACAACCCAGATGTCCCTCAACTGAAGAATGGATTAAAAAGCTGTGGTACATCTACCCAATGGAATATTACTCAGCTATCAGAAACAATGAAATCATGCAATTTCCAGCCAAATGGATGGAACTAGAGAAGCTCATCCTGAGTGAGCTAACCCATACTCAGAAGGATGCACATGGCATCTATTCACTTATAGTAGGATTTTAGCTATATAGTACAGGATATCTATACTACAACCAACAAAGCAAAGGGAACATGGACATAGACTTTTTACTTTTTGTTTTTTGGGGTTTTTTTTTGTTTTTTTTTTTGTTTGATTGTTTTTTAGTTTTCTGTCCCTGGCAATGAGAAACTTTTCACTGGTGGTACTGCCTTGTAGGCCCCGAGTGTATGAGGAGGCTCTTGGCCCTCATATGACTTTTGAACTGGGGCAAGGGACTGTTATGTAGGGACACTTCACTCAAGAGGAGTGGGATAAGAGGGTTAGGGGGTAGAAGGTGGGAGGGCATGACTGGGAAGGGGGAAAAGAGGAAAATGTGATGGAGATGTAACCTGAAGCAACAAATAGATAAATTTATTTATTTATTAAAAAAAGAAAGTGAGTTAAATCTATCAATCTCTAAAACTGTAATTCAACTATTCCTTTCTTTTTCTTTCTTTTTCCTTCTATGTGTGTGAGAGAGAGTGCATGTATGGATGTATGTGTGCATGTGTGTGTGCTTGTGCATGTGTGTGTGAGAGAGAGTGCATGTGTGGATGTATGTGTACATGTGTGTGGGCTTGTGCATGTGTGTGCACAAGGCTATGTATTATTAGCTGGCCAGGCCTCTTTATTTTGTTAGCACTCAACACTAACAAATTAGTTGGTTTACCAAATAAACTTGTATTTATTATTAAAAATTGCATTATTTTTAAATGTATTATGCAAGATTGATAACTAATATTCTGCTGTCAATCTTATTCACCATGTGCCAAGATGACTTTAAATACTACATATTTACTATTTAAATGGGTCTTGAAAATGTCCATTTTAAACACTAAACTGTCCCCATTGTATGGAGGCAAAACACAGGCTATATCTAACTACAGAAAACTACAAAACTCTGATAAAAAGAAATCAAAGAACTGAATAAATTTAGAGACATTCCAAGTTCAAGAAGGAATGAAAAGACCCAGTATGGTCAGAATGCTGTCTTTTTTATCTATAGATTCAATGCAATTGAAAATCCCAGCATGCTACTCCAAGGACTGTAGTGACTTATTTCAAAGTTTTGCATGAAGGAGAAAAAGATGCAAAGTTTCCAAAGCTACACCATCACATGCCTCTGGTTGACAGAATCCAATTCACTGCCAGAGCTATAAATTCATGGAAGTTGAGAGGAAAAAATTAAACACACACACAATATATATCTTACTTAGTCACCTTGTGTGTGTGTGTGTGTGTGTGTGTGTGTGTGTGTGTGTCTATTACTTTTAATCCTTAATAGAACATGATATCACAGAACAAATGAGGAAAATCATGATAAATCTTCTTCATATGCACCATGCATCTTAAACTTGACCATACAGTATAAGATAAACAATGAAGAAGGATTTATTACTCTTTGGTCCCTCATATATGAGGGCACTACTGCTCATAAATTTACAATTTCTTTCATTTCTATAAATTTACTGTGTTTAAAACTGTAGTATATTTTGTTTTGATATTGCATTTTTGAGAAACAATTAAGATGACCCTATTTTCACTTGATTTTCGGTATTTTAAACTTCCTCAGAAGGTGAAATAGCATGTTGATCTCCTTTAACTAGGCTTTTAATCTTGAAAATAGTAGATTTTTTTTTTTGCTTTTTTATGTTTATTTATTACTTCAAGTTACAACTCCATCATAGTGCCCTCATTCCACCCCTCCTGGTTCCACCTTCCCATCCTCTCCTCCCTCTCCCTCTCCCACCCAACCCGCTCCTCAGATGTGGAGTGTCCCCACATATCAGCCCCTCTCAGTTCAACAGTCATATGAGGGCTAAGAGCTTCCTCTTGCACTGGGGGCTTACATGGTAATACCCCTAGGGCAAATTGTCCCATTAATAGGTAACAAAATCTATGTTCCTGATCCTTTTGATGTGTTGGTTGTAGGATAGTTATCCTGTACTATATGGCTAAGTTTTTAATGCTTCTTTTTAAATTCCATATTCTAATCTTCTGTATACAATAAAATAAATGATCCACTAGCCTACAGCTTATACATTTACCTTCCCATTATTACTTATAGAAATCTCTTTATCTTGTATTTTGATATTTGTATTTTTTAAGTAATTTTATCATTTTAATTTATGTGGTTTTATCCTAAATTTATAGTCTCCATCTAGATACATTAAAAGATGTTTTCCAATTGAAAAATTCTTTAATATTTCTAAAAGTTGTAAAGAAATAATTTGCACATTAGGTTTTAGTTATCTTCATTAAATTAACTTTTGAGTAGATAAAGGTAAGAATCAAATATATATTCTATCCTTTATGAGTGAACCACTGCTTGGAAAAATAATCAACTATATAAAAAAATACTCTGTAATTTATCAAGTTACTGATTCTAGTTCCATGATTTCTACTCTGTCTTCTCTACATCCACACAAAGAATTCTCTGTAACTTAATAGTATTGTTAATTTTTTCTTAAAATCTGTTATGTCTAATGATAACAATGCTGGCAACAATGTGTGGGGAGAAGAATCTTTGTACCGTGCTGATTAGACTATATACAATATGCAAATCCCTATGGAGATTTCTCAAAAAAAAAAAAAAAAAAAAAACAAATGTATAACCTTGTACTGTGGTGCACACCTTAAATCTAAGCACTTGTGAGGCAGAAGCAGGCAGGGCTCTGTGAATTTCAGCCAGTCTTGTCTCCATTGTGAGTTCCAGGCCAACCATAGCTCCATAATAAGACACTGACTCAAAACAACAACAAAATCCCTAAAATAGAATAGGCATATGATCTATCTATGTTCTTAGACATATGTATAACCAAAGGACTCTAACTCAACATACCACAGAGACATTTGCACATGCTTATAGCTACACAATCTACAATAGCCAGGAGTTGCAACCAAATCTAAATGTTTATCAACAGATGATTGGATAAAGAAAATATAGTATATATACACAAAATGGAATTTTATTGAACTGTGAAGAAAACTGAAATCATAAAGAAAACAAACTAAGTAAAACAGAATATCATTATATTAAATAAAGTAAGTCAAACTGGAAAACCAATATTATGTTTTCTCTCATATATGAAACTTATATTTAAAATCTCTGTATGTATGTGTGTGTTGATGTGTGTCTGTCTCTGTGTGTATGTGGTCATGAAACTAGAAAGGAATCATGAGATGGGACTAACAGATCTTAACCAGAGGAAGAGGATAATGCAATAAGTGTATCATCAAAGAAAAAGAGAACCATCTGGACGAAGGAAGAGTGTAGAGGGTATGAGGGCTCACATATCACCAGAGAAACTGGGAATGTTATTCATACACAGTTGTATCCTCAATGAAGGAAATTATATTTGTTTTATACCCAAAATACTGGGAGTAGATGTTAATAACCTGATGATGTTGGCTATCTATAGGGCCAGGCTTCACCCAAATCCTACAGAATGTTTATCCCAAACCTTCCCTAGACCTTCATCATTAGCTTTGTTTCTCAGTCAATGGAACCCATGCTTAAGGTACTTTACAGCCTTCTGACCTCTTCTCTATCTCAGCCAGAGTCTGGGCCCTTAAGTTATAGAAATTTTGATATAGTCATACATTTTAATTGTGCACATAGTATTGAGAGAATTGTTATTAGGAAACTTTTTTCCAAAAGTGTACTGTACTTACATATGTCTAACATAAACTGACCTGGTGTCAAACTCAAGAAGTTTGAACCAGCCTATCTAAATTTTCCCAAACTAAGTTTTCTTCTTCTCGTGGCTCATTTCCCTGCTAGTCAGAGAGTTAGCAAGGACACCCACAGAAGAGAACAGGCTAGGGGGATACTTTAGGGGGAGTCAATATTTATTTATCTAATGTACAAAAGACTCAACAATAGACAGGGAGCTGGATCAGCAGGTAAAGAAGCTTGCTGCCAGATGATATAAACCTGATGTCTGAAGTTAGATCCCCAGAGTCCAACCAAAGGCACAAGGAAAAAACAAACACCACAAAGTTGTCCTCTGACCTCCACAGTTGTGCCTTGGCATGAGGGCCTAAAAAAATATCAGCTGCTTACTCATGCACACACACAGAAGTAAATAAATAAATATTTTAAATGATCAACATTTAATACTAGAATGTAAACTCCTAATACTAAAGGTAAAAAGTGATGATGAATCCTCCATTCCACTCAGAGTAGCACCTCACTCTGTGGGGTTTTTTCTCTTTATCTGATTAAGATTCTGAAGTTTAAATGTCCATTATTACACAGAGAAAAATAAGGAGGTTGATTACTTTCTCACATCATCATCATGGCTCTATCTAGCTGCAAGTGAACCTGAAAGCATCTCTTTCCATCATCTGCCCAGATCCCTCCCAGGCTTCCTGCCCTGTATTCAGCCCTTGTTTTTCTCACCCTGCTCTTTGACTCCTTAATTCCAAAACACATCTCAGAAATTACCAAAAACAAGTTTTTGTTTTGTTTCACTCCCCTTCATTTGAGACAGTGTTTTATATATTTCAGGCTGGCATGCAAACTCACTATGTAGCTGAAGTTGACCTTGAATTTCTGATTCTCCTTTATCCGCTCCTCAAGTCCTCAAATTGCAGCCATATGCCACCATTGCTGTTCATATGATGCTAGAGAATGAAGACATCACACACACTAGAAAATCATTCTGTCTATTGAGCTAAATCATCAGCCCCAAAGCCCCTAAACTGGTTCTTAATTACCTAATGAATCCAACCTTCATGAAGTTATTGTCAGAAAAGATATTATTGACAATGCTCAATAATGGGATATGTCATTATTTTAATTTCTTGCATAAATGTGAACAATAAAAGATTGAATACATTAAATGATAAAATATTTGAACTAGCCAAAGTACTCCAGAGAAATTGTAGAACACAATTGTGAGGAACATTTTGTGTGTGACAATAGGTTCATGTGAATCTAGATGCTTCTAAGACTGACCATGCCACACACAAGCTGGGAACCAGGAAAATCAGTGCTATAAATCAGTGTGTGTTCCAAAGTCTTAGTACCAGGATGGCCACTGGTACTAAGGGAAGCTGGACAGTCTTTCATTAATGAACTAACAGTTCCATGGTCCAAAGCTAGGAGAAGATGGATTTCCAAACTTCAGTGGAAAGAATTTCACCTTCTCTCTGCATTTTTGTTTCATTCCAGCCTTGGAAAGACTGGATAGTAACTACACATGTTAGTGTAGGCTGATGCTGTGTACAGAACCTAATTATTCAAATTATAATCTTTCCCTGTTATATTCTCATGAACACATTCAGAAGCAATGTTTTACCAATTATTTGGATTTCCTTACTCTAACCAAATTTGACATGTAAAATCAACCACCATGATACCAAAAGAGGAACAGACCACTTTTACTTTATTTCTTAAATTGTTAATGAACTTGTTGATGTTTTCAGCATGAAGAATATCCAAAGAGCTATAAACTTTTGCAAATTAAAGATGGACCCTGCATGTCTGAGCTGAGTCAATTCTGAGTTACAGGGGGACAGTGCTGCATAATGCACCTCAGTAGCGACCTCCAATCAGCTACCATCACTACTAAAACTCTTTTTCCTCTTCTTTTAGGTTCTTTTCTGATGTCTGAAGCTCAACTGACATTTGATAAAGTCTAAAGCTTCCACTAAACCTTGGCTCATTTTCAGTGTGAAGTCAAGCTTTCCAAATCATGTGCGGATCTAGGCTGGATTCCAGAGTCAGACTCTCTATCCCTTCCCATTGCTCAAGATTCCACCTCCCTCCTCCTGGCTCCTTATGGGGAAACGCTTTGGCTTGACTTATTCTTTCTTGTCTGGTGCACAAAAGCCAGGTGGCCCTCTTCCCAGACACAATTCATTTGCCAATTCTCCCAGTCATCATTTGATAAAGACAAAATAAGGGAATTCCTCTTCCTGTCACTGTATAAATGGTGTAAATATGTTTGGTTTGGTTTTGTTTGGTTTGTTGTTTTGTTTTTTAAGATAAAAGATTTGAATCTCTAAATTTCTGCCAAAATTTTATTTTCTCTCTAATTATTGAGGATCTCCTTCTTTGAGAGCAGTCAATCCCCTGGTAAAGCGGTAAAGCACTTCACAAAATGAACTATCAGTTAACCAACTGCCTACATTTACCTAAGATTTAAATGTAAAAACACAGTCTGAAAATATCTCCAACTAGGAATTTATATTAGGAGAAAAATATCGGTACAATTATGTTCTCCTCACACAAATCATAGCCAAGCAAAATGCCTGAAAAAAGTCATAGTTTGTCTAAAGTAAACATTGTTTAAATATCCCTGCAAATTTCAAGTTGAACTAATTACATCTCTGCTCCCCTATACTTATTTGTCTATGTCTCAATTAAGCAATGTCTTAATTCAGATTTATTTCCTCATTTTCCAGTCTTTTAAGGCTAGGTAATGTCTTGGGCTTAGGGAAAGCTGTGGTGTATTAACACGTCTTGATAGTAGTTCAGGTCAGAATTTGCAGAATTCATCCTGTACTGATTTAGATTTCTAGACTGCCCATTGTATAGTCGTGCTAGCCAGAACAGGAATGTTCTGAACTCACTATGACAGGAAAAGATATGTGAGGCAGTCTCATGGTACTTAATTAACTTCTTCAGTCTTCATCAGGCATGCCTAGATTTTATTATCTAGAGCCATAAGATAAAAGGAAGGCTAGAAAGTGCAGAGGAGCACATGGGTAGTTCTTTATGCAAGCATGCACATGTTCATATTTTCTCTCCTTACCTGAGATTTATCTGATTCTGAAGACATGTTTAGCATTAAAGAACAAGTTTTGCCTTTTTTGAAGTGTAAGACAAATAAATCCTTTCCTCCTCAACTTGTTTTTTGGTCATGATGTTTCGTTGAAGCAATAGAAACCCTAGGACATGGTGTTTCTTGGAGGCTAGGCTGAGCTCACACTCATTATTTAGCCAAGAATTACCTTGAAATTCTGATCTTCCTACCTCTATGTCCCTCTTGAATCCAATATTATAAACATGTGCCACAATGCCCAGATTTTATGAAAGAGCATTTTGAAGTCTTTTTGCAATATTAGTAACTCTTACTCTGGAAGTATATTTTGTTTCACAGAAACTGGGTAACACAATTTTTAGTACATATTCACTCTCCAATAGTTTTCAAATTAAGGTGAAGGCAGAGAAATAAATAGTCAGTAGAAGGCTAACTACTGCTTTTTATCATGGAAGAGGGAAATGAAATGTAGAGAAAACAATTCTGGGAAGAGTTCTCTTAATTTATCTAAAACTTTGTCACATAATTCTGTCTCATTGCATGCCCAAAAGCAAAGAAGACAAAATCCTGATATGTTTGTTTGAAATGTTCCAGTGTAAATCTACTACATGTTGTTACTTGCCTATGCAAATTTCCCATGTTTTAATAAATCATTCTACAGCATCTATAGACTGATTCACTTGGGAAAAGTAGAAAAGAGTCATAATGTTCTTTCAAAGAATGACTTCTCATCAGTCAGCCTAGTGACCAATTTCAGCAAAAATGAATTAGCAACTGTCAAACAGCACAAGAGAAAATATGTTACTGTATTTTTTTAAAGTCTTTGTATTATTCACACTGCACAAAGATGCACCAATGAATGATAGCCATCCAGAATAACAAATAGATGCTGGCTGAGAATTGAGGAATACAAAGCCAAAGGCACGCTACTGATCCTGAAAATGACTACAATGTGAGACCAAGATATTCTTTAAACAGATGAGGCTAAATGACTTATGTACACACATCATCATACTTCAAGCTTTGATCCATCTACACAATGAACAAAGGGATAAAGAATATGATCAGCTAAGATACTCTGGCTAGCATATACAGATATAGCCACTGAATATGAGGAATCCTAGGAAGTAACAACTGTGTAAAACATTTTAAGATGTCATGGTATCCAGCTGGTTAGCTCAGTTAAATGTTAGAATTCATGATGACACCCAAGATGACAACATATCTAAATACACACACACACACACACACACACACACACACACACACACTCCCCTAAGCCAGTAGTTCTCAACAAGGGATAGTTTTTGCCTCCAAGGAATCCTTGACAATCTCTGATGATTTTTTTTCAAAACTTGTGACTTCTTTTGGCATCTAGTAAGTTAGGACAGAAAGGCTGGCAGGCATCCTATAATGCACAAGACAGCTTCATATCAATCTATTGTACAACAAAAGTTTTCAAAGCATCACTGCTGAGAAACCCTGATCTGAACCATGATAATGACTTCTCAGCATAAAAGAATTAAGAATAATTGCTGTTGTGACTTAAACATGAAATGTTCCCCCATGGATTCAAATGTGTTGGAAGAGCTTGTCCTTAACTTGTACCATCATTTTGGAGGTTGCAGTGCTGTTAGGAAGTCCAGTCTTGTTGGAGGAAGTACTCCACTGGAGATGAGCCTTGAGGTTTTATAGCCCAGCCCCATTTCCTGTATCTGAACAACCTCCTGACTATAAATACTGTGTAACCAGCTGATTTAAGCTCCCTTCACTGAACATCCCTCACCAAGATCGACTGTACCCTTCTTAAACAGAAAGCTTCAATAATCCCTTCCTGTCCTAAATTGTTTCTTGTCAAGTAATGGTTATAACAACAGGAAAAGCAAGCGCTTTTGTATATTCTGTACTTTGTTTAATCTAAAAGGAAAACATTTATTTGTTTGTTTATTAAAGCATAATCTTGCTCTATGGCCAGAAAATTGCTATTAGTCCAGTCACTGATTCACACTCATGGCATTCTTCCTGCTATTTTTGTTTTGTTTTGTTAACCAAGAGCAAAATTTATATATATATATATATATATATATATACATATATATATATGTATATAT
>CAJQZJ010031251.1:0-10556 GCA_907164525.1 Lophiomys imhausi
AAAAACTAAGGATGTGTTTCCCAGAAAAAGGAACACACCATTATGCAAGTAGGCAGAAATGGCAATTTCCTTCCTCTTTGCTAATCTTGGTTCCTTGCTCCTAGTAGAACCCCTCAGTGTCTTGATGAGATTCTTACCAGCTTGGAGGGGAGATGTGGTTTCTAACAACACTGCTCCTTTGGGGTAAGTTGGATTCAGGGAGGCTTGCTAGGGGAATATGGCTTCTGGTCATGGCAGGTCAAGACTTTTTGTCATCTTTTGCTGTGTTAGCCTAGAACTCATCTAAAGACTGTTGTATCAATGATCCAATAGTTTATTGGTGCTTAATTCCAAAGAAGGGAAGAGATGCTCTGGTGGCATTAAGCCTGCAAGACTCCATCAGAATAAAGAAAGCATCCCGAATAACCATCCTGTCTGCTGGCACTTGATTTGGGGAAAGAGGGACAGAGAGACTTTACCTGTGCCTTCGGAGTTAACAGAGTCTCTCTTCTCAGTTCTCCCCTTGTCACCAACCGATACCTGTTTCTCTGGTCTCTTGCAGTTCCAGCTGGTGGGCAAGTGGGTGAGTGACCTCTCCCTCCATGTCTCATCTTCTGCTACTTCCCTGCTTTCTAAGGGTGGGTACCATTAGCCTGGAGAGAAGAGCCCAGGAGGAAGACAGGAGCAAGAGGAACATTTCTAGTTACGGTCCCTGTATTTTAGAGTTTCTAAACACTGGTTTTAAGGTTTCTGTCCAGGGTTTTCTGAGTGAACTCTGGCTGCTGAACTAAATGCCTAGAGTAGTTGTTTTCAATCTTCCTGATGCTGTGACCTTTAACACAGTTCCTTATGCTGTGGTGACGCCCAACCATAAAACTGTTCATTGCTACCTCATAACTGTAATTTTTGTACTGTTATGAATCATAGTGTAAATATCTGTGTTTTCCAATGGTCTTAGGGATCCCTGTGAAAGGTTTTTTGACCCCATCCTCCCAGTAAGATCACAACCCACAGGTTGAGAAACACTGGCCTAGTGAGATCAGAAAAAGCACAGAATTACGGAAACCCAGAAGTAGCCCTGTGGGACAGGGTTTTCAGTTCTCCCCAAACCTGTCCCTTTTATAAGAATCAGAGACAGGCTTTTCTCCTCAGACAGGAGGCTTTCAGGGGCTCAAACCTCAGTTTCCAATCAAGAAGTAGATGGAGCTGGTTCCCCACAGAGGCAGTCTAGCACTGAGTGTATGGAAACAAAGGCAGTCTGCTCTGGGTTGAAGTCCACTTTATTAACACAGATGCTTCCAGCACCAGCAGCCAAACCCTAACACCTGGATTGGGATCAGTCAACCCAAGAGAGTGCCTACAACACAGCCTGGGTCCTTAGTGGCTGGCTAGCTTCCGGGGTTCTCGATTGCTAATTCTTTCATATTTATCTAAATGTGCATTCCCCCTTGTGCTAGTGATACAACGTTACCAACCACTCACAGTTCTTCCTTCAACTCAACTTAGGGTATCTTTGTTGTTGTTTTTCTCTTTTGCCTGTAGTTGTTGCCACAAAGGCTGTGATCACCTTGCAGCCTCCATGGGTCAGTATTTTCCAGGATGAAAGTGTCAGTTTACGGTGTGACGGGCTCCACCTGTCTGGAAACAGTTCCACACAGTGGTTTATCAACAACACAGCCATTGAGATCTCCTCGGCTGGTTTTACCATTGTTAATGCCGATTTCAAGAACAGTGGTGAATACAGATGCCAGACAGGTCTCTCAACGCTAAGCGACCCAGTTCAGTTGGAAGTCCACAGAGGTAAAAGGATGGCATGGGGCAGGAAGGATGGGATCCCAAGGTTCTCCTTTGTGTATGTGCAAGAGTCCTCTCTGTCTCTGTCTGTCTGTCTGACTCCAACTCTGTCTCTGTCTGTCTGTCTGTCTGACTGACTCCAACTCTGTCTCTGTCTGTCTGTCTGTCTTTGTCTCTCGTTCTGAGAGTGTATGTGAGACTGTATATCATCTCTAAGGACCTACCAGGTCAAATCAAGGCAGTACAGTTAAACATCACATCAAGTTCCTATTGGCTCATAGCACTCCAGCTAGACCAGTCTGGGATACAATGTCTCCAGAAAAATATCAGACTCTATGTTTGTTCAAAATTTATGCCAGCATGTCTCTAGCTTCATCAACAGCAGAGTTTTCTCTTTTCTTTTTATTTTTTGTTGTGTCATTGTGATTGTGTATAATGGTATCACATTGTGGTTTTAATTTATATTTCCTTGGTAACTGTGTATTGACCACTTTTAATGTGTTTATTCCATATCTTTATAAAGCCTTTACAAAGTACCTGATGAGTCTTTTGGCCAACGTTTCTTTCTTTCTTTTAAAAAGATTCTGTTTTTACTTCTACATGTGTGTATATCTGTATGGCATGTTTGCGGGTACATACCATTGGTGGGCAGGAGAGGCTGTTGGACCTCCTGGAACTGCAGTCACTGGCAGTTGTGAGCTGCCAGTCTTGGGTTCTGCGAACTGAACTTAGGTCCTCTAGAAGAGTGGTTCTCAACCTTCCTCATGGTGTGACCCTTTAATGCAGTCCCTCATGTTGTGGTGACCTCCAACAATAAAAGTACTTTCATTACTACTTCATAACTGTAATTTTGGCACTGTTATGAATCATAATGTAAACATGTGGTATGCAGGATATCTGATATCCAATCCCTGTGAAAGTCTTTTGACCCCCAGATGGGTTGCAGCCCACAGGTTGAGAACCCTGCTCTAGAACCACAGCAAGCATTCCTAACTGCTGAGCCTCTCTCTAGTCCCTTGGTCAATATTTCTATTCTCCCCCATCAGCTCATAGGAATTCTTTATATATTCTGGGTATTCTCAGGAGTTGGGAATTTCTCTGTGTCTTGTCTTTCCAATGTCATAATCTTCCCCTCACCCCCAAGGTACAAAAGTTCTTGACTGTCATGGAACACACCGGGTTGACTGGTTACTGCTCTCTATCCCGTCTCTAAAATGTTTTGCCATGGTCATGCAGCAGTAGAAGACCTCATTGTGGTCACATCAATGCTCAAACACTTCCAGTGAGTCTGGGCATGCTAAGACACCAACAGTTAGCCAATCCCTGGCAGGCAGACAGAGAGAGGGGGCATCTAGGTAATGAGGGTGGCAAACTTTCAAGATGGCTGGCTTCTTCCTCACCCTTCTGGTCTGAGACAGAAGCCTGGCAGCTTAAAAGAAAGAAAGGAAGGAGGGAAGGAAGGAAGGAAGGAAGGAAGGAAGGAAGGAAGGAAGGAAGGTAGGTCTGAGAGCTTTATTGATTGATTTGTTTATTTATTTTCTTCTACCAGTTGGGCCCTCTGTTGATGGGCCAGCCTAGGAGTTCATATAACAATGGTAGGGCAATCAGCCAACAATCCTAAATTAGGGGAGGAAGACTCATCAAAGACTTAAAAAAAACTTTAAAAAGCTTTTGAGAACAGACTGACTTTTTAAGTCCTGAGTCCCACTCTTCTTTCCAGGGGGTTTCTGGTGTGCAGAGGGTCTCTGTGTGTGCAGAGCGTCTGTGTGCACATACTGTGTGTGCATTTCCTCAACTCTACTAATAGTTCTTCTTCGTCAGCTGATGCTGTCTGCTGTGTTCAAGAATTTCCTTGCCACTATCTGTAGCATTCAAGATTTTCCTGCCTTTTAAATCCTAGACACTGCAGGACCAGAAAATGAAGGTGGTTGGTGGTGGAAGTTCTAGTCCTGTGACTCCAAATGAGTGTCCCTTTCCTACTCAGATGCAGTGAAGATTAGGGGTGATGTGTGAATAGGAAATCAGTAAGCTGTGTTAATATGTTTATATCATGGTATAGCTAAGAGCTGTATCTCATATGTTTTTATAATAAACACTCTCATTTAAGGCTAAAAACCCCACATTTTCCTTGTATGTAGAATCTAGCTAAAACAAATGTAAGCAAATGTAGTTTTGGGTACAGTAAAACATATAGGAAAGAGATTAAGATAAATGGTAAATACTGGAAAAAGGAAGGACATGTGACATGAAAGAGGACATAAAGTTAATTGTTTTCCAGTTCCATCTTTGTCACAGATTTTTCATTTTTTGGTCATGGATAAGTGTCTAAAAAAAATTCCAGGGTCAGGGAGATGGCTCAGTGGTTAAGAGCACTGGCTCCTCTTCCAAAGAACTGGGGTTCAAATCCCAGCACCCACAAGGCAGTTCACTGTGGTCTGTAATTGCCAGTCATGGTGGCACTTGCCTTTATTCCCACCCCTCGGGTGGCAGAGGCAGGAGGATCTTTGTGAATTCAAGGCCAGCCTGGTCTACAGAGTCCCAGACAGCCAAGGATACACAGTGAAACCCTGTCTCAAAAAATTTATATATATACCATATATATGTAAATATATATGGTATATATATTATACCATATATAATATATATATTCCATAGCAACAGTAAACAACCCAATGTGAAGCTCAGCCGCTTACATTCAGAATGGCTGCTCTTACTGTCTAAAAGGTCACTGGGATTTATAGACCTTGACTCTGGCTAATTTCAGGGTGTAGTATTTTTTTACTTGTACTTTGATAATTTCATATGGAAACCTTCATATCAAAACCTTCTACCATGTTTGAGACATAAAGCAGACATCGATTTGTCTAGGCAGTGTGGGGTTGAGTTTCATGGTTGGGAAGAGGAATGGCTGCAAGAAGGCATTGCCTTTAGAAGGACTGTGGAATATCTGAGACCACAGAAACTGCCACACACTGCCCACTCCCTATTCTTAGCTGATTTCTGGAGAGTGAAAGGCCACCTTCCCTAAACACCTCATCTTCATTAACAAAGGCTTCAGCAGTTCGAATATACTCAGTTTTCTACTTTAGTGTAACAGATTGCCACAAACCTATGGTCCCAAACACATCTGATTTTAT
This sequence comes from Lophiomys imhausi, assembly GCA_907164525.1. Classification (NCBI taxonomy): domain Eukaryota; kingdom Metazoa; phylum Chordata; class Mammalia; order Rodentia; family Muridae; genus Lophiomys; species Lophiomys imhausi. The sequence goes on from CAJQZJ010031251.1 coordinate 4,911, forward strand.
ACTTCAGTTTCCACTGATTCCCTGTGGTCAGGGTGTTGACTGGACTGCATACCTTTGGGTCCCTTTTCAGATTTACAAAGTCTTTGACAGAATTCAGTTCCTTGTGGTCACAGGACTAGTGTCCTCATTTTCTACTTGTCTGTCTCTCCATTGGGGGACCACACTCAGCTCCCAGAAGCCCTTGCCATGTAATCTTCACAGGTATATGTCACATCATGGCAGCTTACTGCTTCAAGGTACCAGGAGTGTCTTCACCCAGCCTGCTAAGAAAGATCCATATATAGCAAATGTGTGCCTGGCCTTTGTGATATTTTCTTGGTTTTAGAAGCTAGTCACAGGGATACATCACACTCAAGGGGCTGTCTAGGTGTGATTCATTGGGGTCATCTAAGAATTATTTCTACCATGCAAAGTAAACTTTGTCCCAACCAATTTCTGAGCTCTGAGAAGGGATGATGTGGATGGTGGTGGTGGCAAGGCTAGTGTGCACAGCTGCTCTCGAAAGTCTTTTTTCTTTCACCAAAGCTGAGAGAGTTGAGAGTGGGACCGAGTGTGGGCCATACCAGAGATTGTGGTTGGAATGATTCAAGTCGTACACCAGATAAGAATGTCCAGGGCAAAGATTTCCCCTCCTTGTACTTCTTCTGTCTCATGCAAACACTTGGGTCCTCATGTTTCAGGTTGGCTGCTACTCCAGGCCTCCCGCAGAGTCCTTACGGAAGGAGAACCTCTGGCCTTGAGGTGCCACGCATGGAAGAATAGGCTGGTGTACAATGTGATTTTTTATCGAGATGGAAAATCCTTTCGGTTTTCCCAAAGATCTGAGGTCACCATGCTGAAAACCAACCTGAGTCACAATGGCATCTACCACTGCTCCGGCATGGGACTACAAAACTACACATCCCAGGGAATGGCTGTCACTGTGAAAGGTATCAGGTCTGGACAGTGACAGTCACAGTGTAAGGACCAGAAGAACCACCTCAAAGCATCTAAAGTCCTCACTTATATTTCCAACGGAGGAAACTGAGTTTTAGGGAGACAAGTGGCCTTCCTGAAGGCCACTCAACAACCACTGGCTGGGCTAGAACCAGAGCTGAGGTGTCTGAGTCCCAACCCATTGCTTTTCAGCATCCACAGTGGCCCATCAGTGATCTCAGGAGCTCCTGTCAAAGTCAGGGGACAGCGACTATCCCCTTCATCAGTTTATTTTAGCTGCTGAGATCAGAGATTCGTTCAAGGTAGCCAGTGTTACTAGAACACACTCGAGTTAAATCTCCCGAGATCTCCATGGAAACAGAAACACAAAGACGTGAGGAATTGGCTGTACTTCCCATTTCTGTGTCGGGATCTTATAGCCTCTTTGGACTCACTTCTCTTTCAGCATCTGGAAACAGTTTTCTCTATCCAATCTACACAAGGTCTTTGTTCTAACTCTTCCCATGGCTTGCCTTCTTAGTGCTCATACTCATTGGCAAGGTGTTCCTGTCCAGAACAGCTCATTTTTATGAGGAAGAAATTACTGTCCCAGCCTCTCTTTTCTTTTCTTTATTTATTTTTGTTTTTTTGAGACAGGGTTTCTCTGTGTATCTCTTGCTGTCCTGGACTCACTCTGTAGACCAAGCTGGCCTCGAACTCACAGAGATCCTCCCAGTTTCTCTTTTAAATCGCACAGTCATGAATGACGTAGTTGGCAAGTATGTGTTGGTGTTTACTCTGGGTGGCCACTGCAGTAGGGTCTATGGTTTCATAATAAGTAGAGCCATGCAAGGCAGCATGCATGGTGTACTGAGAGGCCCCTCAGCTGGAGGCCCCAGGCATGTCTATTAGAAAATAAGCCTCTCTGCTGGAAATGGAGGAAACTCATTCTCTTGGGACAGGATTCATAAAGGGGAGGGTCTCATGAAAAGACACTGACACTGAATGGAACAATCCTGCTCCCCATCTACTTTCTCTTTAGAGCTATTTTCAGCACCAGTGCTGAGAGCATCCTTGTCATCTCCCTTCCTGGAGGGGAGTCTGGTCACCTTGAGCTGTGAGACAAAATTGCTCCCACAGAATCCTGGCTTACAGCTTTACTTCTCCTTCTACATGGGGAGCAAGATCCTGGAGGACCGGAACACATCCTCAGAGTACCACATACCAAATGCCTCAAGAGAAGATTCTGGATTATACTGGTGTGAGGTGGCCACGGAGGATGGCAGTGTCCTCAAGCGGAGCCCCAATGTGGAGCTTCAAGTGCTTGGTGAGTGTGAGGCAAGTGGGGTTCCCTTTAGTCCCAGAAGCTCGTGGGAGGTGGGGTTCCCTTTAGTCCCAGAAGCCAGTGGGAAGTTGGGCTCCCTTTGCTCCCCTGGGGCTGAGGTTCACTCAGGGTTTTGTAGCCCAGCCTGAAGGGGAAGACCTCATGTTCGACTCCATGTTTCATTCAGAACTGCACTGTCTTCCTCCAACCTTCCTTGAATTTCCTTTCCTTTCCTGCCTCTCACTTTTTCCTTTATTCCCCTTATTCCTTTGTCTCATTTCTCCTCCCATTTGTTTCCTTCATTTTCTGTCTTCATCCCTGCTAGCTCTCAAGGCAGTTAATACTTTACACCTGTGGCCTTAACTCAAGCAGCCTCACACCCAGGATTAATAAAAACATTCTCATAACTGTTTTTTTTTTTTTTAAAGAAAACTTACCACACACGTTGACATAAAATTGGCCAGGACAAGACAAGGGTGTACTTTTCGATCTGATGAATTTACAGGCAACAGACAGACAACATAGTCTCCTGTCTCCATCTAGCTGAAGTGAAGGGTTCATGAGTTCCAGAATCATGACTCAGGCAGGGCAGAATCTTCGAACCTGCTTCAAGCACTAAAGACAGAAATAGTAATTGTGCCTGAAGTTTAGGAGTAAATCCACTCACTGACTTCGGGTCAGTGTGACATTCCCAAGGGGCCTGCTCCACCTGGAGGGACCATCTGGAACATCTGGCAGTTTCTTCTTGTCCCCTGGGAACAGATAAGACTTTTCTTCCAACTATAACTTGGCTGAATCTCTCTGATTTCTAAAGGATCTCTTCTGTTTCAGGCCCTCAGTCACCAGCTCTGATCTCGTTGCACATACTTTCCTGCCTGTCAGTGGGAATAATGTTTTTGGTGAACACGGTTCTCTGTGTGAAAATACATAAAAAGCTGCAAAGAAAGAAAAAGATATACAATTGAGAAGTCCGTTTGGGTTTGGATCCTAGGAAGAACATAACTTCCTTTCAACAAGTTGGAAGTGAAGAAGTAAGAGTCTTTGTAAGACAGCGCCCAGCACAAGAAGTTCTGGAAGAGCCTCACAGCTCAGTGGGCGGCTGTGGACCTGAGCAACCCTTCCTCTCTGTGGCAGTGCTGGGGAAGACTTCCAGTTGCCTGACTGAAGCTGTGGGACCATGGCATGAAACTCTTAAATAAAGCAAATATTCAAGCTGGCTTCAGTGGAGACACATTTGGTAATCAGACACATGAAAGGAGACCTCCTCTAAAGGAATCTTGTAAAATGTGGAGTGAAATCACAGCAGGGGTTCTGGTTTGACCCTAAAGCCAGGAAATGGGAATAGCAGGAAGTGAATCCCACAGGAAAAACTCTTCCCACTCAGCACACGTGTACGTTGAACAGACAATATGAGTGAGCAGGGTCTGAGAATAAAATTTTAGGATACTCCAAATTCAATTATTGACCGAGGTAACAGCTGGATGAAGAGGCAGGCAGACTATAACAAAATGAAGAAGTCTCTCCTGTAGGTGTCATGCTGTTTGATGACGATCTTAGCCTTTGGATTGGTGGGAACTAGGGATCTGTATATTTCTAAAGGACTTATGTATTATTCACAGGGATGTCAGATCACCCACAGGTGGGCAATGAGTGGCTGAGAACCCAATTGATTTTGGCTCCTACCTTACGTTCTAGTTCTCCACAGTCAGTCAGCTTTGTAGACTGCTTGGCATGGGGGTGGCCATTTTCTAGGGACTTCAGGTGACAAAAGATCATGTCTGCATGCACTCTGAAACCCCTGCGGCTGAGTCCTTCTTCCTTGCTCTGGTACACAGGTGTTCACAGTGATAGGTGACTTTATATCCCAAATACTCAGTCGGTTTCCTTCGAGTCTAACTGAGACAACACACTTTGGAGTCTTACAAGACCCTTTTGCTCAAATAATACTTTTAAGGATTATTTATATGTGTGGTCTAAGCAGGTACATGTGCATGTGTGTGCAGGTGTGCTCATCCATGTGTGTACGATAAGGCCAGAGGTTGCTTTTCCTTATCATTTCTAACACCCTCCACTTATCTTTTGAGGCAGGGTCTCCCACTGAACCTAGAGTTGACCAGCAAGCCCGCCCACCAGATAACCCCCTTCCCTGCACCACTGCAGTTACAAACCCCCTTCCCTGCACCACTGCAGTTACAGACATGCCCCTCAATGTCTGCCTTTTAGGTGGCTGCAGGCAGCAGGAACTCAGTATGGCAAGTACTTTACCCCCTGACCCATCTCTCCAGACTGACAAGTTATTTCTTCAGTGTGTCTGTAAGGTGGATGTGCACATGAGTGTGGGCATTTGTATGCCATCATGCCCATGTGAAGGTCAGAAGACAACCTTTGCCATAGGTCCTCACCTTCTGACTTCTTTGAGACAGGGTTTCTGTTTTTGTAGCTGCATACATACATGTCAGGTAATCTGCATACATGTCAGGTAATCTGCATGAATTATAGGTATTCTGCATATATGTCTGGTATTCTGCATACATGCCAGGTATTCTGCATACATGTCAGGTATTCTGAAGATTATCTCTCCATGCCTTACAGTAGGAACCTGGAAAATAAAGACATCACTATGTCTGGGTTTCCATGGGCTCTGAAGATGTGAGCTCAGGCCTTCAAACTTGTGTGGCAAGTGCTTTTTATCCAATAAGCCATTTATTCTAATCGATAACAAGAATACCAAAAAAAAAGAGAAAGAAAATATCAGTAAAACTTTAGAGTTGGATTCTCCATTAGATTCTGAGCATTCACAACTCAAAACACAATAAAAAACAAACTACAGACAGCATTTAAAACAGCGAGAGATAGGCTCAGGGCTTTGGGAATGGAGAAAACATGCCTTAAGAATCAGGGGTGGGGGCTGGAGAGGTGGCTCAGAGGTTAAGAGCCCTGGCTGTTCTTCCCAAGGTCCTGAGTTCAATTCCCAGCAACCACATGGTGGCTCACAGCCATCTACATTGAGATGTGCCCGGGCATATATGTAGAGCAAATACTGTATACATAATAAAGAAATAAAAAATGTTAAAAAAAAAAAGAATCAGGGGTGGAAAAAACGGTGTTGCTCTTGTCATCTTACCGCTTCGTAGGCAAAAGCAGGAGGATCTGTAAATAGGGACAGCCTGATCTTTGTATGACTTTCAGGCTCTCAGGGTTACAGTAAACTACAGAGAGAGGGGTGGGAGGCATGACGGCACAAGGCTAGAATCCTAGGACTTGGGAGGTAGAGACAGGAGGATCAGGAGTCAAGGTCATCTCTGGCTACACAGTAAATTTGAGGACAAGCTGGGCTACTGAGACCTGTTAACAGAGGGGTAAAAACTAAGGATGTGTTTCCCAGAAAAAGGAACACACCATTATGC
>CAJQZJ010031256.1:0-26509 GCA_907164525.1 Lophiomys imhausi
CCCACAACAGATGCAGGCCTCAGTGTGCCTGTTGCTGACTGCCTCAGTTGATTGGGTGCTAGGGTGAGTGACCCGTCCCAGTATTTGTGGAGAACACACTATCGCGGGCTCTGTTTGCAGGCAGTCTTGGCTCCTAATTGCTTTGCTGTGACTGGGTTAGGTCTCTGCCTCTCCGCTACAGTGCACACTGTGCCACCATGTTGGAAACTCCGGAAAAAAATAATCTCACTTATCTTTGCTCTTGTGGTGTGGCTGTTTTTCCCTCTTGGGTGTACAGGTCCGAGTGCAGGCTGGATATCAGACAGGCGGGCCGCTGGTCTGTGGCTGGAGCCGTGGGCTGGATCCACTCCTGGGCTAGATCTCTAGGCAGAGCTCCTCTCCAGACCGGTGACGGAGCTGGCTGATCTCAGGGTGGTGTTCCCGGGGACTGTGTGGGCTGTTTTACCTGGTGACCGGTCTCAATGTTCGCTGTGGGAATTCAGACACCGTCTGTGTTTCACTGTAGGCTAGGGGACCTCACATTCACTCCACAGTGACTAATCTCATTCACCTACTACTCAGATGCACTGCTCTATGGTCGGCACCATCTTGGATCTCCCTATTACTTCATTTTTTATGAAAACTTTTCTCCATTGAACAGTCTTAATTCCATTGTCAAAACTCATCAATCTCAAAGTTTAGGTTTATCTGTGGATCCTCAGGTCTGTGCCAGTGAACCATATACGTTTGTTCTTAGGCAAGCCACACTGATTTGATCATTATGAGTTTAAAGTAAGTTTTGAAATCAAGCAGTGTAATTTCTCTAATTTTGTCCTTTTTCTAAAATTATTTTAGCTATTTGAGGGCTTTGTCTTTCCATATAATTTTCTAGATCAGCTTGTCAGTTTCTAAAGAAAGCCTGTTGAAGTTTCTGTAGATATTGTATGGAATCTGTAAATTAATTTGTTAATAATTGTCACCTTAACAACAGTCACATGCCTCACCATTTCTTGAAATGTTCTTTTCCATCTGTGGTACATACGTGTCCGTGAGTTCATCTCTAAACACTTTATTTCTATTAATGCTTTTGTGAATAAGACCATTCCTTAATTTCATTTTTGCATTCTTTTCTGGTTATGTTTTTAATTATTCTTAATAGTTACTTTACAAATTTAAAATTCTCTTCAGATTGGATCATTCTGTGTTCACGTAAAGTTTCTGTTAGTTGATTGGGCAGATTGGGCAGCTGTTAATCCTTAACCAGCCATTATAAATGAGTTCACACAGATACCACATGGATTTTAACAAGTTTTGGCCTGAATTGAGCAATCTTGGCCCATCCAAGCTAGCTCTTAATTCTATTACCCAAATATGACCCCATATATACATACGTCCCCTTGGACTGCTATTCTCCACACTATGCCTATGTTCCTGGCCGTGTGGAATGAGGTTCTTTTTTCTAATCCATTGTGTGTGCCCTCCTTCTTCCTTCTCCTGGCTCGAATGAATTAATCCTCTCTCTAAAGCGCAGTGTTCCTGTTCTAATCTCAGGAAGTCCCGCCTTCCTATACTCTTTCTGCCTAGCTAATTGGCCATCAGCCACTTTTATTAACCAATCAAGGGAATGCCTAGAAGGGGTGGTAACCAGATCTCAGCATTGAAATGAGCCTATCAGAAGCAATGTTATTAGACCTTCCCTCAACATCTCACTCTTTAAGTCTAACAAAAGGCTCCTTTTCTTAATAACAATAAATACAACAATAAACACAATACAGTAACAATAACAACAAATACAATAAAAACAATTATAAAAACTAAAAGGCGTGACATACATTCTCAATATCCAGTCCATATGTATTTGACTAGTTGGCTACTAAATATAGTCTGTTACACATCTCTCCTGATGAGTTTAAGGATCTATAACTAATTACGCTTCCATCCTACTTACATTATTAACTAAATCATCTTAACCTTAAAACATCCTTTTAATTCCTAGACAACTTAAAATTTACTGTGATGCTGTAACTATGTAGTCTTCAATAACATCAGAAACCTGAGAAGGATAACTATATCTGAATAGATAGGAAGTGCAGAGCAAGCAACTTCCAAAACTAAGAAATGACAGACAACTGGCTGCCTAGACATTCCCCAGTTTCTATAACACTGTAGTATCATCTAGTATTTCTCTTTGTTCCCTTGGCTGTACAGAGTTTATGTAGATGAGTGCTTTGTTCCCCATCTCATGGGGAAAACACCATCTTTTACTATCAAGTGTGGTTCAAACCACTGCAATCTTGTTCCCATCATCTGTCTGAGAAAAGCCTCCTACTCTTATGGCTGCTGGAGTTTATAGAATGCTGCTCCTGCTGCTACACATGCTGGTGGTCATGTGGCTTGTCCTTTGTTCTATTAACATATTTTATTAATTGATCTTCAATGGGGAGCTTTCTAACCTTCTTGCATTGGTGTTTTGCCTGCATGTATGCCTGTGTAAGGGTGTCAGAAGCCCTGGAACTGGAGTTACAGACAGGTGTGAGCTGCCATGTTAGTGCTGGGAATTGAGCCTGGATCCTCTGGAAGAGCAGCCAGTGCTCTTAACCACTGAGCCACCTCTCCAGCTCCTATCTTAATATTTTTATGTATCTATTCAGGATTTTTACTTCTTTTGAGTTAATTTTTGGTAATTTTTAACCTTTAAATAATTTATCCATTTCATTTGACTTAGTTCTGGTAATTTGTATTTTTTACTAATTTATCTAAATCATCTTATATTCTTAGTGTGAAATGGCCAATAATATTTCTTTAGAATTTTATTTCTTTCTAGCCTTTGTGATGATATTGGTTTTTATTCTTTAATTCAGTAATTAGTGTTTCTGTCATATTTAAATGTTCCTCAGTCTAGTATTTGTAGTTCTGTGTTATTGGTGAGACTTGCCTTTTTCAGTCACTTTCATATTTTCAATTTTATTGGTCATTTCTTCCTTTTTTGTTAGTTTCCTCCTTAGGAAATCAACAGAATGGAAGAAATGATCACTTTGGGATCTGCGAATCACCCACAGTTTTATCTTTCCACAGTTGGTTCACAGCTGGTGGCACAGTTCTTTGAGGTTGTGGGACCTCTCAGACATGGGTGCATGCAGTCAGCGTGGAGCCCAGGGAGGACAGCAGAAAAGGTTGTAGCTTGTTTCCTGGCCATGCAGAATGGTTCTTATTTTCCTTGGGATTTCTTTGTGATAAAGTGTCCAGGGATTTGAGGATTTCCAAAATCTCTTCTTGTTGTTGATTCTTTAATTATACTTTAAAAATATTGAATATATGTATGTGGTGTGTGTGTGTGTGTGTGTGTGTGTGTGTGAGAGAGAGAGAGAGAGAGAGAGAGAGAGAGAGAGAGAGAGAGAAGTTTGAGATGTGTGATATGTGCATGCTGTAGCACCGATGTGGAAGTTGGAGGACCAAGCACTTACAGGAGTTGGTTCTCTCTGCCCACCTGTGGAGCCTAGGGTAGAGCTTGGGTCTTCCACATGTCCTTGACCACTCAGCCATCTTGTGAGCCCTTAATTACACATGATAAGAGAATATATTTTAAGAGATTGAGCAAGCCTTTTGAATTAACTCATTTATTATATTGTCTTACATATGAATACAAAGCATTTCCACATATAGTGTAAATGAATAACATTCTGCTGATGTTTGGTGCTATAGTTTCTGAATATGAATTGTTCAATGGCATTGTGAAAATTCATTTCATGTATATGCACTCCCTGTCTAATTTTCCTATGGTTTATTAAGAAAAGAGTCTTGAAGTCGCCAACTCTGGTCATGCTTTCACTGACTGAGTTTCAGTCAACAGTGACCTCTGTGGTAGCAGCTCCACTAGATCATAATGGAGCTGAAGTGTTCGTATTGCATAGTGATGCTGCCGCTGTCCTGATTCCATAGTTCAATGCATTGTTCGTGTGTTGATGGCAGAAATACTGCCATCAACAAATCTACTGCTCTGACAAGTGTATAAAGGTGCACCACATATCATTACAGACTTGCTTGGTGATGAGTAAACAACATTTGTTACTGGCTTTACTATACTGTTGATCATTATTTTAGAGCAGAGCTTTCTGTTTATGTATTAGAAATTCCACTCTGAAGCAGCACATCAGGCTGTGTGAGCAGTGGCCTCACATAGCTCACATTCGCACTACATTTCTTCACTGCTTCATCTCCTCTTCTGTTGACTTAATCTTATATTTCTGTGTTCATCGTGCACCTTACACATGGACTACATTTCCACTCTTGCCAGTAAGAGACCACATCCCCTGACCTGGGAATGAAAGAAATGACTTAAGGGCTGCCTGGGTGGAACACCACTGAGAGTCAATGCTTGTTGGGCATGCTGCATTCTGTTACAGCTGTGATCTGGAAGAACAAGAGCAAAGAGACAAACTTCAGAAGGATGCGCTTCATGAAAGCAATGAGATGAGCAGAGATTCCAGAAAGAACTGTTTTATCTATATATGAGAAAGTTCTTGTGATGGCTTGCATGAAAAATCGTACCCACAGGTGTACCCTGTCAAGTGTATCACCACGAGGGTCATGGCAATCACATTTCAGTGTAGGAAGGGAAACCTGAATTTTACAATAATGTTGGGTTTTCTACCTTCTCTGGATGTTTACGTGATTAAAAATCATTCATTATAAAATTAAAAGTGGTTAGTCTATGGGTCATATCTACATAGACATGAAGACAACTGAAGCATTGGGGGAAACCCCACAATGAACTAATTGTGGAGGGAAATTAACTGCCAGAACACATGTGGTAAAACAAATGTGGCAGAGCATCAGTGGCCTAGGTACATCATGGGGTCTGCTGTCTAGTATATGAGTACACACTGATGTTTGCACAACAGAACTACTTATAGGCATATTCTGTATATTGTGTCCCTGCGGTAAAGCAGCACGTGATTGTAGTCATTACTGTGCCTAATTCTTGCAGTATTGTCTGTCCTTCTGTTTTCATATTGGAGAGGTCTTCTCTTCGGTGTGCATGTGTGCCCAGTAGTTACGTCTCCAGTTGTGTTGGTCTTATCATGAATGCCTTTTGCTTCTTGTCATGTTTATCAACACAGAGTGCCTTGCCCAGTATCAATGCAGATACTCCTGTGTCTTCTAGGAAGTCGTTGGGGCGATGTGTCTTTCCCCCTTTTTATTTTCCTGTTAGTGTTTTCAGACATGGTGTCTGCTACAGATGACATATATTTGAACCTTGGTTTTTGATCGGGTTGGTAATTACTGCCTTTTGATTTGTGATTTGTGTTTTCTTCATTATATTTAATGTAATTGTTAATATGATAGATTTGTATCTTGTTTTATTTTTTGTTTCACAGATTTTGTTCTTATTGTTATTCTTATTTCCTCATTCTAATGCTTTCATTTTTCTTGAGCAAATATAAATTGTACCATTTGAAAGCCTCTGTTGATTTTTTTTTTTTTTTTTACTGTTGAAATATGTTTTTCTTAATAGGTGGTTTTTGGTTTTTAATGATTTTATCTGATAACATTATAGGATATAACTGGCATAATTCTCTGCTAAAATGAAACTTCTTTACACTAATATAATAAATTTCTTGTCTATATGTGATTATTTTCATATATATTGCATTTGTACATTTTGTGAACTCATACCTAGCAGGTTTAAGGTATGATACTCAGCACCACTTACAAGCACTCACATATATAAGAATATGTATGACTGTTATATGTGTCTATATGCACATATATGTATATACATGTGTTTCCTTATTGGTTTGCCATTCTGATACTCTGTCTCTTCCTGTCAACTTGCCCTTTCATGGCATTTCCTTGTCACCCAAAGTCTCCGTCAAGCATTCCTACTTAGAGCACATGCCCACTGTTATCATGGGCAGAAGTTTTCCTGGATATACAGTTCTTATAGGCCAGTTTTGTTTCTTGTTTCTTCTAGCATTTTCTATGTATCATTTCATTATCTTCTGGTGACTCTTCTTTCTAATGACAATTTAGCACTCATTGTATTGCTTTTCCCTTGTATATTAGTACTGACTCTTCTCTTGTTTTTAAGTTTTTTTTCTTTGTCTTTATTTTTCAGAAGCTTGAATTTGAAGTGTCTAGGTGTGGATCTCTTTCTGTTTGTCCTAGTTAACATTAGCTTATCTGTTTGCTTCACATGGTTCATGGACTATGGGTTGTTATTTTTTCAGATGAGGACATTGTCGGTCATTATTTCAAACATGTTTCCTACTAGATGTATGTTGGGCCCTCTGTATCAAATACATTTGTAAGACTGTCATTTCCTTGGTACTTTTTGTATTTACTATCTGTTTTCAGCTCACATTTATAGGTTGGATCTCTTTCATTCTGAAATGTGATGTTAGCATTATAGTGAGTTTAAATTTTTATATTAATTTTTCAGATCTCTACTTTTTGGGTTTTTTTTCTCTTTCTGTATTGAAATTTTCATCTGCTGTATCATTCTCATCGTCTCTAAACAGTTCTCTTTTATTTCATCTAACATTTTACTAGCTACTTATAAATATTTTCTAAATTATACATAAATCCCATTTCTGGGACAGTTTCTGTTGACTGCATATTGTTCTCATCATGAACCATATGGGTTTGGGCAAAAATCAAGTCCTTAAAATAAGGCATTTGTAGTCACTCTGTATTCTGATTAATTTTTTTCCTCCAAGGATTGGTCTCTTGATTTCATTTTCAGCATCTTTAGTCCAGTTTATAGATTTGGTGTCCTTCACGGTTTGTGCTGCTCATCTCTCGATTCTGATTTTATATTACTTACCGTTGCTTTTCTCTTTTGCCCTGAGTCCCAGAGCTCAACTCTGTAAACTGTCAGAAGTCATGCTGGTAGGACTGTGTATATAGATGGGGAAGCCCATGTTTGGTCCATAGCAGCTTTACCTTTTGGATCTCAAATGGGAGCCATAATGTCCTATGCGGCCAGGGATTGTTAGAGAGCTCAGCCCCTCTGTCTCATTGCCGTTTTGTTGCTAAGCCTCTTGCTAGACCATCCATCAGCCTGCTGCCCTCCCAGGCCAGGACCTTAGGCTTAGGGAGCTGGGCATTCTCCTTACTAGTTCCTTACAGTTTGCTTTGTTTTTTACTAACAGGATTGCAGTGTAGAGTTTGGGCCTTCTTCTGACAGTGCAGCTACTAAGCCTTCCAGAGCAAACTGAAGGATCTGACCAGAGAAGAACAACACAGATTTCAATATTCTTACCCAGAGTGCAGCAGTGCCTCCTGAGATGCCTAACAGCTTGTCTGTGCTCAGTGTGCACTGGAGCAGTGAACGTCCTTGCAGTAATTCTGTCCCTCTCACTAGTTGTTTCTTGGAAAGGTTTGCTGACTGACTGTCCATCACCATAAGTCCTGTCTCTTCTGGCAGCTTTAAAGATTCACCTGCTAAAGTTCTTTCTCACACACATGGCTCTCTAGTCCCTTTGTATCATTAGTGGTGCAAATCTTTGGTCTCTAAAATTTGAACAACCCACTCGGTCATGCTGTCCAGCCTACCCATCTTGCTGGACAGTCTGTCCTCAGGATCTTGTTTAGTGGGAAGAATATCACTCTTGAATAATGATTACCAGGAAATTTGTTGGGTTTGGTCTTTTTTCTAAAATAATACCTGGCTAATATCAGATACTTAATGTTGAATCTACTGGGAATTTTCAAGTGTTGTTCCTTGATTTTCCTCTATAAAAGCAGATTATGTATAGCATTCTATTAAGCCTCTCCCACGGTACAGAATGTTTAAATGGTTAACATTTGTGCTGCAGTAGAGCTTTTGGCTCATGAAAAATGAAAGCTATCAGCGATCTGGGCAATAAGATTCACCGCCAGCAGTCAGTAGCAGCAGCCACAGTCTCTCGACGAGGTCCGCGCTAGCAGTGGGGGCTGCTGTGATGAAAGGCATTTAGGTGCAATCATTGTGCCTTCCTTCCTTGCCAGATTCAGCATGGGATTGTGTGAGTATTTGATGAAAACAGCATTTTCAAAATACCTTTGAAAGATGCTTAAAAAGGGAGCTCAGTGCTTAAATGTATAGAATGTGGTAATTAGGAGAGCATGTTGCCCTAAAATAAAAAGGTATCTTACTTGTTTTAGTTGGTTAAAGCTTCAGGAAAGCTACCTCTTGGTTAGAAGGAAACTGACAATGCTGGTCTAATGTTGCCGTGGTAACTGCTCGTGCTCATACAATTGAGAATATCGTATACATCCTGGTTTGCATTTTCTCCCTGCCATTTTGAGTTATTCTGGAGGTATATGAAGGAAGCTAGGATAGCTAGCTTGGAAAAAAAAAAAAACTAGACCTTAGTTACATAAAACATCTTTGGCATTATTCTGTTATCTAGTAGTACCTCCTACTGGGCATTCAGGCTTTGCTTCTGGGGGCTTTTCTTTTTAAAACAAAAGAGAGCTCTTGGTTTTCTGCTGCCTGCTCCAGCGTTTGTGTTTACACCATCGCTCTGCCTCCAGAGATTCGCATGACTCCCTTTGCTGCCAGGCTGTTGTTCTGAGCAATATGCTCTGGGCAGCCTGGCTGTCATCATGAATGGTGAGTGTGGGCTCGAAGACTCTTCAGTACATGTTTTTAAAAAATAGTTAACTGTAGAAGGGAAAGATATTTTCGTGGAGGTAGCCATAAAAGCCAGAGCTATGGTAAATGACATTTGTGTTGATGCTTTTAAAGTAGGCATTATTGTAAAGTGCCTTTAAAAGCCATTAAGAACTCTAAACAATAACAGTGTTGACAGCACCATCATTGCATTTCTGATTTTCTTTATGGTTTGATTTCTTGTATTCACTAACAATGTTGTTGTTGACTTTGTTGTAAATTAATAAGTAGAAGACCCATAGGCTACAAGAAGGTTTTTATTTTAGTATGTGGTGTTCAAGATAACTGTATTTAACTTGCCTTTAATTAGTTTTGACATCCAAATACTATTTTTGTTAGCTTTTCATGGAGCTCTATTTTTAAAATACTAATTCTGAAAATAAGATGCTATCAATTTTATTGATTTTGGGGGGTGTTGTTTTTAGATTAATTGGTTTAGAATAGTGAATTAAGGATGAAATAAATATGTATGTTTTGGCTTTAGAGGCTTTGTCATTATTTTGGGAAAATGATTTATTAGACTAAATAGTAAATTGTTCTTTTTTATGATTATTCATTTTTCTAAGCATGTCCAAAAGTGCATTTATTTATTTTTTTCAAGAAAATCACTGTAGTGTGTACTGCAGCTTATCACAGGGCAGGAGCTGTTCACTTTAAGCAAACCTGCAGCTAAAAATAGACATGCTGTTGTCAGAGTGAGTGTTTGCTCAGAGCATCGCTCATTAGCATCTCTGCTGAGCCAGAAAGGGCTGGTCCAGGTGTCATTATGTGGCCCTGTCATAACAGGGTTCACACTTAAGAAACGAGGGTTGGATTCTGGATCAGACAATTTGGGTTTTTATGGAATAGTGAAGAAATTCAAATCCAGAGAGCCTTTTCTTCCATAAGCAGAGATGACTTCATCATAACCATGAAATGTTCTATCCTGCTGCAATCTAAAATTGAAATTTGGACTGATACTATGAAATCAATGTGTTGACAATTCCTAGGATTTCTACATATATGAAGCTGCATTGACCTGGTTACCATGTTGTTTATTTATTTGAATAAAACTACATTTCCTTTAAAAGTTTGCACACAACGTAGAATCTTTACCAACCAGTGTAGTGTTGTGGGGATCTTACATTCTGATGTGTTCAGCTGAGGACATTGCTGCTGCTCCTGTCTTGTTTTAAGCTATGGATTAAAGATAGTGTTTATGTGCTTGATCGTAGTGACCTCCTCTTACAGCCTAACAAACAGGCGTTGACCTCTCCAAGAATGTTCAATCTCAAATAAATTCACTCCTGTTGTGATTGAATATTCTAGCCATTTTAAAATAGGGAAATTTACAAGAGAATGTGGCTTCATTAATAAAAATAATCAAATACTGGGCCTATTTATCTGAGTCTAAAATTATAATGTAAACACGTGTGTAGTGCACACACACAGCTATGTTTATGGAAATTGCTGTAAAGCTGTTCCTTTCTCCTTCCTGATAAATAGAAGTTCATCTTCTCTGGAAATGGTCTTTGACCCTCCCAGTGCTGCATTTTCTGAGTGATCTCAGTCATTGCTGTTGCCTCAGTAGCTATCTGAAACATCCATCTCAAGAGTCACTTTTCTCTCTCTCTCTCTTAGCATCTGTTTCTTTATCCTTGATCCTCACTTCTGTTAATGATGCCACAACCCATATGGAAAATAAGGCTGGAATCTTGGAGTTGTTTCTAACTTGTCACCCTTAGATGTGTATTTGGTCCTTTAGTTCTACTGATTCCACATTAGGAGTTTTCTCCAGACCCAGTAACCCTGGGAACACCTTTAGAACTGGCATTCAGTCTCTTCTCAGTGCCTTACACTGACTGGCTTGCTGTCCTCCTCCCAAGCTTCCATTTCATGTCTCTTCCAGTGACTTTCCATACTTATTTTTTAATTGAAATGAGTTCATTTCTTAACCCAGTGTGAAACTTGCAGTCCTGTAATTACCACTGAACTGAAGATTAAACTCCTTAGCAAGTCAGGAGAGATCCACTTGTGTGTCATGTAAGAGATATGATCTTCCATATTCATATTCCATGTAGAAATCATAAAAATATTTTAATGCAACTTAAAAAAAATTTTTTTCAAAGAATTAATAAAAATATTTTAATACAACTTTAAAAAAGAAAAGAAACCATGAGAACAACGATAGCTTTCAGTACCTCCATTATAAACTCTGAAGGTAAGATTTCTGTACTTTCAAAGCAAATGTATGATGTGTAACAATATTTTATTAAAGGAAATTATGTATTTGTCTGTGAGTTTCTGACTCTAGATCTGGAATTCCTAAGTGAAAGCCATCCCTTGACCGCATGTGTGCTTCTAGTAGTTACCCACGATCCCAAGTGAAGCAAGGAAGCCGAATTAGAAGGCTAAGTGAATGACCAAATAACACTCACCTGTTATGAAGCTGAGCACTTTGTTATGTTACCAGTGAAAAGTATCAGCTGTGTGATCTGTTTCAGAAAATATAGTGATCACAGTGTTCACATATTCATCTTTGAAACATGAAGACAAAAGTGATCAAGAAACTAAATTGTACTCATCCACTCTTTCATCTTTCTAGGATCTGAAATTTGCTTGTCCATGTAACGAGAGCCTTTATCGCCCCTTCTAAGTTTCTTTCATTTGGTGCAGACTTTCTCTTGTTAGCCAAGTTTTGTGAAGAAATTCTAAAGGAATTCTTCCAAAATTCAGCTGGGTCCCATAAGGGGCCCTTCAGCTAGGAAATATAGCAGCACCGAGGCGGAAGCACACTGGCTGTGGTGTGACCAGAGTGTGGAGCTGTGGAGTGCCCAGGCAAAGGGAGATCTGAGCTTTGGCAAGGACAAGCACTGCGTGGCAAAGGAGCCTGAAATCCTCACACCTGCCTCGGTTTTTTTCCTGCGACCATATGACGTCTTCATTTTCTCTGTGTCTATTGTTGGGTCATCACAGCGTGTAGCATAGGTTTCTGTGCTGTTTGTGCAAGATGAGCCGAGTCATCTGACACATCCAGTTCCCGCGCACGCCTGGGCCACATGCCTGTCAACAGAACTAGCTGCACTAAATCAGAATCCTGTGTGAAGGACAGGAGAGGGGTGCTGTGGAGAAGCTTAGTCAACAGGCCCTTTGTTACAGCTTGAGAAGGGAGCAAGCGGCATTGTGCTCACAGTAGAGTGACTAGAGATGATGGCTTTGTATTCTGCTATTTCAGTGTGAGAGGATTTCTTATGCTCTCACTGCAGAATTAAGGCATGAGGAGGCAGACATGCTAACTCTGACTTGCACATTACACAGTTTATACACATACTGAAACATCATATGACACGCCACAGGTGTGTACAAATTCTGTGTCGATTTAGAAAAGGCCTAGGCAAGCGTGATCCAACTTAACTGAGGGTGGATCTGAAGAAGAAACCATTAATCTTGTATGGCCCTCAGAAGTGCTGCAGACCTGAACAGGAATAAGCAGCTGGTGAGTTTTCTCTTTCCTATGTCTGACTGAAAATATAAGAACAAAATAGAGAAAGCAGTGAAACGGCCTGCCAGTTGAGGACAGGCCCCAGGAGTGTACCAGGCCAGGTGATGACCACACTCTAGTCTGTTTCACTCTGTATTACTTGCCTTCAAGGAAGAAAATGAGCCGGTTCATCCTCACTAACTTCCCAGGATGGAGCTTGTGAGAAAGGCTGTGGGGAATGAGTGCAAAGGAACACTGGCTGTTCCTTGTTCACTCAAGCAGCTCTGCTGGGACAGCCAGGAATTCACTAAGTCATTGGAAATTGAAAGGATGGCTTTGTTTTCACAGTATGACAAGACTCTCACTTAATGTGCCTGGTGTCAACGCCAGCAAGTTCTATGTAGTCCATACACATGTCTTTGTTATTGTTGTTGTTGTTAATATATATGAGTCTTATATCTGCATGCATGTATGTGCACGATGTGAATAGTGACTAGAAGAGGGCATTGGATCCCAGGAACTGGAATTTTAGATAGTGTGACTCTCACTGTGGGTGCTGAGAACTGAACCTGGATCCTCTGCAAGAGCAGCCAGAGTTCTTAACCGCTAAGCCAGCTTCCCAACCCCTACAACCACATTCTGAAAATTGCTGGGTTGTATTTAATAATGTATGTGCATACAAACAAAAATATCCAAGAACTTAAATCTAATAACACCTATGTAGAAAATGAGAAGTCCAAAGAAAAATTAGCTACCTTATTTTACATCTTGTGTGAAGATTTTAAAAACTTTTCCATTGTTTATGGATAAACGAGCAAAACAAGAGTGTGGAGCCTATAAAATGGGTTATACATGATTAAAAGGTGAAATCACAGCCTTCAAGAGATAAAGAATGAATTTACATTTAAAAATGTTTGTTAAAGAAAAGACAAACTACAGATAGCATCTGAGTTAATTCTCCAACATTTTGAGTGAACAGGACAGAATCTATTAAGGTAGAGGAAATAAACCTGGAGGGGCTGGAAAGATGGCTCAGCAGTTATGATCCTTTTCTGCTCAGTCATAAAGACCTGAGTTCAAGTCCCAGCACGCACATCAGGGAGCCTCCAATCGCCTGTGACTCCAGCTCCCAAAGATCTATGCCCATCAACTCACACATACACATAGACATTTGCGTACACATTCATAAACAAAATGAATCTTTAAAAAAGCAAGACTAGGATGACAAAAAGGGGCTGAAAATAAAATTGATAAGAAGCACAAGGATGTGATAAGGAAAGATGATAATAAAACACACCTGGTGCTTGCAAGCTAACAGGCAAGCTGTATTAGATCAGGAGAGCACACACCAGTCATTGTAGGAAAGTAAATTAAAGAGGTGAAGAACTAGCCTGATTAGCCCCTCCAGAACATGAAGGAAATGGACAAGATAAAACATAATGGTTTACAGGCTGGGGAGGTGGCTCACTGGGTAAGAGAGCTTGTATAAGCATGAGGGGCCAAGCTTGGGTTCTAGGACCCACATAAAAGCCCAGCGAGGCTTCATGTGCCTGCTACCACAGCATTGAGTGCAGAGACAAGTGACCAGCCATGACAGCCAAAACAGCTTCCTTGTGGTTCAGAGAGTGATTCTGTCTCAAAGGAAATAAGGGGGTAGGGTGGAATGACACCTAGCTTCCGTATGGACCTGCACGCACACTCACACACACATGCATGCACCACTACACATATTCACCCACAAACATAAATAAGTGAAATTAGGAGATTAGGAGCCAGGTGTGGTGGTGCAGTTTGCAGTCTAGGCTCAGAAGTTTGAGGCCAGCTTGGTCTCTACAGCCAAATACTGCCTCAAAGTATACAGAACAGCAACTGGTGCAGCAAAGACAAGACCCTGTCTCCGAAAACAAACAGGAAAGCCTGTGAAGTGAACATTGTGTTATATAAACACAGGTCATTCTACAAATTCAGTGAGCAGTGTTCACACAGGTCAGTAGTAACAATAGAAAATAGCTTTTGTTGTTGTAAGTTTTAATTAATGCATGAAAACAAGTTTTTTTGTTTTAGTACCAGGGGCCTCCAG
This sequence comes from Lophiomys imhausi, assembly GCA_907164525.1. Lineage (NCBI taxonomy): Eukaryota > Metazoa > Chordata > Mammalia > Rodentia > Muridae > Lophiomys > Lophiomys imhausi. The sequence goes on from CAJQZJ010031256.1 coordinate 14,179, forward strand.
CATTGCACCACAACCACTAAGCTACACAGTGAGCACATGGGAAACAGTCTTAAAGAAAAGCCTGAATCTGCCCATCAGGAGTCAATGTGCTTTGACAAATTAGGAGAGATACCAGCACTATGTACTTCCTGGTGGCACTTTTGAATTTTAAGGTTAAAACAATCAACCTTCAAATATTTAAGTCTCTTTACATCTTAAAATCTCATGTGAGGCTTTTCTGATGTGAAAAAAAATATAGTATTGGAAGCCACATAAATTAGAGCTACTTCTAAGGGGGAAAATAAAGAAGATCCAATATCTAATATTATGCTAAAGACTCTGTAACAAGCGTACCTTAAGAGAATTCTAAATTCACAAGAATTAAATTCCCAGGGTGCAGAGAAGAAAATGGAAACAAACAAGCTGTGAGGAGCCGAATTGGACTGCACTGAGCTTATTTCCAGACCTCTTTAACCAAAAAGGGCTTTCCTCCTTTTGGGGCCAGGGGGTTGAGACAGGGTCTCTCTTGTAGCTCTGTCTGTCATGGAACTAACTCACTGTGTGGACCAAACTGGCCTAAAACTCACAGAGATCTGTCTCCTGAATGCCAGGGCTGAAGTGTGTGCCACCACACCCAGCTAAGGGCTCTCATGCTAAATGTCCTCACAAAACCAGAAGATAAATCCTTCAGTCTATGCAGCCTGAGGACTGAAGTGTGTGCCACCACACCCAGCTAAGGGCTCTCATGTTAAATGTCCTCACAAAACCAGAAGATAAGTCCTTCAGTCTATGCATCCTGGGGTTTCTTCAAGCCCTATGCAATCAGGATCCTGAAAAGACCATCATCTCACTAAAAGTGTGAGTTAGAAAACTCAAGATCTGCTCCAAGATACAGAGGAAGCTAACCTCTCTTGGCTTGAGTTGCTGGGCTCAGGGGTGGGATGTGTGTTAGTTCATGTGGGGTGCCTCTTGTAAGAAGACATAATGAGCAGCTTCCTCTCAAGGAGGCTTCAGCTTTAATGTATGTTAATTTTGTGGTCTATGAAACTGCCAGTAGAACACATGGTCAGAATAAATCCAGGCTGGTAACACACTGATACCAGCAGAAACCAGCACAAAACCTCTGCTAGGCAAGCCCTTCACGTTTCCTGCAGATAAAACAACATTCAAGTTAGTTCCCCACACTTGTAAGGGTCTAGGCCTTCACAAGAGTATCAAAGTATTTTATTATATAGTAAAATCTCAGAGATTGTCATTATGTGAATCACTGTTTAACATCAGTGACAAGAAGAAATGGAGACCATACATGCTTCTGAGTCTCAAAATGCATAAAACAAACTGGCCTATTTGAGAGAAATTATAAAATATAAAATCTTACATTATATATAGAAATATTTCTTACCTAGTCATTAGAGAATAAAGAAAAATATAAAGACTACTTATAAAATCAATTGTATAACTAAGCATATTCAACCAATTGTCAATGCTTGAGATATATTTACTTAGTCTCTGACATGAAGTAATTGAATTTAGTCAATTAAAGGCTCAATAATAAAAATGTGTTTGCTTGTGGGTTTACAAAATACCAATTTTGGCCAAGAATAACTTTTACAAATTAAAACTCAACTATCTATTGAAGTTTATGGTATGAAGCTGAATTTTGAGATACATTTTTAAGATAGATTGTGAGGTATTTGGGAAAAGAACTATGAGCGCTAATGAGCTGGTGAAGTACAGACAGGTAAGTGAAAGCACCGGAGGACTGGGCGACTGACAGGAGTGAAAGCTAATCGGACAGAAGAGGCAGATGGCAGCTAAACCTTTCCATGACAGCAGTTTAAAGACCAGATTAAAACTATACCGGTTTGTTCAAGGGAAGCATGGGAGTGCACATCTGTAATCCCAGCATTGGGCCTGCTGAGACAGGAGAACTGAGCTGTGTTCAAGCCCATCTAGGCCATATCGAGTAGTAACCCAGTTGTGGGTTCCAAGATCACAGTGGTAGAGTCTCTTGAATTTTCTGTGTAAACAATCATGTATCACCTATGAATAATGACAACCTGGCCTCTTACCTTTTTCTTATCTCACTGTTTTGATTAACAGTGCAGTGGTGTGGAGAAGCAGTGGGAGTGAACATCTTTTCCCTGTTCCTTAGTTGCAGAGAAAATGCTCCCAGGTTCATTTTTTTGTTGTTTTGTTTTGTTTTTCTCTCTAAAACTCTGCTAGGTTGGACAAATGAGTGTTATGTCTTTTCTACATGATCACCTCAGCCTGGAATGTCCTTTCTTCCAAGCTTGCTTGTCAGAACAACTCTTTATCCCGCAGAATTCAACACAAGTGTGTCCTCTATGCTGCTTCACCTTGCTGTCCAAGAACCTCTTGCAAAGTTTGATAGCACTTGTAATTTTAAGGAAAATTAAAATGAAACAAATTTTGGTATCAAACAGTAGTCATTAGGTTTTTTAAAATCCTTTAAAATATATTATTTGAGTATATGCAGTCAAATAAATGAGTTTTTACATTAGCATCTTATTTCTATCAATATTCTAGAAAATTTTATATAAGTGAGTTTATTCTAACCAAATACTTTATGAGTGTAATTTAATCATTTAATTTAATTTATTTTTTTGTACACCAGCTTCTTCCTCTTCAGACATATCTGGTAGCCAACTCCTTTTTAACATGACAAGCATTTACTTTAAGAATCAGTGTGCCAATATCTTAGAAAACTTGAAATAGCTCTACTTCAAGACCCAGCCATAGCACTTCTGGGTATACATCCAAATGATTCCTCACCAAACCAAATGGATGGTCCCTCATCTATGTTCATAGCAGCCTTATTTGTAATAGCTAGAAACTGGAAACAACCCAAATGTCCCTCGACTGAGGAATGGGTAAAGAAACTGTAGTACATCTACACAATGGAATATTACTCAGTCATCAGAAACAACAAAATCATGCAATTTGCAGCCAAATGGGTGGAACTAGAGAAGCTCATCCTGAGTGAGCTAACCCAGACTCAGAAGGATGCATATGGCATCTATTCACTTATAATCAGATTTTAGCTATATAGTACAGGATATCTATACTACAACCAATGCACCAAAGGGAACATGAACATTGACTTTGTTACCTGTCAATGAGACACTTTGCCCCAGTGGTGCTGCCTTGTAGGCCCCTAGTATATGAGGAGGCTCTTGGCCCTCATATGACTGCTGAACTGGGGCGGGGGACTGTTATGTAGGGACACTCCACTCCAGAGGAGTGGGATGGAAGGGATGGGGGTAGAGGGTGGGAGGGCGGGACTTGGAGGGGTGGAAAGAGGACACTGTGATGGAGATGTAACCTAAAGTAATAAATAAAAGTCTCAAACTAATAAAACATTTCAAAATCTCCCCTCTCAAAAAAAAACTTTCTGCTCAGTTATTTGCAAATTTTTATTCTCATACGTTGATTTTCTTAAGTATTTTGGCTTAATAAAATATTTTTTGCGATGAAGGAAATGATTTGTTTAATTTTATGTTGTGTTTTATATGATCGTCATGCTCATGATAACATCTGGCACTTAGACCTTGGCACAGTGTGACTCATACAACGCGTCATGACAGATAAGCGGTTATCAAGGTTATCTAATGCAGAGCCTTGTGGACTTGTACAGTGTCGCTACTGAAACATTCTTATTCTCTGTTCCTTGTGAATTGCACGGGTAGAATTCTACCATACTGCCACCTCGAGTCTGCTCCCCCCTAGGGGTAGCCTGGCTGGTTGGTCATGGAAGTGAATTAGACTGGAGGGAGGGAAGCTTCGCCCCACAGTGTGAATGTAATGTAGGGATGAGTGGGGGGAAGGAGCTCAATGAACACACCCAGGAACAACTTTGGAGGGGGGATTGGAGTCAAGGTTCGAGTGGCAGTGTACCATTGGCCAGGCTAGGGTAGGAGTGTTGGAAGATGCTTCAGTTGCATACTCAGGGGCCTGAACCTTACAAGGTCAAACAAGGAATGAAGCCTGCTAACTGTCAGGGTAATAGATTCTGACAGGGTTGATGGTGGGGGAGCCAGCTTTATGATACTAGGTTGATGGGGACTTAATCCAACTCCTGAGGTCCACATTCCTCCCCAACAGTGGCCATTACTGTCCCACACCATAATTGTAGTTTTAGTTAAATTTTCTGTCTAAAATGAGCTTTAATCTGACTTTAAGTTGTGACTTGCTTGCAAGTAATGTACAAAAACATCGTTGCCAGGAAGAGGGGGGTGATAAATGAATATATTTTTCTGTATTTGTGGAGATACGTGAGATTTATCTCTTGTTGCATCTTTCTTCATCTCTTGGATAGGTGACTAATGCTACCAAACCCTGCATTTGTTTCAGATTCCTTTGGTATGCTCTTTGAGAGTGCAATACGATAAACTCTAGAAATGACAAAAAAAAAAAAATGAAGAGAAAATCATTTCATTTGGATAATAAGTAAAATTGTAAATGAATAAGTTGATTTTGGGGGGTGTGCCCTTTTTTGCTCCATTATTAAACAATACAGAATAAAACATGTTTGCAGAAAACTATTCCCTGAAGCGTTGGTTTAACGAAGCATGGCTGTCACTATTCGAAGCTTTGCTGAAGGTTCCAGTGATCACACAGCTATGAGGTATTAGAGCAGATATTCTCATTGTGTACCAGGTTCCAAAAACCATGTATCAGCCTATCGCACTGGTTCAAATGGTTAAATGTATACACAGAGTATACATTAGAACAGAAAACTGAAAATTGAGAACCGCACAGTGCTTGCTTTATGGCACATTGAATTGAATGGTATACATGGTGTGCGTCTGCCTGTCTTCCCCACCTCTCCTTGATTACCTACTAGCATGCTGATGGGTAACAATTTTAAAAATACCCAATACCCGTAGAAAACTAGTTAGAAGTTAAATCCACTCATGTCTGAAAATAATAAAATCCATGACAAATATATGCGGTTCTGGATTATCTGTTTAATAATACAAAATATTTTATTATTGCATTTTTATTTTATTTGTTGCAGTTATATACAATTTTATTGAGAGTTGATTATATTTGTTTTTGCATCTAAATAGGGCACATACATGCTAGAGACTCCATGTTTATACATACTGTATATGACAAAAGCATGTTTAAGGAACAGTCTTTTTTCATAGTATTATTTAGTGATGTTATAAATAATGAATCCTTAATTCTAAAGGGAAATACCTTTATATGCTGAAATGTTATTGAAATTTATTATTTTATCAGTGCATAGTGTGCATTTTGGTAATGGTTTTCACATAAAACTTTTTTGAACTGTTTGCTTCCTCCAGTATGACTTGTCAATAAACTCAGAATACTGTTGAGTATAGAGAACATTTCAAAGCACATCTACAATATCAAGTTAATAAATGCTGAATAGCAACAGAAATCGTTCTTATAGCTCTCACCAAGAAAGGAGAAGAAATTGTCAGCATACCATCTTTATCACACACATACTTCTCCCATTGATCAGTCACCCTTGTTACCTTGAGATCTGCTCACTGTAACACAGCAGGAGTTGCAGCAGGATGCTCCAGGTTCTTTCTTTCTCCAGTCCATCTGAACTCATGCAGGAATCTGGATAGTTTACACCTAAGCTTGTCTTATATGTAAGTGGGAACTAAAATGTTTTTCAGAAGAAATTAGAGATGTATTTTCAGTATCACCAAGTGTGGACTTTCAGAAACCACAGTTGTATCTTCCAATATATTTTACTTTTAATTTAACTTACAGCCACCATTTCCAGGTCATGGCCATGTGAGGACATTTCTATTCTGTGAAAAAAAAAATCTTACTTATAAAGCCTGGGATGAAGTTCACTGGTAAAACACATACCAGGTGTGTGCAAGTCCCTGTATTGGAGTCTGGGAGCTGGAACAAAACAAATCAACCCTCTTCAGCCGCAGCTAGTATACTAGCTTTCTGAAGATCACACTATGATCCAAAATCTCTTGACTTTTCCAGTCCTACAGTGAACAGATCACATGTTGATAATTAGGTGCAACAATTGTTTTACTGTTTTGGTACGTGATTCTAACTTCCAATTTTCTCTAATTTTTTAAATAGATATTTTGGAACTACTGTATAATATAATACTTAGAAAGTAGTAAAGTGCTATTCCCAGAAATGCATAAGCCAGTGTTCTTTTAAAACTCCTGTCTACCGTTGATGCTTGTTATCATTATATTGAAATAGCAAAACAGTTAGGCAGTCGATGACCATTTTGGTTTGTGTTGGGCCAGAGGTATTATACTGTAGAAAAAGTGAGAAAGAATAATGAGTACCACAAGCTTCAGGTTCCTACTGCTCATTCCAGATCTCCATTTTGTCTTATTTGGGGGTTTGTTATGATAGTTTTGTTGCTTGCTTGTTTGTTTGAAACAGAGTCCTTGCCCTATAGCCCAGACTTGCCTGGAGCTCTTATGTGTAGCCCGGGTGGTCTTGAGCATACTACAGTGCGCCTGCCTCAGCTTTCCACATGCTGTATGGAGTCAACAGTGCCTAGCACAGCCATTCATTGTTTCTTAAGTAACCTCTGATGGCTTGTGTTCTGCAGGATCTTACTGTTTCTGAGCTTTTCATTTCTACTCTCTAGCTGTTGCTGGCCTGTTGGGTCAGATAGGAAAATGTCAGGAACCTACTGAACAAAAAAGAGAAATTAAAGGTATCCTGTATAATCCAATTTTATTTTAATTTTCCACATACAAATAAGAATATATCATATTTTTTAAATGTTTACACGTATTTGTTTCTAAAGCATCAAAATTTGTTTTAAAAACAGAAGCCCTAGTTAGTGAATTTGTGGGAGGAGTGTGTAAACAGGCATACTCTTAAATGACTCATCTTTAGTTAACAAAGTTAACAATATAAACCACAGTTCTACAAACACAGCTATTATTAACCATTATGTAAACATCTGCTTTTGTCTGGCTTTATTTTAATGTAAATTTTAAGTCAGACATTCAGTTTAATTTTGGCTGTAAGTTCAGATCTTGTTTTTTAAAGTAGTTTGGATTATTAGTGGTGTTTTGTTCCATTTGAGTTTTAAGGGTTTGTGGATCCTGTACTTGTTAGTCTGGGGTTTCTTCTTTGCTCTCTGCTGGTGGAAACCACAGATCTAATGCACAAATCCTAGGCCTGGGACTGCACTTTACCACAGCCAGTTCTCAAGACTACACAGACCACGATGTGAATGTCCTCAGCTTGCATGTCAGACTTCGTTGATACACTTCCAGTTATTAGCAGTCACTATTTTGTCATCAGTTGATATCTTTTACATGACTTTGGATATGTTTTCTGGAACATTGTTGTTAATGGATTTGAAGTTATCAGAGTAGTCCCTAAAAAGAGCAGTATTCGAGGCCTTTAGAAGTTGGGGACACTCATTCACTCCCTGGGATATCACACTGGTAGACACACATGTCCTCACGACAATCGCTCACATAAGGGTATTTGTATTTCATATAACCACATGTAATTAATATAAGTCTTATGTAATGTAAACATTCTTACCAGACACCATCTATTTTCTTTCCTTTTTTTTCCAGTGAAAGAATTTCTAGCCAAAGCTAAAGAAGACTTTCTGAGGAAATGGGAGAACCCTCCCCCGGTAAGGAAGCTGTATATTTTCTCTAATTGGAGATATCTGTGTTACTAAATCCACGGTTCTTGTTTACCTTACTGCTACTCCAGAAATTTTATTTAGGGTTTTTTAAGTAAACATATACTATGGTGGGAATTCCACCATAGTGCTGTGGTATAATTTATTAATTGATAATTTTATAAGTACTTACATTGGAGAAGCAACCAGTTTCTCATACAATCCCTAAATGACAGACAGAGTTTTGTTTCTTGGCTTAGCCTGGAAATTGAACATAGGGCCTCACATGTAGACAAGTTCTCTACCACCAAGCTGTATGCCAAGACTGTTGTAAGGTTTAATACTAATTCCAAATTCCTATAAGCTCAATATTTTTTGAAATATTTTTAGTTACACAGCTTGTCACATGAAACATTAAAAAGGAGGCAAGGGAGGGGGCATTCTTTTATTATCTGAAGAAAAGCAATGATCAAAGAGAAAAAGACAGCCTGTTGTCCACTTTTGTTCCCACCCCTTGAATATGACTACAGTAACTACTGCAATCTACCCGTGTCAGTAAAACCAAAAATTAGATGTAAAACCTCAAAGGTAAGAATTCCTCTAAATGTGAAATGAACATACAACGTCAACACATTTTATAAGTAAAACATAACATTGTGTTCCTTCTGTAATGATGCAATAAGAAAGTAGGATGTCTCTCCAAACCACATGTGCTTTACTGTAGAAATGAAGTTACTGCGGTGCACTCCTGCAGCTGTCTAGATCTGCTGCATGTGGAAGAGCCATATCACATCAGGATTTGCTCAAGCTAAACACTGCAGATTGAGCCTTGGAAATTTTTTTTCTGAGATTTTGATGAGTGTCTTCGTAATGAAACCTACTGAACAGATGGGTCAGCAATTACTACTTGTTGCTAGCACATAATTTGTTCCTAGTAATTTTTGTTTTGTTGTGGCAGCAATAAATTGAATAGATTTTTGTCTCTAATTCTTTGCTTCTGTGCACTACTCAAAGCCAAACAAAGATGTTTGCTTAACAAAACATGTATTCAAGGAGAAAAATAATCTGATCGCTGTTCTGAGACCCTAGCTTTGGTTCTTTATGGAATAAAGACTTTTCTTCCCTTCCTGTTTTAGGCAATGCTGGGTTATTACAGCATCAAGGGAAAAGTCTGGGACTCTACACAGTTCTGAGGCTCTTACCTGGTTCTGTTACCTAATTTTACAGCTGCTATATATTTCTATGACTATTGCTTACTTCAGTGGCTGATGTCTGGTGGTTTCACTGTCATCTAGTTCTATGGGTGTTGTCCAGTTCTGTAACTATATATAACGCATGACACCCTTTCCTGAGAGGCATGAAAAAAACTGACCTCCCAGTTTTCATTGCATACAATTATTTACAGGTGTTCTCTGACCGTATATGTTATTTGGCTGTGGGTTTGTAATTCTTAAAATGTACAAATACTTCATTAGCTGTGTTAGGAGCTCATATTGGAATTGAAATATGACCATTAATATTTTAACTGAGGCTTTTATTTCTTTCATTGTTTTTATATACTCCATTATACAAAACAGTTCTGTACTATTGGACTTTTGTTAATCAAAGGAGAATATAGAATGAACAACCTGAAATTTAAAGACTGTATATGCATTGTTTCTACATGGATAGCTACAAATTAAACTGTCCACTCTGATTATATAACACTGATGTGATAATAATTGTAGTCTTGTAGGAATTTCTAATTTAAAAGCTTATTGGTGTTTTTTTGTTTGTTTGTTTGTTTTTAATACTCGTCTAGAGTAATGCTGGGCTCGAGGATTTTGAAAGGAAAAAAACCCTTGGAACGGGTTCCTTTGGACGAGTCATGCTGGTGAAGCATAAAGCCACTGAACAGTACTATGCCATGAAGATCTTAGACAAACAGAAGGTCGGTGTCCTTGTGGCCTGCCCACTTTACTTTAAAATACAGTCAGCAAGATAACCTGCCACTGACACCTTCAAATGGTACTTGATGTGATGTGGCTGTTTGCATTCTTATCACTTACTATAACTGTAATGTGTGGTTAATGTGGGTTTTTACATATGGGAACATGTCATTTCTATAATTATCTATAGACAACACATACCTGTGCACACTAACAATGCAGGATTCCATATGTGCAGAACACGCATCCCTAATGCTGCACCCGCAGACCGATGAACTGGACACTTCATAGCTTCAGTTCATGTCCCATTTCAGTTTACGATAGAAACTGCCTTGCCTCACGTGACTGGGTTTGGTCCATTTAAAATATCAGTAAAATCATGGAAAAACTGTAAAACCTATTTTCTATATACAAAACTTTTCATTGTTTCTATATCAATGTAATAAGTCAGGTTGTCTTAAGTATTTAATTCTTTAAATAGTAAGGATTTTCTGGTTTTCCCACAATCACTAATAGTTTAAGGAAAGACTGGGGTAAATATTCTACACGTTACTTAGTTGTTACAGAGATTGCCTTCTTGGTCTACTGGGATCCAAGTAGGAAACTGGTGATGACATAGTGGGGAAGTATCCTGGGGACAGGCATGATGGAGTGACTTCCTATGGGAATATGTGCCAGAGGACAGATATGGAGTAACTTTGTCCAAAGGTAGTATAAAGAAGCTGTACTTGTAACTCTACATTACCTAATAGCCACATTTCACGAAATAAAAAGTAGATTTTAAAAGCTGATTTAATAGCCCAATGTCTAAGGCTTAACAAATACAAAATTATTGTGATTCATTCCAAGTTTTCAAAATGTGTTGTGCATTTTACATTTCAATTAGCCACATTTTATGTTAAATAGCCACATATGTTGGACACCACAGGATCAGACTGTTTCAACTTTCATTTTATTTCATTTCATTTCATGTATTCAGTTACATCCCGACTGCATTCCCTCCTTCCTTCCCCACTTGGTCCCACCCTCTACCCTCAACCTTCATTTTAATTGAATATAGATTAATCTCTCACATGGAAAGGAGATGATGGCTTATGTCTCTCTAAAATTAAAAGTAATGACACACACATTAAATTGAACATCTTTGTCAGCTGCCTTCATTCACATATTTTCTAACCATTCTTAAGTAAATTTCAGTAACTCACTTCCTGGTCATTCTAACCCCACAGTTTAGCTGTTCCTTATCTTTTCCCTGCCTCTCACTGCTCTTACTGCATGTCTCTGCCAAGGGTCACCAGACCAGTAATCAAATCGCCAACTCCAGTGTACTCTACTCATATACTGTTTTTGGAGCATGTGACTGTGATAGCCAGTCCTCCTGACATGGTCCTGCCCTGCCCCTGGAAATTGCTCTGCTCTCCTGACCCTGACCCTACTTCTGTGTTCCTTTTGGTTTTTTTCCGGTTTCGTTTTGTTTCTCCCGTGATCTTTAAGAAATGTCTAAGCTCTAGACTCTGCCTCTCTCTCTCTCTCTCTCTCTCTCTCTCTCTCTCTCTCTCTCTCTCTCTCTGTGTGTGTGTGTGTGTGTGTGTGTGTGTGTGTGTGTGCGCACATGTCTGTCTCTCTGTCTTTCTGTCATTTCACACTTTTTCCCTATATATTTGTATCCAACAACATCAACCCTTTCTCAGGCTTTCTGTTCCTAAGCTATGCACTTGGAGTATAGAGCTTTTCCAGGCCATTTAATTCCTGCCTTCATTCTGTTGATGAGGTTATGGATCTCAAATAGGGTTAGCAGTTTTTCTGCTCATGCTAGTAACACAAAGACAAGAGGCCTCAGTTTCATCTTTTATTTGTAAACCTAGCTTCTAATATTATGTTATCTTTCTTAAACAATTTATGAAATGCTTTACTTCAAAAATATCAAGAAGATAATATTTACCATCTTCAACTTTAAAGTATTTGGAAAGACATTTTTAGCATCTTTTCATACTGTAGAACATGTTAAGTACTTTACCAAAGTGGAAACCTCATGGACAAAAATCATGGTAATGGATATTTTGCAGAAAAATATCTGTAGTATGATGTCATTTTTCTTATTCCAGTACACTGAGTTTGGGCATAAATTAGTATGAAAGACTTTATATTCTGATTTTTTGTTTATTTAATTTGATTGAGATAACTAATAAAGTAACAGGCCATAATAGCCCCCTTTCTGTCATATAAATCATTCATTTAGGTAAACTTAGCTTCTCTTTCACCTCCCCTGAGCCTTTATTATCTATATTTTAAATAATCTTAGCTCGTCCCTTTTTAAATAAGCTATAATAGCAACTGGCTTGTTTTGAGCTGTTACTGTGCCAGGCAGTAAATTAACCACATGACTCCCATCATGGCCCATGACATTGTAAAGCATCACAGTTTTAGAGATGAAGATTCTGTCCTCCGCCTCACATACGCTGTTTCTCTTCCGGCAGCTTATGACATCATAGCTCTCACTTGCCAGTCGTTCATGTATTGCAGTTTTGAGTATTCACGAATCTTCAAGTAAATCCTATCCAATGTAGAGGCAGGCGTTCTCTTAGCCTTTTACTTCAGTGTCTTTTCATATGTTTTATCTGTAGTAGATGAGAATAGTTAAAAGTAAATTCAGTATAAGTTAACTTTTTTACACTTTACATAAAAATTGGCTAATCAAAGACAGTTAATATGTGGACAGTAGTGACTCAACAACTTCATTGTATGGATTTTAAAAAGTAAAGAGTTGGAGTAGCATTCCAGA
>CAJQZJ010031256.1:26519-38852 GCA_907164525.1 Lophiomys imhausi
CCTGGGCCTCACAAGATCACAGTCATTTCCCTTCTCTTGTGCGGCCTGTCCCAGGAGTTTGTTATGAAGATCATGCTTTTTCCATGTTCTGCTCTATGGCTATCTATGTAAATTGAATTTTTACATTTTAATTGTATTTCTTCAAGTACAGTTTGAATAGATTATTCACTTTTGCCTACTGTTTTACTTTTTCAACTGATGGCTTTTCTTGATCTTTAATTTCCTGGTACTTACTGAAGTAATAAGTGATTTGATCTTGCCATTAGCAGCAAATATTTCCACATAGTTAATTTTAAAGCAATTTTATAGGTCTATTTTTTCCCATTTAATTGATGTTTCTTTTTTTTTTATTGCTTCAGGTTACATCTCCCATCATATTGTCCTCTTTCCCCCCTTCCCAGCCACTCCCTCCCACCCTCTACCCCCTAACCCTTCCATCCCACTCCTCTGGAGTGGAGTGTCCCTGCACAACAGTCCCGGGCCCCAGTTCAGAAGTCATATGAGGGCCAAAAGCCTCCTCATACCCTGGGGGCCTACAAGGCAGCACCACCAGTGAAAAGTGTCTCATGTGTTTCTTAACTTCATTTATAAACTTTTTTTTTATTTTTGAGACAGTATCTCACTATGTAGCCTAGGCCAGCCTTGAACTTACAGTACTCTGTCTGACCCTGCCTCCCACATGTTGGGTGAGTGGACATGCCTCAGCACAGCTGGAACTTACTTGACCTGAAGACTGAGACTGAAACTATCTCTTTAATAGGCTGCAAACATTTGCCTCTTATCAGCCTGGTTGATTGTTAATTATATTCTTTATTGAAGTCTAGTAATTATGCTCATCCATTGTGATTATTACGTGGAAGACATTTTTATTTAAAATGAGAATAACTTTTAAATTCGTTTAAATACAAGAAAGTCTCTCTGTCACTTTGCAGGTCGTTAAGCTGAAACAAATAGAACATACTTTGAATGAGAAGAGAATACTACAGGCGGTAGAGTTTCCGTTTCTTGTCCGGCTGGAGTATTCTTTTAAGGTCAGTTGCACTACTGCCTAAGGAAGATGTTGCCACCCAGATGTGATTTTGACCTGTGGAACTGTAGCGTTCTAGTGAAGTGATAAATCTGGAGGGAATGAACTTGAACAAACAAGGAATGCTGTTAGATTCTATGTGGTTAGTGCTGTTGTGCCTATGAGCTTAGTCAGCATCAGGGGAGCTCTGCTGCTCCGTGGGGCACTTCATGACGGCCTGTGTCGTTTTTCATGGGAAGGCAACACAAAACCAACTATAACAGTGATGCATGAACAGACATCTTACTAGTCAGTCCTGTGTTCATTCAGATGAAGATGCTGTACGCTCTACAGAGCTTAACCCCGGCCTGTTACGACCTCAGTGCTTTCCTTCACATAGGAATTTGTATTCTGGGCTTTGGTGGTTTTGGTGGTGGTGGTATTTTGCTAACAAAGGAAAACAACCTCTGTGTCACTGTCCCTGAGTCAGATAAAGTGGGGAGCGTGATCCGTTAGAGCCGAGCCTCCCTGGTTCTTTAGAATGATACTTGGCATGTGTGTACTGCTGAATCACAGGCAGCATTTTGGTTTTGCTTGGTCCTTTTCTTTAAATCTAATAAAGCCCTATATACTTAAAATATTAAAGCCATCCATCTTGCAAACATAAAATGTAAACATTCTTATTAGCTTTTCCAATTTGTTTTTTAACTTTGTTATTCCTTTGCATATGCTGTGTTAGTATGTCATTGCTGCAATATTTCATTATTCAGAAGTTAAATGTCCCCTGCAAGAATAGGAACAGCAAAAGTCTCAGGCTTCTCTGTGGCTGGAAAACTAGTAGGGTAGAAAGATGAGTGTGGAAAAGGTGGAAGACTTATCTTTCCCCCTCAATTTTATCATTCTGTCACATGGATTGTGACTTTGCCCTTTCTAATCGAACATGGTATCCTCTTAAAAATGTTTTTTACCCATATTTTATAATTTATAATATTTTAATTAATATTTTAATATAAATGTGTAGTTTATAATGTTATTTGTTATTTGTTTGTAGGATAATTCTAATTTATACATGGTTATGGAATATGTTCCTGGGGGTGAAATGTTTTCACATCTAAGAAGAATTGGAAGGTTCAGGTAACTAGTGCTCATGTCTTCCTTCCTTGAGTGTTCACATGCTTGTGTTTACTTTAAACCAAAAGTATATTTGATTTAATCAGCCCATGTTTTATCCGTAAAAAGTATTAGGTGGAAACATTAATAGGAGGTTAAACCATATGTGAGCTTTAAAATTCAAATGAGAACCATGTGAAAACAAATTAAATATTCTTCCAGTGGCATTGTGACATTTCTCATACTTAATTATTAAGTATATTTAAATTATAGTTAAGTTGTATTTAAAATATCCTCTCACATTTCAGGCATTGGATTAAAGATTGATATACTCCATATTCTTCTACCAAGCATTAACTTATGAACAAATAAATACAACACTGAGCAGATCTCATATCTACAGATAAGGAGAGAAAATGTAAGAGGCCTTTCAGATCAAATAGCCATAGCTTCTGAGGTTGCATGCGCCAAAACCAGGAAGGAGTATCCCAATATCTACTTGAGCCCATCCCCCCATTCTTTGCTGCAGTGTTGGGACCTGTCTGAAACTTAGGGTATTATAAAATATCACTGCTGAAAGTGTTTAGCTTACTCCTGGAGTCAACCATATTTGTTGAGCACCTGAAGTGAATGGAGCAAGGAACTAGGGTATGTAGTGATGGGCACACAGAACAGCATGTGTCCAGTTCTTTTCAGATATTTTGATTCTGGTGCCATCCCTCAAGGGAAATCCTATTAATAATTGAGGTTGTTAAAGACACAGATCTGAAAGTCATAAAAGTTTATCAGGGTATTAGCAAACATTCAATGAATATACTTGAAAATTAACTAGAGATTTCAAATAGAAATTTGTTATAATATTTTCAAATCTAAAGCTATAGCATGAAAATTATACAAGTATTTCAAAGTTTCTAGGTACATGGCCTATGTACAAGAACCTCACGTGGTTTTTACAAACATACAGATTTTGTATATTTGACTGTAGACATGCCCAATAAGAGATCTGGAAATTCACATGATAAGATTCCCTATGTGTTACTAGATGGGATTGTGTGTGTTCTTCTTGCCAGTACTTTATATGGTGCTTTTTCTCTGGTGAGTATGTGTCAGACATTTTAGTAGTAGGAAGTACTTCAGAATGGGTGAAAGGGTGTTCATCTTCAGATGAATACAATTAAATAATTCTGTATAATGAAATTCTTTAAGCCCTTGGAATGTGTGAGCAAAGTGAATGGAGCCAGTGAACTGATAACTGTAATGGTGACTCTTCTAGACCATGGATGACATTTTCACCTTTCCATCCATCTCAAGGCCAGCTGTAATGATAACGACATCTGCAATAAGATGACTATTTTGAGGTTGTGTTTCCCTCCTGAGTGTATCTTATATTTATAGTTAGGTAAAAGAAATACGTCCTATAGATGAGCAGTAGTAGTATTTGAAGGCAGTAGATACTTGGAAAATGACAAAGTCTTCACCAACATTGAGTGAAAAATATCTCTCCTCAACTACCTCCGCCCTATATGCACTTACTGTATAATCCACTAGTGAACATCCATTCTCCATTTCACTGAAAACCACTGTTTTTTCATTTTCCAGCGAACCCCATGCTCGCTTCTACGCAGCGCAGATCGTGCTAACATTTGAGTACCTCCACTCCCTGGACCTCATCTACAGAGATCTCAAGCCTGAAAACCTCCTAATTGACCACCAGGGTTACATCCAGGTAGGATTTGAACACATGGCATGTATGCATTTGGGAAATACTGAGAGACAGCTTCATGCATTTTGCCCCAACTATCAGGGTTTGATATTCTTTATTTGTTTGTTTGAGGGAGAAAATAGCATGTGTTAGTTCTCACTCTGGGTGCTAAGAAAGTAGATTAGTACCCTCTCTCTAAAAGGCTTACAGTGAATTCACAATTCTGCCATTATAGATAAATAAATACTACATCAAGGGAGGTGCCTGTTTGAATCTCATAGAATCAGTGACTGTGAACTAAGCTTGGGCTCCTGCAAAAAGTATGTGAGTAGTCATGAGTGCCAGGAATCCCTGAGTGTACAGGTTGAGCACCCCTCACTCTGATCTGAAGTTCTTTTGAATACTGATATGACACTGCAAGTGGAAAATTCCTCCAGTGACTTCATGTTCCCGGTACCGTCAAGACCAAGTGCACTAACGACAATGTTGGAATTCCTCCAGGCTGTAAGGTGCCTGTGAAACATGAAATATTGTGTCTGGACTCTTACCAAGATTTCACTGTTCATTTGGAAATATTAAAAAAAAAAATAACCTGGAAAAATCCAAACCCTGAAACACTTTTGGTCCCAAGTATTTTGGATAAGGGATACTCAACCTATATTGCTTCTTTTAATACTAATAACACTGTGAATTGTAAATACTCTTATTGTCACCATTTTAAAGTTAATGAGACTCAGCTATGGCCAGGTACATAACCAGTAATGAAGAATTAGAGCTTTACCTTAGAAAATCTGGTCCCCAAGTCCAGGCCCTTTACCACCCAAATATGTGGCTGGCTGAGACACAACTGAACACAGAGTGGTTAGTGGCTGTGTCTCCTCCCGGGTTCTTTTAGTACCATGAGGCCAGGAGTGTCCACAGAGGGTTTTCCCTTGGTACACGTCATGGCCAGAGACACACTGGACTTAAAGGACATCTTTATCAGCATTTACACTGTATTAAAACTGTTGCTTTCACCCTTCATCATCACTCTTGAAGTTACTTAGTATAGGACCTGTCACTCTAGTTTATTTGTTTTGAGAAGAGAAAGGGTTTCCAGCATGACTGCTATGGCCATCATTCACTAAATAGTTGCCTTTGTGAATTACTGTCAATCACATTGACTTTTTTCCCCATGTATTTTATTTTAATCCTGAATTTTTAACTTTGGGTTTATGTACAGGTCTTCCATGCTCTGTGGGTGGTCACTTTTCACGTTTCTGTTTCCTCTCATAGGTCACAGACTTTGGGTTCGCCAAGAGAGTCAAGGGCAGGACTTGGACACTGTGTGGTACCCCAGAGTACCTGGCCCCCGAGATCATCCTCAGCAAGGTACTGGGTGCTGTTGGCACACGGGCGGAAGCTCTGTGGCCTCTGACAGAGCAGCTCCTTGGCAGAAGCTCACGGTCTCGAAGTTCTGAGTTTAAATGTACCATGCGTGACTCCTAAGCATCAGTCTGTCTGGGGTTGGTCACAAATGTCCAGCATGTGTTAGTTCTCACTCTGGGTGCTAAAGAGGTAGACTAGTACCCCGACCTCAGACCCCATTTGAAGGCCTCAGCAGTCAGTGCAGAAGGCTTTCTCTGCCTTCCTCCAAGACGGGATGGTTCAGTTGTCCATTCTTCTGTCATTTCAAACTGCCCACCAAAGTGCAGGGAAGTTTGAAAATTGTATTTAATTTTAGCTTAATAATAGTAATAATAATACAGCAATTAACCCCTTCAGCCTTACTGAAGGCTGGCTTACTTTCCACTGGTATACAGTAGTGCTAGTACATTTACATATAATGTAACAAATGTAGCCACACTTAAAGGAATATTTTCATTTCTTCCTTTCCTTCTCTGTATAGAGAAAGTGGGAAGGGAAATAGAAAGACTGGGCTCAGAAGGCAGCAAGTGAGGAGGAGAAATGACACAGACTGCAGAGACTATGTGAAATTAATATTTAAAAGCTTTAGAGCTTCCTTGCTCTCATTCATAAGGTACCTTTTTAGTCTTTTATAGTCTATCATCTTTAAAAATTAGTTATCAATGCTGTTAACTACACATCTCTCCTTTTGTGCACTTAACAAATAATATGACAGAAAAGTAAGTGTGAACACTTACACACACGTATACATCTTCGAGTACACTATGAAATGCTTATTCTACAGAATTTGGAGATTATAGAAAAATGAAGAAACCAAAAATCCTGTCATCCCACCACCCCAAAGGCAGTCTGTAAGAAAAGACATTTTGTGTGTTTCTCTAAGCACATGTTCTAGTTGAAACCATGGTGAATGTATAATTTGTACATGGACTTTTTTTATACTAATATGTGTGCACACACCTGCTGCTAATGTTTGTTTGCAGATGTGCCATAAAGTAGTCACTTTGCTGTTGTTTTGTTGTTTGTAGAGTTTTCTGGGGGTTTGTGTATAGTATAGTTCTTCCTGTATTTCATGTAACGTATTATAAAATACTCTCAGAAGTGGAATTGCTGAGGGTATGAATATGTGTAAGGCTCTTGATATGTATTACCAAGTTGCTTTCAGAACAGACTGCGACGTTCCATATACTTAACAGGAGTGTGTAGTGGTGTCGACTCTGCCACACCCTTTCCAGGACTTAAAAATAATCTGCTAATTTTAAAGCCAGTAAATGTTCTTGTTTTATTTGATTATGAGTTATATTTTCAAAAATGTAATTACTACATAGTATTTCTTATATGTGTATATAAATTCAGTTATAAGTCCATGTCATTTGCCTGTTACCTATGTAGTGTTTTTCTTAGTGATTTTTAAATTCTCTGTCCCAAAAGTATTGTCTTGTAACTGATGGATGTGTTTGCTATACATACTCCACAGAAGTAAAAGGATTAAAAATTGATCCCATTTCTATTAGTAGAGTAAGATAGTGTCCCAGTTATAACAAATCTCCTTTAAAATATATAACCAGAGGAAAGGAGAAAATCTCCATGTTGTATTATATTATACTTTACCTGATGACTAGAAAGCTAAATGATTTATAACACTAACATCTTAACAAAAAGGTAGCACGTGGTGTTGTTGTTTTCCTCTGCATACTCTTAAGCTGACACAGACCATGGCTAATAGCATACTTTAAATAAACATCATCAATAGATATCATCTTATAAATTGTTCTGCATGTATATTTTGGTAAACTTGATAGAAAAATGGCAAATGAAACAGCTTCTCGAATTATATTTGGCTCACAATGTACTTTTTAAAGATGCTTTTTCTTTTGAAACACTGCTCACAAAACCCTATGCATGTTTGCCTTCAGGAGATGAGAGGCAGACAAGCAAGTAGCCAAATTCACGTGTATGTACTTGAACACTGATACTGATTACAGGCCACAATGAATTTTAAGTTTTCAAAAGATACTGAAATATACACGATTATCTCAGGTGTTTTCACCCTCCCTGATCCAAGGTTGTAGGCTGTTATGAAGTCAGCTTCATCATTTGCTGTTCCAGTAATCCTATTTTGTTTTGAAATTTTTGACATTCCTAGCTATGCTGTTGAAAACCTAATGCATAGGATTGTGGCCAAGGATGGGCCTCCAGCCATAATTTGATCTAATTCCCTTTCTGCTATTGAATAGCAGCAAAAGTCTCCCACTGAAACAGAAGAGGTTTCCCTGTCAGTGTTATTCTTAGTGATTTTAGGAATAAGATTTAATAGTCCTTTCTAATATCAGACTCCAATATCTGGAAATTCTTTGCTTCATTTAACTAAGCCTGTCCTGTTAGGTTTTGTTTCTCATATTCTACTCTACACAATTACTAACAAGTGCTACAACCATGATCATACATTCGCAGACGATTTTGACATTGCTTGTGGCTTAGTTTTCCTGATGTTCTCTCTTTCAGGGCTACAATAAGGCAGTGGACTGGTGGGCGTTGGGGGTGCTGATCTATGAGATGGCTGCTGGCTACCCCCCATTCTTTGCTGACCAGCCAATTCAGATTTATGAGAAGATTGTTTCTGGAAAGGTAAGTAAAGCGTCTAATTACTCCTTCTGCTGCATTGTCTGTGCATGGAGTTAAAGCTGGCAGATATGAACTATATCGCGTTGTCAGGTTACTGCCTGACCTGGGGGGAAATAGAAACACTTTGGATTGTTGATCCTCTAGACTAAAGAGCTGTTGTACAAACACATCAACACAGAAATAAGGCTGCTTCAAAATTTTGGTTTTGTGTATAAAAAATATGATTGTATTATTCCTGTAAATTAGAATTATGATTTCATGTGAATTTGTACTTGGAGAGCAGTTTTAGTGGCTGTTTATATGTAACCATTCTAAAAACAGACTTCTTATTTGAATTACATCAAACTTGGAAGTAAAAATGATTTGGATGGGCCTTTTCTAAGAATCACAGAATTGACTTGAACAGATTTGCTTATGTTTCATGTGATTGTAACTGGGGCTGAGCTTTAGCAAATAGGAAGTAACAGTTATCCTTGACATGAGAGGACTGAGCATGTGCCTGTGCTCAGAGTTATGGAAATTATTCCATAAGCTCTTCTTTCCCATTCTTAGTCTCCAGCTTCTCTCCCGAAAGCATTTGTTTAGAGTCAGTCGGTCATCCTCACTTTAGTCATGATTGCGTCTCTTCTGAAAGGATCACTATTGGTCTCAGTAGAGGACGGAAGCGCGGCGGTTGACGCTTTGGGGGTTGGAGAGATAGCCCTGCAGGGACCTGAGTTGACTCCTGGGACTCACACACATGTGGATGGAGAAACTGAGCTCCTGAAAGCTGTCCTGTGAGTGGCACTCATGCGCCCCTCCCCCACATACATACATTACATGTAGTTAGTTTTAAACACCCACAGGAGGAGACACTTGGCTCAGAGGCCTATCCCACATCCTTTACTCAGCTATTTGTTCTTTGTGAGGAATGCTACCTTAAAATGGACCACCGGCTTTAACTGACATTGCCCTGAGATGGAAGCATTTACTTTTAGGTTGCTGTATTTTATGATCGTCTTAGGCAGAGATAAGTCTAATCAGCCTAGAAGTGAAGTCTCCATTTCTTTCTACTTCTACCAGATTCACATTCTTTTTTGTAAAACTGATCTTAGAGTCCATGAATTTAAATTTTACAGTGTTAAACATTCACAGTATCCAAGAATATAATAATTTATCTTTTATGCTGGGATCCAAATTTAAATTATTGCAGCCACAGTGAGACTTCTGAGAAAGACCCTTATCAGTAGACTGTCTTCCAGCCATTGATGATTCCTGCTTCCACAGACCAGTGTTATTCCAAATCTTACAGTGTGTGTGCCATCTACGAGAGTCAGGACATTGGTTTTTTCCTGGTATTTTAGTACGTTTTCTGGAGAAGTTTTGATATTAGATTAGTATTCACAAATTAGGGAGCTAACTATAGATGTTAACCATAACTTTGTCACAGATGAAAAGCAAATACCTCTTGCAGGTAAATAAACAGTGTGATGTTCACGGACAGACACAGATAAAGGTAATGCAGGAGGAGAGGATGGAGTGCAGTGTTTATTCTGAGAGTCAAACGTCTCTGCTCTTCTTGTTACACTGGCAGGGCTATATTCTGTGTTTCTTACTGTCGTACTTGCTTCCCTTACAGAATATGAAAGTCACAGTAAAAGAACTTCTCATATGCACAGAATAAAACATGGTGAAAAAATTAGTAGAGAAGGACTTGATTTTGTTTTTAAGAACATGAAGCTAGAGAGATGGCTCAACCGTTAAGAGCATTTGCGGCACTGGCAGAGGTCCGGGGTTTGGTTCCCAGCTCCACACGGCAGTTCATGGCCTCTGGTAACTCACGTTCTAGGGGCATCTGACACCATCTTCTGGCCTCCACAGGCTTCTGCACGCACACACTGTACACACAAACTCATGCAGGTACACCCATATATACATAAAAATGATAAATTAATATTTAAAAAGCAAGAACATGAGAAGTGAATACTTAAATTTCAAAAGAGAATAAGGGCCAAAGGTCATATGAAGTCTTAAAAGAAAACTGAAAAAAAAGAAAAAAGAAAGAAAACTGAAATATATTATAGCTGTAAGTAACAGAAGAATATTTTTGCTAATGCAGAGTAGAAACGTAGACAGAGCAGAAATTTAGAAATTATAGGAATGTTTCAAACAACTTAACTCGATATAACTACAAAGTTCCTGAACCCTTACTATACTACTTTTATTCTTCTTCATAAAAGAAATCAAAGTATAACAAACGTGCTGTGTAAACTAAATTTATGTTTACTCAGACCAACTGCTTTAGTTAAAACAAATGCACCTATATTGGTGTGAATCAACCTCAGTTTGTCATTCATTCTCCCTTGGGTGAATTTTTAGCTGTTTGTGAATTTTTTTTATTTCATGTCAAATTTTAATATTTCATATTCAATAATTGAATATGTTCTAAAGCTATAACCATTTAAAATGTAAACACACTTTTTCCTGTCTTTTTTTTTCCCCCTTTGGTTTTTCAAGACAGGGTTTTTCTGTGTAACAGCCCTGGCTGTCCTGGAACTCGCTTTGTAGAGCAGACTGGCCTCGAATTCAGAGTTCCACCTCCGTCTCCAGAGTTCTGAGATTAAAGACATGCGCCACCATGTACTAATCACACTTCTTAAAAAGCATAAAATATGTAGCATGATAAGATGATTTTCATCATTTGTTTGGAAATATGGCCGATGTTTGGTGGTTTGTCAGATTCTCTCCCCATGTTGGGTAGATTCTACCATTTAGCCATCTAAGGCAAAACTCATCACATGGATGTTGCCACTGTGTCATTTCTAGAATCTGTGTTATGTGAAATACAAGTCATATTCCCAGTTCTCCCATAATATTATTTCAGCTTCAGATCCAAACAGAGAGTTGTCTGTCCACACTGCAAGACTGTTACTGCCTCCATTAGTAGATAAAAGCCAAATTGAAGTTAACTTAATTGCTCATGTCATTAAAATCCAATTTTAGTCTAGAGATATTTGTAGTTTTCAATTGTTATCATTCAAAATTGTTTTTTTCTGCTGGGAGAACTGGTACATGTCTGTACTTTTAGCACTTGGGAGGTAGAGGCAAGGAGGTTCAGGAGTTTAAGAACAAACTGGGCTACATGGGACCATCTTAACAACAAAAGAAACAAGAAAGAATATCTTTGTCTGACCTCTTCAAACACATATTACTTAATACGATAATATTCCGTTCAGGTCTGAAACCCTGTTATAAAATAGGTGCAATGTTAAAATTAAAGCCAAAGATAAGTGATTAAATCACTTATGTACATACATTTGAACCTTAGATTGTTAAGTAATTATTCTATTACAATATTAACACAAACTGGTATTTTTAAATCCACAGAAAGATGGTCAGTCAGCTTTTAGACTCTCTCCTGCACATATTTTGCTTTTGAGAAAACAGAGGTGGTGGCATTTAAATGTCGGATTATTCATGACTATTAAGGTACAGGTTTGGAAATGCGCAGCTGACAGAAAGAATTTACAATCCTGCAGTTACTGTGCCTGCCCTAGTGATACACACACTGTGTTTCTGTATATAGTCTTTACATTTCGTGCCTGAGTGCCAGTAGTCTATAATGAGAACCAGGTATGGTTTCCACAGCAACTCTATCTGGCTATTACTGATGGGAATATAAAAATCAATATCGTGTTCAAAAATAGTGTGTGAAGACAGGGTAATCAAGTAACAGCTGTTACAGAGAGCATAATTTTAGAGTCTTTGACTTACATAATTTGAAAAAGTCTTAGCTTCACTGAATAGAATGTAAATATTATTCCATCCTCAATGAGCAGCAAGAAGATGCTGCAAAAAATGTAAGAGCATAAACCTCACTATGTACTGACCACAGATTTATTAATCTATGCTTCAGGGAAATCAGCATTGTCACGAAAGATAGCTGGTTAGTAGGTCACTCCTTCTGTGTCAGGATCCAGGTCTGTCTCCAGGCTTGGGGAGTCTGGGAGGACTCAGAAGGTGCAGTATACAGGGGAAATTGGGCTTGGGTTTGTTAGAGCCAGAGGATAGAAAGCCAGATCAGCAAAGGAAGAGACAGCCCGGCAGGTCCACAGGAGACGACCTGCCTGTGGAACCCCAACACCACCTCACCAGAACACTCACATGTGAGGTGGTGTGTGTCAGTGAAAGCCATTGAGAGACTGTGCCCAGGGCTTTGACGGCAGCTTGTTACCCACTCACCCTGTCTGCCTACCACACAACACAGTCTGGGGGACTGTACCTACCACATAACACAGTCCCGGACTCTCACCCTGTCTGTGCCTACCACATAACACAGTCCTGGACTGTACCTACCACACAACACAGTCCGGGACTGTACCTACCACATAACACAGTCCTGGACTCTCACCCTGTCTGTGCCTACCACATAACGCAGTCCTGGACTGTACCTACCACACAACACAGTCCGGGACTGTACCTACCACATAACACAGTCCCGGAC
>CAJQZJ010031257.1:0-13884 GCA_907164525.1 Lophiomys imhausi
ATGGGCTCTTCATCACACACACACACACACACACACACACACACACACACACACACACACAAAAAAAAAAAACATATCTAATCCTAATAACTTTCTAAAGGCCCTGTCTCTCTATGCCAGACTCTAGTTAAATTTCCTCCCTTTTAATACTTATAATGAGGGTTAAATTTTAACACATAGAGCTTTGGGGGAAACCCTCAAACTATGGTCCAGACCATAGCATTAGATAGAGTGAAAGGTGTTGAAAGTGAGAGCATTTAAAGTATTCAACCTAAACTAGGATGTCAGGTCTATGCTAATAGAGATGCAGAAAGACTGTAAGACTCATAGGTTATGTGACTCTCAGCTAACTGTATTTGAGACATAAGAGTACTGAGAGAGACTGTGGCAGTACACTCAAGGCCTATACAAATTCAAACTACGGAATCCTAACACCGAGAAAGTGAAGAAGGTCCTGCTCCTAACCAAGAAGCTATTTTCACTTGATATCTGCTGGGAAAGAGAAATCAGGTTTTTCTAGTGGAGTACCACTGGGCATACCAACCCACTTTCCAGGGCAGGCTGCATGCCCAGGGGTAGTTGGCCAACACAAAATGGACTCCATGGTTTTTTATACATTTGCTTGTTTGTTTCATTATTGTCTGTATTACTGGTTTTTGTTTTGTTTTGATTCTTGTTTTGTTACAGCCTTTGTTTTGTTTTCATAGAGAAAATGAAGGCTAAATTCAGTGGGTAGTAGGTACTGGGTAGGAAGGTAGGAAGGTAGGAAGGTAGGGTGGATGTGGGAGGAGTATTGGTGGGGGAAGAATATGATCAAAATATATTGTATGAGAAACCTTATAAAAATTAATTAATTTAAAAAACAATTAAAATACCAAACCACCAATATTGATCAAATAAAAGAAACTGAACCCACTCTGAAATTTTTTCCCTCTAAAAAACAAAGGGGCTCAGAGATGACTTAGTGGTTAAGAATACTGGCTGCCCTATTAGAGGGCCTGGGATCAGTGGCCAACACCCACACTGCAGCTCATAACTATTTGTATCGCCAAATCCAAGGGATCTGACACCATCTTCTAGCTTCTGCAGACACCAGACATACAGGTGATATATATATATTGAGTTTAAGAAGAACCAACAAAAATACAAAAATCAATCAATAAATAAATAACCAAGAGAAGTTCTAAAAGAAAAAACTAACTATAGAGCCTGACTAAATTCATCTTAAAAAAAAAAAAAGACTCCATTTTGTATTACATTTGACTCATAGCTGACCTCCTGTTCCAGAACTACAAAATATACACAACTGACCTTGCATTCCAGGGTGGTCCCGCATCATCACCAGACAACTCACTCTGAGAAAGCACCCAAAAAGTCTAAACAAACTTTCTGACTATCAAACTGACCACAGCTGGATAGTCAATAACAACGAGCCAATCAGAATGGACATGACTAGTTACCCAAATATCATCCAATCATATGATCAAAAAAAAAAAAAAGAAACCTGTTTCTTTGTCTAAGTCTGTATATAAACCCTATGTTTCTGGGTTCAGGGCTCTCAACTTGAACTGCTGCATCAGTAAGTGTTGAGAGTCCAAGCTCTGAGCTTGAATAAACAACCCTCATGTATTTACATTGGAGTTGGCTCCTGGGTAGTCTTGTGAGTCTCGAGAACTGGGCAAAACTTAACAAATATTCAAGGAACAATTACTTTCAAAATTACACAAGTTCATTAGAAAGTAGAAAATAGATCCTCCCTAGTTTTCTAAATCTATAAGAGTTGAAATAATTTAAAGATAAGATAAATATTTGAGAAGGGCAGTGTTAGCCTTTAACTCCTGCAGAGACAGGAGGATCACTGTAGAGTGAGTTGTCTTTTAAATTCTAGACTTACAATGAACAGGGTGGTGGTGGTGGTTCACACCTTTAATCCCAACAATTGGGATGCACATGCCTTTGATCCCAATACTTGGAAAGCAGAGGCAGGCACATAGGATTTGCAATGATTTAAGTTTAAAAGCTGCTCACAAAAGGCATGAAATTCAAAGTGAATGTTCTTTGTGATCTCAAAATATATACACTTAAAGGTATGTTTAGTTCAAGAACATCAAAAGAAATTTTTTTAATCTCAATTGAAAGATTATACTTTTTATATTGTCAAAATAAAACAATAAGCGCTGGGAAGGATATAACCTGCACCTCCCCCCCCCAAAAAAAAGTAGTGCCCCAGAGTTAGGGCAGGGCTCTGTTATTAAGCATCCATTTTAGTAGTCCAGGGACAACTGCACAACTGAAGCTTCTGAAGAAAAGGGACCAGACACCAAAGAAGACAAGTAGCCCAGATGATCCACCCTCACAGACTTCCTCAATAGGTGTTTCCTCAAAAAATCTACAACTAGAACAAATCAGAATGGCTAACTAAGATGGTTCAGCCCCACAGACTGTGCCAGCCAGGACTTCAGTAAAGCCCTGAAGTTCAACCTCTGACTACAAACTTCTTAGGACATTTAAATAACAGCACAAAAGGACTGAACATCAAATGTCACTATTAACTTGCTTAACCATTTTTTCATTCTTATTTGGGCCCCCAAACAGGGTTCTTACATCCTAAATCAGCAGGAAGTGATTTTAAGAGATCAATGTCCCATTCCCAGAAGTTGGGGTGAGTGATTTTTTTTCTCTCCTTGGTCATTTGATGGGTTATAGATGTTTGTTGTTATTTATCAGGATTGCTTATAAGTTGTTAAATGGTCTTGTTAAATAGGTTTTGGAGGTTAGACCCAGGGATTTCTCTCTTTTTCTTTTCTCTATCCTTCTTTCTCTCCTAGGTAGGTGAGAAAAGACTTGAAAAAATGGGACATAGACATAATATAGGAATTATAAAGAAAAAGGGACAGATTATTGAATATGCTTTTATATCTTTGTATATTGATACAAAACTAAGATTATATTTGGCTACATCGGTTTGATTTCTATATATTGATACAAAATTAAGGTTAATTCTTTTTAAGGTATTGTACCTATGTAACACTTAAAAATGCAATGTGAAGTTTTGGCCTTTGGGTGATATAGATGTCCCACTTAGTCCTGAGCCCTCCACACGCACTGATGCTCTCCACTTTGCCTAGCTGCTTCATACTAGCTGTGGCCTAGTGCAAGTAGAGGCTTCTCTGGTGAAGGCTGAGAGCTATACTATGGATTTGAGATTCTTTTTATTTGTAAGCAAAATTAAATTTGTCCTTTTCATTTCCTGAGTCTGTTTTTACAGTTTTTAAAGACTTTAGGCTTTTGAGAAAGCATCCAATTGTGTCCTATAAGGGTCAGGCCAGCACTGGTTTCTTACTATTATCTTGTTATAATAAACATGTCAGAACCATTTCTCTAAAAATCAACCAGTACAACCAATTCAGTTGCCCTAGCTACCACAGATTGCACAATCCAAGGCATAATATTGTCAACCACCTCTATCACTGTAGAAATTGTGGTTTTGTGTTTTTATGGCATTTCATGGTTTCTGAAGTATTTCTCTCATATATTATTGCGTATACTGGCTGGTCAAGGACTTCATGACTCTAATCTGAGGCTTGTTTTACCAAGGATGAGGAAGAGAAAGAAGGGAAGATAGATATGCCCCATGGTTCTTGAGCTTTTGTATTCCATGAAAGATACCAGCTGCCCTGTGTGTGTGTGTGTGGTGGTTTCCCATTAAGTTTCAAAGACTACATTCATGTATATAACATAGAGATTTTGTTATTATATCATCACTGGCTAAATGTTTAATCTGTGATATAGCCAAACACCAGGGATAGACTTTTTTCTTCGGGCCTGCCAAACACTGTACTTTGAGCTGAGGAGACCCTCCCTCAGTGATGTTTGCCTCACTAAAAATGAGCTTAGTAATTTTTCCAAATATGATGACTACCTATATTACTTCTTTGTTGCCCTTTAACCAGTCAATGAGGTTCTCACAGGTGCTGTGAATGCATTGTGATGGTCCCTGTCACTCTCTCCTGTGCTAAAAAAATATGTTAAAAATGACTCTCATCAGCCACTAAGAACACAGGAACTCTAGGAGACCCTACAGAGGAGTTAATGCTGTCTGTCCTCTGTGCTCAGGAAGACTCAAGGAGGAAGGGACTTGAATGAGACTTTGAGAAGATGGAGAGTGAAGGCAGGACCAAGAAACAAGGACTTGAGCACAACTGGAAACATACCAGGCAAGATGCAGTGGGGGGTGGGGAGGTGGGGATCAGATGCCCCTCCTCCCTCCTCTGTGTGCAGGTAATAGGAAGAGGCTCTTCCTACAAAAGTTTTGTGTAATAGCAAATTCACAAAAGGTCATTGTGCTTTTTATTAACCTCACACAACTCATAGTTCCAAACAACTTCAGTGCTAAGGTACTTCA
This sequence comes from Lophiomys imhausi, assembly GCA_907164525.1. Lineage (NCBI taxonomy): Eukaryota > Metazoa > Chordata > Mammalia > Rodentia > Muridae > Lophiomys > Lophiomys imhausi. Next base: position 4,406 of record CAJQZJ010031257.1, read on the forward strand.
TCTCTTAGAAAAAAACATTTGTTTTTTTAAGTATATTTTTAACCACCAATGAGCAAGGGTATTTAAGAGTTTGCATTTATTATTTTGTATGTATATTTGTGGAGGGGTACATATGTGCCATCATGAGCATGTAGAGGTCCAAGGACAACTTGTGGTAGTTGGGTCTCTCCTTCTACTAAATAGTTCCAAAGGATTGAACGCAGGTGCTGGGCTTGGTGGCAAGTGCCTTTATCTACTGAGCCAGCTCTCTGGTCCAGAATTTAATTACAAATCCTTCATAAACTTGGAAATTCTATATGATTGCTACCCCAGAAACTGCAGCTGACATATAGAGCAAAGTTTGAGAAACACAGAAACTAGTATTGGACAGTATTTTACGTGTGTGTGTGTGTGTGTGTGTGTGTGTGTGTGTGTGTGTGTGTGTATGTGTGTGTGTGTGTTGTACTTGCAAGGTTACATGCCAACTCTTATGAACTGGGTGTCTCCTTCCAATTTTCCATGTGTTCCAGGGTATTCAGTCACCAAGCATATAAGGCAGAGATATAAACATCAAGCCAACCTACAGTAATCATGTGAAGTCAGCAGACAGTGGTCATGAGTGAACATGATACTATAGGGGACACAGCAAGTCAAGGGGACTTGAGTGTCCCCACCCAGGCCTCTGCAATGTTTGTGATTTCTACTGTATTTGAATGTGAAACAGTGGAACAAAGCAAACATAAAAGACTGATATTTTTACCGGAAAAGTAAAACTTTTAGTTCATGAATGAAGTATTTTAATGAATTTGAGTTGAGTAGCATTGGTCTTCAAGGAGAATAAAATTTTTTAAAAAATGTTTGTAATGTCAAAACCCTGAAGTTACAAAGAATGCAATTAATTGCAGCAACCACAAAACATAATCAAGTGGCCAGTACAGGGTGAACTCTTCTGAAGAACACCAGAGCATGAACAAGACTGCATTTTATTTGAACTGAAACAACTAGCTGCTTCTTGACAACTTTATTCTTGGCAATAATTAGACTTTCCTTACTAGGCAGTCAATAAATACTTTTTCTCCAATTTCTGGAAATTTCTCAAATTTTATATAAAATTTGGTAAAAAGGACTTCCTCCGTGGGGACATTCAAAGCCTGTAAGAATTAGATCTGAAGGAAACACATGAAGATCTGGGTAGTATTTTAATTTCTGAAACTTACTGTGTAATAGAGGTTATTATAAAATCTCTACCAAATGTACCATTATTTTGAAAGCCTTGGCTGACTCTCATTTTGAGTGAAAGTAACTTTTGAAATAAAAATTAATGGAACTCTTTTGACTAGCTATCAGTGAAGATAAGCCGGCAGAGTTGCTTCTTTGAATATGCAGCCAAGATGAATTGGACAGAATCTCAGGCAGGCAGAGGTTGATACTCAAGAGTAGGAAGGGCAATCATGTCTTTCCTGTGGCAAAGTGAAAAGGGCTCCTGCTGCCTCACCATCTACAGGTCTTGGTGCACTGCACATTTCTGTTTGCATAACTGAAAGTCTTCCATAGTTTGCATCATGCCACAAATACTTTTCTGAAGCTATGGTTAACTTACTCTCTGCTCATCATACTTATCTGGCACACACAGGGTTGCTCTGTCAGTCTGACTATGCTGCCATGCTCCATAGCACGGACAGGGCTTTGGTTTCTGTAACTGTGTTTTCCTGGGAGTGAAGGTTTCTTTGCAAATGTTTGTGCCAACTAAAAGTACACGTTCATGTCTCCCGAGGTTCATACCCATCTTCCTATCAAGGGGGTGACTTCAGAGTGCAGGAAAGTTCTTGTATAATACCCAGTGGCATTGATACCACTTGGAACTTAGTTTCTACAAATATGATGTCTGATGTTATTTCCAAGTCCCAATGAGATCAAACATCTATTCATTCTTTGTGTAAATTGTTTAATGCCCCTGTGTTTCACTGCTTCTGTGTGTCCTCTAACAACCCTGATGTTCTCAAAACTGTTTTTAGGTTTAAATTTGATGGAAATTATATGTATCAATGCCTATAAACACCTCAAAATAAGAACAATGAGAATTCTAATTGTATATTGCTAGAAAGCTGATCATTTCTAAATCATTTGCATGGATGTTTGCTATTAGGTTTTACATAAATCTTTGTATTTACAGTGATTTATGTTGCAATCTACTGTTAAGGAAAGAATACTGAGAAATAATACTGTATTTTTCAATGACACAGAACTACTGTCTTGGAACACAAAAAAAATTCAACCACAAAAAATAATTTAAACTTAAAAAATGGGAGTGGAAGATGGCGGCGACCTACACTGACGCATTCTGAACGTGGGGAAAAAAGAGCCATAAAAAACACAGAGTTATTGGGCACTGTGCAAAAACCGGAGGGGCTAGACCCCCTCCGGGAACACTCACAGCTCCCAAGGGACTGTTAAAAGTCCGAGGGCAAGGCTCTCCCCATCTCTCACAGACACGGAGGCCACTAAACCGGGGATTCGGGAACTCCCATTTGGTGAGGCACCTGGTAAGATCGATCCCAACTTACAGCAGACAGAATCAGGGTCCACTTGGCCATAGATCACTGTCCTATTGGGCTCCCCACACATCAGGTTGAACTTATACCCACTTAGAAAAGGTTGCGAGATAGTGGAAGCCTTAGCAAGGAACAAACAGGGGGCTCAGCGGGTGGTCCGCAGCCGCTCGTGAAGCGGAGGGAGGGAGGTTCCTAGAGAGCGCGGGAAGCTGGGAACACAAAGGCAGGCGGTCACGGTAGCGCAGCTGGGGAGGAGCACGGCTGGCAGGGCCAAATCCCCGCCAGTCCACGGCAGGTCATCTGGGGAGAGAGACAGGCGTGGGTGGGGCCAGGGGTCCGTGCACCCACGGCGGAGCTGCTGGGATGAGAGGTGCACTCAGGCAGCCAGAGGATCAGGGGCTTGGGGTACCCAGGGGACCCATGGCGGCGCAGACAGGAAGGGAATCAGGCACAGGGTCCAGCCCTGTGGCGAGAAGACTAGAGAGAAACCAGAAATCGGGACCACAGCTGTATCCTGGAAAATCCAGACATATCAGGTGTGGAGCCAGACCCTGTCAGCCTCCAGGACGAAAAACAAAGGCCACAGAATCTGTGCCTGGGCAAACAGGCCCATACCATCAGAACCATTACAGGCTGATAACTCAGAGTGCAACACAGAGAAGTCTGAATTGGGAGCAGTGAAACAATCCTGGTCCATTACTCACAACCTGGGAATAGGCTGCACCAGATCACAGTGCCTCTGGCCATTAAAATCACAGTGACCTTGAAATCCCCCTGTAAGCAATGACAGATAGCCAAGTAACTCGTCCCCTGCACCAAATCATCCACTGTGGTTCCAAGCACAGAAAACAGACAGCTAAATGCATCCAATGGCGAAAGGTCAAAAAAAAAATAGAAATCAAGGAATTATGACTCCAACAAAGCAGAACCACCCTAGCTCATCCAATTCGGATGACCACACACCAACAGAAACACATGAAAACATTGACAATTCTGCAGTATGGAAAGTGATAGAGTCCATGCAAGAAGAACTTAAATCTATGAAGGAATTCAAAGAAACCACAATTCTACAAATCAAAACAAGGAACAACACCATTAAAGAGCTCCAAGCCAAGGTGACAGAGCTTGAACAGGAAAAGGAAAAAGCCATGAAAGATTTTCATACAAAAACAAGCAAGCTGGAGAAGGAAATGTACAAAACGAACAAAACCATACAAGACATGAAAATAGAAATAGAAACAATAAAGAAAACACAGTCAGAGTTAAAAGAGGAAGTGGAGAACCAAGGGAAGAGAACAGGAACTACGGATATGAGTATCAACAATAGGATGCAAGAGATGGAAGACAGGATCTCAGGCATGGAAGATTCAGTGGAAGAAATCAGTACAACATCCAAAGAAAATGAGAAGGCTAAAAAATCTCTCACCCACAACATCCAAGAAATCAAGGACTCATTGAAAAGACGGAACCTAAGAATTATAGGTATAGAGGAAAGAGAAGACTCCCGACTCCAAGGTCCAGGAAATATCTTCAACAAAATCATAGAGGAAAACTTCCCAAACCTGAAAAAAGAGATGCCAATAAAAATCCAAGAGGCATACAGAACACCAAACAGATTAGACCAGAAAAGAAACTCCTCTCGCCACATAATAATTGAAACCCCAAATGTACAGAACAAAGAAAGAATATTAAAAGCTGTAAGAGAAAAAGGTCAAGTCACATACAATGGCAGACCCATCAGAATTACACCTGACTTCTCCCCAGAAACGATAAAAGCTAGAAGGGCCTGGTCAGATATACTACAAGTCCTAAGAGATCATAGATGCCCAGTCAGACTACTTTCTACCCACAAACCCAGCCCTACAGAAAATCCTAGAAGGAAAATCCCAACCCAGAGAAGAAAACTCCACCCAAGAAAACAAAGGGAATAGAAAACCCATCAGCAACTAAACCAAAAGAGGAACAGAACCACCGCCAATACCAAACTAATGGGAAATAACAACCCCAGGTCACTAATATCCATCAACATCAATGGACTCAACTCCCCAATAAAAAGACATAGGTTTACAGAGTGGATCCGCAAGCAAGACCCTTCCTTATGCTGTATACAAGAGACACATCTAACTACAAAAGATAGACACTGCCTCAGAATAAAGGGCTGGGAAAAGGTTTTCCAAGCAAATGGACCCAGGAAGCAAGCTGGAGTAGCCATCCTAATATCAAACAAAACAGACTTCCAACTGAAGTTAATGAAGAAAGACAAAGAAGGGCACTATATACTCATTAAAGGGAATATTCATCAAGAGGAAATTTCAATACTGAACATCTATGCCCCAAATACAAAGGCACCTACTTTCGTAAAAGAAACACTTCTAAAACTTAAAGCGCACTTCGATCACAACACATTAGTAGTGGGAGACTTCAACACCCCACTCACAACAAAGGACAGATCATCAAGACAGAAGACAAACAGAGAAATATTGAGTCTAACAGAGATCATGAAACAAATGGACCTAACAGATATCTACAGAACATTTCACCCAAACACAAAGGAATACACCTTTTTCTCAGCACCCCACGGAACCTTCTCCAAAATCGACCACATAATTGGTCACAAAGATAGTCTCAGTAGATACAAGAAAATTGAAATAACACCTTGTATCTTATCAGACCACCACGGAATAAAGCTGGTCTTCAACAGTAAAAGAATCAACAGAAAGCCTACACACACATGGAAATTGAACAGCTCCTTACTGGATGACCACTGGGTCAGGGAAGTAATAAGGAAGGAAATCAAAGACTTCTTAAAATCCAACGACAATGAAGACACAACATACCCAAACCTATGGGATACATTGAAAGCTGTGCTACGAGGAAAGTTCATAGCACTAAGTGCTTTCAAAAAGAAAATTGTGACAGCTCATATTAGTGAACTAACAGCTAAGCTGGGTGAATTGGAAAAAAAAGAAACAAACACTCCCAAGAAGAGCAGAAGGCAGGAAATCATCAAACTTAGGGCTGAAATCAACAACTTAGAATCAAAAAGAACTATACAAAGAATCAACGAAACCAAGAGTTGGTTCTTTGAGAAAATCAACAAAATAGACAGACCCCTAGCCAAATTAACTAAAAGGCAAAGGGAAAGAACACAAATCAACAAAATCAGAAATGAAAAGGGAGAAATAACAACAGACATTGAGGAGATCCAGAAAATATTCGGACATTACTTTAAAAATCTATATTCCACTAAATTTGAAAACCTAAGCGAAATGGACAATTTCCTCGATAAATTCCACCTACCAAAACTAAATCAAAATCAGATTAACAGCTTAAACAGCCCAATAACACCCAAGGAAATAGAAACAGTCATTAATAATCTCCCAACCAAAAAAAGCCCAGGGCCAGATGGCTTTAGCACGGAATTCTACAGGACCTTCAAAGAGGAACTAACACCATTACTTTTCAAACTCTTCCACCACATAGAAACAGAAAGATCACTGCCAAACTCATTCTATGAGGCCACTGTCATTCTGATTCCTAAACCACACAAAGACCCAACAAAGAAAGAGAACTTCAGACCAATCTCCCTCATGAACATAGATGCAAAAATACTTAATAAAATACTAGCAAACCGAATTCAAGAACACATCAAAAGTATCATACACCATGATCAAGTAGGCTTCATCCCTGGAATGCAGGGATGGTTCAATATACGAAAGTCTATCAATGTAATTCACCACATAAACAAGTTGAAAGAAAAAAACCACATGATAATCTCGCTAGATGCAGAAAAAGCATTTGACAAAATCCAACACCCCTTCATGCTAAAAGTTCTGGAGAGAACGGGCATACAAGGACCATACCTAGAAATAATAAAGGCAATATACAGCAAGCCAGTAGCCAACATCAAATGAAATGGAGAGAAGCTTGAAGCATTTCCTCTAAACTCAGGGACAAGACAAGGATGTCCACTTTCACCATATCTCTTCAATATAGTACTTGAAGTCCTTGCTAGAGCAATAAGACAACTAAAGGAGATCAAAGGGATACAAATTGGAAATGAAGAAGTCAAATTATCCCTATTCGCAGATGATATGTTAGTATACATAAGCGACCCCAAAAACTCCACCAAAGAACTCTTACAGCTGATAAACAACTTCAGCAAGGTGGCTGGATACAAAATTAACTCAAAAAAATCAGAAGCCCTTCTTTATACAGCAAACAAATATACCGAGAAAGAAATAAGGGAAACAACCCCCTTCACAATAGCCACAAACAACATAAAATACCTGGGGGTAACTCTAACCAAGCATGTAAAGGACCTATATAACAAGAACTTCAAGCCCCTGAAGAAAGAAATGGAAGAGGCCTTTAGAAGATGGAAAGATCTCCCATGCTCATGGATAGGTAAGATCAACATAATAAAAATGGCAATCCTACCAAAAGCAATATATAGATTTAATGCAATTCCTATCAAAATACCAACACAATTCTTTATAGACCTGGAAAAAGCTAGTCTCAACTTCATATGGAACAACAAAAAGCCCAGAATAGCTAAATCAATCCTGTCCAATGAAAAAACATCTGGAGGTATCACCATCCCAGATTTCAAGCTGTACTACAGAGCAACAGTAATAAAAACAGCATGGTACTGGTATAGAAACAGACCAGTGGATCAATGGAATCGAATTGAAGACCCAAACATGGATCCACACACCTATGGCCAACTAATCTTTGACAAAGAAGCCAAAAACGCACAATGGAAGAAGGACAGCATCTTCAACAAATCGTGCTGGTCCAACTGGATGTCCACTTGCAAAAGAATGAAATTAGACCCATACCTATCACCTTGTACAAAACTTAATTCCAAGTGGATCAAAGACCTTAACATAAGGCCAGCCACACTAAAGATACTAGAAGAAAAAGTAGGAGAAACCCTTGAACTCATTGGCACAGGTGACAACTTCTTGAACAGAACACCAACAGCTCAGGACCTGAGATCAACAATCAATAAATGGGACCTCATGAAACTGAAGTTTCTGTAAAGCAAAGGATACTGTCATTCGAACAAAACGGCAACCAACAGACTGGGAGAAAATCTTCACCGACCCCACATCTGATAGAGGGCTATTATCTAAAATCTACAAAGAACTCAAGAAACTAAATGCCAAGAAACCAAATAATCCAATCAAAAAATGGGAGATGGAGCTAAATAGAGAATTCACAAAGGAGGAATCCCTAAGGGCTGAGAGACACCTGAAGAAATGTTCAACATCCTTAATCATCAGAGAAATGCAACTCAAGACGACCCTGAGATTCCACCTAACACCTGTTAGAATGGCTAAAATAAAGAGCTCAAATGATAGCGCATGCTGGCGAGGGTGTGGAGAAAGGGGTACCCTACTCCATTGCTGGTGGGAGTGCAGGCTTGTGCAACCACTATGGAGGTCTGTCTGGCGATATCTTAGAAATCTAGGAATAACCTTGCCTCAAGACCCAGCCATACCACTTCTGGGTATACACCCAAAGGACCTCTCACGGAGACATAGGGAAGTCTCCTCATCTATGTTCATAGCAGCCTTATTTGTAATAGCTAGAAATTGGAAACAACCCAGATGTCCCTCAACTGAAGAATGGATTAAAAAATTGTGGTACATCTATACAATGGAATATTACTCAGCTATAAGAAACAATGAAATCATGCAATTTGCAACCAAATGGATGGATCTAGAGGAGCTCATCCTGAGTGAGCTAACCCAGTCTCAGAAGGATGCACATGGCATCTATTCACTTATAGTAGGATTTTAACTATATCGTACAGGAAATCTGTACTACAACCAACACATCAAAAGGAACAAGGACATAATTTTTTTTTATCTTTTTCTTTTTCCTTCTTTTTTTCTTTTTTTCTCTTTCCTTTTCCCTTCTCTTTTTCCTCTCTTTTTTTTGTTGATATTCTTCGTTTTTGTGGGTTTGTGTGTTTGTTGGTCTTTTTTTTAGTATTCCCCCAGTAGCAATGAGACACCATTCACTGGCAGTACTGCCTCGTAGGCCCCCGGTGAATGAAGAGGCGCTTGGCCCTCATATGACTCCTGATCTGTGGTGAGAGACTGTTAGGCAGGGACACTCCACCCCAGAGGAACAAGACAGAAGGGTCAGGGGGTAGAGCATGGGAGGGTGGGGCTAGGAAGCGGGAAAAGAGGATAATATGATAAGGATGTAACCTGAAGCAACAAACAAATAAATTTATTAACTAAAAAAAAAAAAAAAAAAAAAAAAAAAAGAAAAGAAAAAAAAAGGCAGGGGGCAGGGCTGAAACACTGTGAATGGAATAGAGGATACAGCCATTCGGCCTGGATTTGCAGACCTCCAGGTGTAGAGAAGACGTGGAGCTAAGGTAAAATACAAGAGAATTGTGGTATTGGCCCATGCCTTTGACTTCAGCGGAGACGGGGGGGGGGCACCTTAGAGTTGGTGGTCTTATGTACTCTGGAGTCATACTGAGCGGGGTGGTGAGGGTGCATACTCTTGGTCCCACCATTCAAGAAGAGTACACCCTTGGTCCCAGCTCCCAGCACACTGGAGACAGAAACAGGCAGATCCCGGAGCTCAGGGTCAGCCTTATGCAGGGCAAACTCTAAATAGAGAAAGACTTCGATCCAGGAGTGGTGGAACACATCTTTGATCCCTTCAGAGGAGAAACACAGGTCCCTGTTCCCAATAATTAGAGTTCAGAGACACACACATGGGATTTGGAGGGACCTAGGTTTGGAGGCTACTTACAAAAGGCCGTCTCGATGCAGGCAGATTGTCCTTTGGGATCTCAAAATATATACACTAGAGCTGGTTTAGCTCCAAGGTGACAGAATGATTTCTTCTTTAACCCGGATTGAAAGATAACGCTTTGTATGTTGTCAGAAGGCCAAATTTGCTTCAGGAGAAGTACTA
>CAJQZJ010031261.1:0-10249 GCA_907164525.1 Lophiomys imhausi
ATTTCTGCTCCATCTTTACCTCTGCATCTCTTGGGAATTTCCATTATTCTAGGTTTCTAGCTCATCCCAGAGATGCGCCCCCTCTGCTTTGAGTTTTCTCTCTCTCTCAATACACTCTCCCTCCATCTTCCCCTCACTAGATCCCTCCTGCTTCCTTCCCCATCCTCTCTCCCACCTAGTTACGTCCCTGCATGCCACCCCCCATGTCTATTCTATTTTCTCTATTCAGTGAGATTCAAGGGTTCTCCCCAGGGCCCTCCTTGTTACTTAACTTCTTTGGGTCTGTGGATTGTTGCACAGTTGTCCTGCACTTTATGGCTAATATTCACTTAGAAGTGAGTGCATACCATCTTTCTCTTTCTGAGTCTGGGTTGCCTCACTGGGAATCATTTTTCTTTCTTTCTTTTGTTTTTGGTTTCCTCATTTTTAAAAATAGAATCTTGGCTCACAGCACCAGAGATTCTCTTTTTCTTTTAATTTCTTCAAGTTACATCTCAATCGCAATCCGTTCCCTACTCCCCCCTCTGGTCACACCCTTCCAACTTCTTCCCCTTAACCCCCCCATCCCCCCTTTTTTAGTTTAAGGTAAATCTTCCCCCCCAACAGCTCCCCTTTTCAGTCCAACAAATGGCTCTTTCTCTTATAACAACAAGTACAATACAAAACAACAGAAATAATTAGGCCACACTTATGAGAATTAGAGAGCTTAGCATATATTCCCAAGTCCAGTCCATACGTATTTGGCAACTGACTTTAAGACTCTACTATCCAACCATCTCCATGAGTTTAAAGTTCTATATCTAACTCAGCTTTCATACTAACATGCATCACAATTTTAAAAACATCTTCTTAGATCCAGAACACCCTTTTGATTCCTAAACAACTCAAAATTTAACTATGAGACTATAGCTCCCAATTCTTCAACCACATCAGAGACCTGAGAGGGATAAATATATCTGATTATACAGGAAGTGCAGTGGCAGCAGCTTCCAAAACTAAGAAATGACATACCAGTGGCTGCCTGGTTAGTTCTAATATCTCTCCATACATTACAGCATCAATCTTCAGCCATTTGGCCCCATTTCTCTGACAGACATTGATTGTAAAGCAAGAGTTATGAAGGACTTGCCTACCCAATCTTGGCAGACCTAGGCTGTCGACTTATCTGCTTCCAAGTTTTGTTCTTTTTGGAAAGCATTCTGTCTACAGTTGAAGCAAGGGATTTTTCTTGCCAAGAGATAGGCTTACCACCAATTCAACCATCTCCCACTGGAGATTCTTCGATGCTCATCTTCTACTTGGAGTAGAATAGGGGGTGCTGTCAGGAGCTGACGTGTCTCAATATCAAAAAAAAAAAATCTTAAGTTAAGAAAATATCTTTGAATGCCATATTTTGCAGATCTCTTGAGGTTTTTGAAGACCACCTAACTATCTCCTTATATTTGGGTATGCAAGTGTTGCTTTTGTCTTAGCAACTTGATTTCTGATTAACTTAGAAAATATATGTGATAGAATACCCTGATATCTAAGAAAATGACATACTTGAATGACTATTATTTTGCATTTCTTAATTATCCTAAACAGTTTATGACAATTGCTAACAAAATGCCAAAACTTCACTTTTCATTTTTAAGCATTACCTAAGTACAATACCTTAAAAAGAGTTAACCTTAATTTTGTATCAATATACAAAGATAAATACCATTGTGGCCAAATATAATCTTAATTTTGTATCAATATACAAAGATCAATACCGATGTAACCCAACACAATCTTAATTTTATATCAATATACAAATCTGTACGAGCATATTCAATAATCTGTCCTTTTTTCTTTATCATTCCTATATTATGTCTATATCCCATTTTTTCTCAAGTCTTTTCACCCCTACATAGGAGAGAAAGAAGGATACAGAAAAGAAAATGAGAGAAATCCCTGATCTAACCTCCAAAACCTATTTAACAGCTTGTAATCTCTCCCCCTAAATAAGAAGTATCTATAACCCATCAAATGACCAAAGAGAGGGAATCACCTACCCAACCTTCTGGGGATGGGACATTGCTGTCTTAAAATTACTTCCTGCTGATTTGGGGCATAGTAAACCTGTTTGGGGCCCAAATAATAATGGAAAAATGGTTTAAAATGTTAATAGAATCATTTGATGTTCAGTCCTTTTGTGCTCTGCTATTTAAATGTCCCAAGAAGTTTGTAGACAGAAGCTGAACTTAAGGGCTTTACTGAAGTTCTGGCTGGAACAGTCTGTGGAGCTGAACAATCTTAGCGATTTTCAGTTGTGTGATTGTAGACTTTTGAGGAAACAGCTATTGAGGAAGTATGCCAGTCTGGATCCTCTGGGCTACTTGTCTTCTTTGGTGTCTGATCTGTTTTCTTCTGAGGTTTGAGTTGTCCACTTTTCCCTGGATTCCTTAGATGGATGCTTTAAATCTCCTGGAAAGATAAGAACAGAGCCCTGCCCTAATCCTAACTCTGGGAAACTACTTTTTTTTTGGGGGGGTCATCAGGTAATATTTTCCCTGGAGCAAATTTGGTTATTGATAATATAAAAAGTATTATCTTTCAATAGAGATTTAAAATATTTTGATATTTTGGAACTAAACAAACTTGTAAGTGTATATATTGTGAGATCTCAAAGGATAATTTGCTTTGAATTTCAGCATGCCTTTTTGTAAGTAGCTTTTAAACTTAAATCCTTCCAAAACTTATGTGCCTGTCTCTGCATTCTAAGTATTAGGATCAAAGGCATGTGCTTCCCAACTGATGGGATTAAAGATGTGCACCACCACCCATGGATCGAAATGTTTCTCTATTTAGAGCTTGCTTTGTGTCAGGCAGAACTTGAATTCCGAGATCTGCAGGTTTCTACCTCTAGTGTGTTGGGATTAAGGGTGCATGTAACCTTCTCAAATGATGGGATTAAGGGTGTGCACCATCACCACCCTGTTCCTTGTAACTCTAGAATTTATAAGAAAACTGAGTCTATAGTGATCCTCCTGTCTCTGCTCGAGTTAAAGGCATGTGCTAACACCACACATTTCATACATTTTGCCTTAGCTCCAATTTTTTTCAACCCTTGGAGGTTTAGAAAATCAGGTTGAACTGCAGGAACCTTCAATTTATCTGCAGTATTTTAAACCTCTTACTTGATTTTTAATTCCAAACCATGAAAATATCCTTCATATCTACAAAATCCCTATTAAGTTGCTATCAAGTTTATGTAAGCTATGTGACCACCTGTATTCTAACATTCCAATTTGAAATTAAGGCCATTTTTCCTTTCATGCCAGTAAGGCAAGTATACCTTTGGTAAGTTATAATTTGAAATTTTTATATTGTATCTTTATTATATTTTTTAGGATAATTAACTCTTTTCAAAAAAAGTATTATTTTGTTTTCTCAAGTTACTTCTAGAACATAGCTTCCTTCTCCCTCCCTCCCATTCTCCCTCTCACCCTCAATGTTCCTCTACTTGGTAGTCTCCTTCTCCTCAGATGAGGTGGACCCTCATATATCATACTCCCTCAGTTCTTCAGTCATGTGAGGGCCAAGAGCTTCCACTCATACTGGGACTTGATTTGGCACAGCAACTAAGGTAAGTTGTTCCACTACTCTGCAGCAAATTCCATGATTCACTGTTGGATGAAATTGTTTGTAGGATAGATATAGTAGTTTCCTATCTATTTGGGTCTGTGAGTTGTAGGAAGGTTATCCTGTGATGTATGGTTAGTATCCATTTATAAGAGAGTACATACCATCTTTATCTTTCTGGGGCTGAGACAGCTCACTTAAGATGAGCTTTTCTAGCTCCATACATTTGGTTTCAAATTTCATGATTTCCTCATTTCTGATAGCTGTGTAGTATTCCATTGAATGAATGTACCACAAATATTTTTTTATCCATTCTTTAGTTGAAGGACCTCTGGTTTGTTTCCAGTTTCTGGCTATAATAAATAAAGCTGGTTTTAACATTGTTGAGGCAATGTCCTTGTGGTTTTGTTTTGAATCTTTTGGATATATGCCCAAGAGGGGTACGTCTGGGTCTTGAGGTAGAACTATTCCCAATTTTCTAAATATCTCCAGATTGATTTCCAAAGTGGTTGTACAAGTTTGCCTCCCACCAGCAATGGAGGAGTGTTTCTTTCTCCATATCCTTGGCAGCATGTGTTATCATTTGAATTTTTGATCTTAGCCATTTTGATGGGTGTAAGATGGAATCTCAGAGTTGTTTTAAGTTGCATTTCCCTGATGACCAAAGATGTTGAACATTTCTTCAAATGCCTCTCAGCCTTTAGAGATTCCTCTTCTGTGAATTCTCGTTTTAGCTCTGTACCCTATTTTTTGATTTTTTTTTTTTTGTTGCTTAATTTCTTCAGTTCTTTATATATTTTGGATATTAGCCCTCTGTCAGATGTTGGGTTTGTGAAGATCCTTTTCCAGTCTGTAGGCTGCCATTTTCTTCTAAGGACAGTATCCTTTGCCTAACAGAATCTTTTCAATTTCATAAGGTCATATTTATTGTTTTAACACCTGAGTTATTGATGTTCTTCTGTTCAGGAAGTTGCTACCCATGCCAATGAGTTCCAGGCTTTTCCCCACTTTCTCTTCTATTAATGTTAGTGTGTCCGGATTTATGTTGAGGTCTTTCATCCACTTAGACTTAAGTTTTGTACAGGGTGATAAGAATAGATATATTTGCATTCTTCTACATGTTGACATCTAGTTAGACCAGCACCATTTATTGAAGATGCTTTCCTTTCTCCATTGTATGTTTTTTGGTTCTTTGTCAAAAATTAAGTGACTGTAGGTGTGTGGGTTTATTTCTGGGTCTTCAATTTGATTCCAGTGGTCTACTGCTCTGTTTCTAGAACAGTACCATGCTGTTTTTATTAGTATTGCCCTGTAGTTCAGCTTCAAATCCAGGATGGTTATATATCCAGATATTCTGTTATTGTACATGATTGATTTAGCTATTCTGGGTCTTTTGTTATTCCATATGAAGTTGAGAATTGTTTTTTTCAGATCTGTAAAGAAATGAGTTGGTATTTTAATAGGCATTGCTTTGAATCTGTATATTGCTCTTGGTAAGATGGCCATTTTTATTATGTTGATTCTACCTATCCATGAGCAGGGGAGATCTTTCCATTTTTTCTTCAATTTCTTTCTTCATGGACTTGAAGTTCTTATCATACAGGTCTTTCATTTGCTTAGTTAGAGTTACCCCCAGGTATTTTATATTATTTGTGACTATTGTAAAGGGTGTTGATTTCCTTATATCTTTCTTAGTCCATTTATCTTTTCAGACTGATTTTGTATCCAGCCACCTTGCTGAATGGGCTTATCAATTGTAGGAGTTCTCTGGTAGAATTTTTGGGTCACTTATGTATACTAACATATCATCTGCAAATAGGGATATGTTGACTTCTTCCTTTACAATTTATATCCCCTTGATCTCCTTTAGTTGTCTTATTGTTCTGGCTAAAATTTCAAGTACTATGCTGAAGTGATATGGAGAGAGTTGGCAGCCTTGCTTTGTCCCTGATTTTAGAGGAAATGCTTTAAGTTTCTCTCCATTTAGATTGATGTTGGCTATTGGCTTGTTGTGAATTGCCTTAATTATGTTCAAGTATGGTCCTTGTATGCCTGATCTCTCCAAGACTTTTAACACGAAGGGGTGCTGTATATTGTCAAAAGCTTTTTGAGCGTCCAATGAGATGATCAAGTGGTTCTTTTCTTTCAAATTTTTTATGTGGTGGATTACGTTGATGGATTTTCTAATGTTGAACCACCCCTGCATCCCTTTTATGAAACCTACTTGATCATGGTGTATGATACTTTTGGTGTGATCTTGGATCCGGTTTGCAAGTATTTTATGAAGTATTTTTGCATCCATGTTCATAAGGGAAATTGGTCTGAAATTTTCTTTCTCTGTTGGGTCTTTGTGAGGTTAAGGTATCAGGGTGACTGTGGCCTCATAGAATGTGTTTGGCAGTATTCCTTCTCTTTCTATGTTGTGGAAGAGTTTGAAGAATATTGGTGTTAGCTCTTCTTTGAATGTCTGGTAGAATTCTGTGCAGAAACCATCTGGACCTGGGCTTTTTTTGGTTTTAAAATCTAATGACTTCTTCTATTTCCTTAAGGTTTATATGACTGTTTAATTTGTTTACCTGTTCTTGATTTAACCTTGGTAGGTGGAATCTATCCAGAAAATTGTCCATTTCATGTAGGTTTTCCTGTTTTGTGGAGTACAAGTTTTTGAAGTAGGACCTAATGATTCTTTGGATTTCCTCAATGTCTGTTGTTATTTTCCCCTATTCATTTCTGATTTTATTGATTTGGGTATTTTCCCTCTGTCTTTTAGTTAGTTTAGCTAAGGGCTTGTCTATTTTGTTGATTTTCTCAAGGAACCAACTCTTGGTTTTGTTGTTTCTTTGTATTGTTCTTTTTGTTTCTAAGTTGTTGATTTCAGCCCTGAGTTTGATAATTTCCTCTCGTCTGCTCCTCTTGGGAGTGTTTGCTTTTTTGTTGTTGTTGTTCCAGCTATTTCAGGTGTGCTTTTAGATGGCTAGTATAGGAACTCTCCAGTTTCTTTTTGAAGGCACTTAGTGCTATAAATTTTCCTCCTAGCACTGCTTTCAATATGTCCCATATGTTTGGATATGTTGTGCCTTCATTTGCATTGAGTTCCTAGAAGATTTTAATTTCTTTTTTTTTTTTTATTTCTTCCCTGACCCAGAGGTCATTGATTAGAGAGTTGTTCAGTTTCCTTGTTTTCCCAGGCTTTCTCTTGTTTTTTGTTATGGTTGAAGTCTAGCTATATCCCTTGATGGTCTGATAAGTTAAAAGGGATAATTTCTATTTTCCTGTATCTGTTGAGGCTTGCTTTGTGACCAACTATATGGTCAATTTTGAAGAAGGTTCCATGAGGTGCTGAGAAGAAAGTGTTTTCTTTTGTTTTAGGGTGAAATGTTCTGTAAATATCAATTAGGTCCACCTGATTCATGACATCTGTGAGGTTCATTATTTCTCTGTTTGGTTTCTGTATCGTTGATCTGTCCAGTGGTGAGAGTGGTGTGTTGAAGTCTCCCACTATTAATGTGTGAGGTTCAATATGGGATTTGAGCTTCTTTAACAAATGTGGGTAGTCTTACATTTGGGGCATAGATGTTCAGTATTGAGATTTCATCTTAGTGGATTTTCCTTTGATGAGTATGTAGAGTCCTTCTCCATCTCTTTTGATTAATGTTGGCTGAAAGTCTAATTTATTGGATAATAGAATGGCCACTCCAGCTTGCTTCTTTGATCCATTTGCTTGGTATATCTTTTTCCAGCCCTTTACGTGGAGATAATGCCTACCTTTTTTGCTGAGGTGTGTTTCTTCTAAGCAGCAGAATGTGGGATTTTGTTTTTGCATCCATTCTGCTAGCCTGTGTCTTTCTATTGGGGAATTGAGTCCATTGATGTTGAGAGATATTAATGATCAGTTTTATTACTTCTTGCCATCTTGATGTTGGTGGAAATAGTGTTTGAGTAAGCTCCTCTTCTTTTTGTTTTGCTGCAGGCACGTTATTTACTTCCTGTGACTATTTGTGTGTAGTAAACCTCTTTGGGTTGGAGTTTTCCTTCTAACATCTTCTGTAGAACTGGATTTGTGCATAGATATTATTTTAATTTAGCTTTGTCATGGAATATCTTGTTTTCTCCATTTATGTGGTTGACAATTTTGCTAGGAATAGTAGTCTTGCCTGGCATTTGTGGTTTTTTAGGGTCTGCAAGACATCTGTCCAGGCCCTTTGGCTTTTAGAATTTCTGATAAAAAGTCAGGTGTGATTCTGATAGGTTTGCCATTATATGTTACTTTATCTTTCCCTAGCAGCTTTTAATATTCTTTCTTTCTTCTGTACATTTAGTATTTTGATTATTATGTGGAGGGAAGATTTTCTGGTCTAATCTATTTGGAGTTGTGTAAGCTTCTTTTACAGTTATAGGCATCTTTTTTAGATTTGAGAAATTATCTTCAATGATTTTGTTGAAGATATTTTCTGGTCCATGGAGCTGGGAATCTTCTCTTTTATTCCTATTATTCTGAGATTTCGTCTTTTCACAGTATCCTTGATTTTCTGAAGGTTTTGGGTCAGGAATGTTCTAGATTTTACATTTTCTTTGACACGTGTATCAATGTCTTCAAATTTATCCTCTGTGCCTGAAATTCTTTCTTCCATCTCTTGTGTTCTATTGGTGATGCTAGTGTCTGTAGTTCTTTTTCTTTTCTTAAGGTTTTCCAGTTCTATGGATGTCTCAGATTGGATTTTCTTTATTGCTTCAACTTCCCTTTTCAGGTCTTCCATTCCTTTAAGTGCTTTGTTCATTTCCATCACCTCTTTTTCATTATTTTGTTGTTGCTCTTTGAGATATTTGATTTCTTCCCTTAGGCTTTCTATTATTAATATAAGCATAGGATTAAGGTCATTTTCATTTGTTTCAATTGTGTTAGGATATCCAGAGTTGCCTGTAGCATTATTGCTAGTTTCTGGAGACCTCATATTGCTTTTTTTTTTTTTTTGACCATGTTCTTGCGCTGACCTTCTATCATCTGATTGACCCTGGTGTTGTCTGTTTCTTTTGTCAGTTGACTTTGGTGCTCAGGAAAATTCCCTGTTCTGGGGGTGGGGTGATCTTGAGATCCTGGTGTCCACCTCCAGATGGTGGGTATATTCCTGTAATAGATTCACTCTCGGAGAGTGAATGCTGCTCTCCTCAACTTTTTGTGACCCAACTGGACCAATATACAGGGGATTTGAGTCGGGAGGGGGCTATCCCCTGAGGACCTGAGAGCTGGCAGGTCTCCTCAGAAAGGCAGGAGAGTTGTGATTGAGCCTGTAATTTCCCCTCACTGACACAGTCATTCTGGTTCAGCAGCTAGGCTGACCATGCAGGCAGGCAGGGAGCTCCACCCAAGATGGGTGTCAGCCTCAGGGTGCCTGTTGCTGACTGCCTCAAACGCTTGGGTGCTAGAGTGAGTGAACCCCCCCAATATTTGTGGAGAACACACAGTCACCAGCTCTGTTTGCAGTCAGTCTTGGGTCCTAATTGCTTTGCTGTGACTGGGTTGGGTCTCTGCCCCTCAGGTACAGTGCACACTGTGCTGCCATGTTGCAAACTCCCCAAAGGAAATCACACTTACCTGTGATCTTGTGGTACGGCTGTTTTTCCCTGTTGGGTGTGCAGGTCTGCTGGCAGACTGGTGTGACTACTGATCTGTGGGTGGAGCTGTGGGCTAGCTGCTCTTCCCTGTGCTCCTCTCCAGACAGGTGACCGAGCTGGCTGACCCCAGGGTGGTTTTCCTTGGAACTGCATGAGCTGTTTTGAGTGGTGACCAGTCTCAGTGTTCACTGCAGAAATTCAGACACCATCTGTGCTTCACAGTCGGCTAGGGGAACTCACATTCACTCCACAGTGACTGATCTCTACTACTCAGATACAATGCTCTATGGTTCATTTTTTCTAATTCCATCCATTTGTCTGCAAATTTCATGAGTTCATTGTTTTTTTCTTGGGGGGGGGATTAAGACAGAGTTTCTCTGTGTAGAATCTCTGGCTGTCCTGGCCTCACCTTGTAGACCAGGCTGGCCTCAAACTCACAGAGATCCAACTGCCTTTGACTCTCAAGTGCTGGGATTAAAGGCGTGTGCCCCCACCACCTGGCTAGAGCTCATTCATTTTAATAGCTGAGTAATATTCAATTGTGTAGATGTACCACATTCTCTTTATCCATTCTTCAGTTGAGCGACATGTCTTCAATTTCTGGCTATTATGAATAAAGCTGCTAAGAACACAGTTGAACAGTGAGCTATTGTTCAGCCTGGACTGGTACCTGGCACCGGTGTGCCCTCTGCTCTCTGGCACTGGTTAGCCACTGTCTGAAAACTGGGCTCTGCTTTGTGGCCTGGCTCTCCACAGCCACCCTGACTTTGTTGTTCATTAAGAACAAGCAGACCTTCTGGATATCTGCCTCAGATCCAGATCACTCGCTATGTCAGATGTGCTGCCTTTGCCTGAGCACACCTCCCATGGGACACCAGCCTTTACCTGCCCGATGGTGACAACTGATTGTCTTTGGCAGCTTCCTGCCACTGCGCAGTTCTGCTGACCATTGACCTGTGCCATGCAGACACCTGTGAGCACTGGTGGCCACTCAGACTGACATCGCTGGTACTGGTCTCAGCAGTGGCCA
>CAJQZJ010031262.1:0-25799 GCA_907164525.1 Lophiomys imhausi
TGGTTAGGTATGTCCTCTGGATCCTTAATATTTTCAGCACTTTTTTTTATGCAGGGAGTTTGTAGGATGACCAAGGTATTTTCTGCTTTAATGAGATGATCGTGTGGTTTTTATCTTTCAGTCTATTTATATGATGGATTATATTATCATTTTATGTATTATGTACTACCCCTGCATCACTTGGATGAGGCCTACTTGATCATGGTGGATGATCTTTGTGATGTGTTCTTGGATTAGGTTTGAAGATATTTTATTGAGATTTTTTGCATGAATTTCATGAGGGAAACTGGTCTGAATTCTTTCTTTCTTTCTTAAATTTTTTCCAACATAATTGTTTTGATTATTTGGGAATTTCACATTATACACTCTAAACACACTCAATTCTAGGGCTTCCCATATCTGCTTCCACACATTTGTGGCCTCCCCTAACTCCTACTCAACCCCAAAGAAAAAGAAGAAAGAATGGGGAAAAAACCCTGAATACATTTTGTATTGTCCATATACTCATTGGAGCATGGTCAAACATCATTGGCCAGCCTCCTAAGTAGAGCTGAGTCTTTTTCCACCTGCACCACGCCATAAACTTTCAGTTATACAGAGCTACATTTCAATGTCCTTATCAAAAATGTTAAGAATGTTGTTTGATTGCTTTCTTTTTAGGATGCTACTTTGGGGGGGGCAAATTGGGGTAGAGGTAGGGGTTGTCACAGAAGCCTTTATGTTCCTCTTTCTCAACTGTGCATCTGCAGCCATCAATATCTATACAAGAGCAGCTTCCTTGCCATTCACAGTCAGCAGGAGCATGGGTCCTGTGCTTCAACATGGTTGCCAACAACAGCATGGACCATGAGCATCTACATGGTCTCCAGCATCAGCAAATGCTAAGGACCTCTGCTTGGTCTCTGGTGGCAGTATGGCCAGGGGACATCAACACTACCCTCTACCAAAGTCTGGATATAGTCTCTGGGTGAAGTATGGACCATGGAGGTCTCTATAGGACATCCAATCCGGTAAATCAACCATTCTTCATCACAAACATTTTGACACTGTCCAGAGCTTGGGTAATTGTGCAGCTGGGAAGCTTGTTTGAGTATTGAGTCCACACATGTTCCAGTTTGCTGTACACCATACTACTGGTCCTTTTCAGTAATAAGTTATTCCTCCATCAACTGCAACCTTCTCTGAAACCTAACATACCTGCTAAGTGTCCACTTCTACCATGTATGTAACACTCCGCTTCTCTATTTCTTGTCTAAGGGTTGGTAGATCTTATTGTTTTTTTACAAAGAACAAATTATTTCATTGAGTCTTTGTACTTTTTCCTATTTTATTAATTTCAATTCAGAGTGTGATTATTTATTGTCATCTACCCCTTTTGGGTGTGATTTTATTTTATTTTATTTTTTTGTTCTAGAGACTCCAGGTGTGTCGCTAAGACACTAATATAAGATCTCTTCAATATTTTATGTAGGACTTGGTGCTATGTACTTACCTCTTAGAAACTTTTTCATTGTGTCTCCTAGGTTTGGATATGTTATGTTTTAATTTTCATTCAACTCCAGAAAGTAATTTCTTTAATAATTTCTGTCTTGATTTATTTTTCATTCAGTAATGAGTTGTTCAGTTTCCATGAGTTATTAATCTTTCTTCTATTCGTATTTAGCCTTGATCTCTGGTGTTCAGATAAGATTCAGATTGTTATTTCAGTTTTCTTCTATCAGTTGAGACTTGCTTGTGTCCACATATGTGGTCAATATTGGAGAAGGGTGCATATGTGACTTAGAGGACATATTGTTTGTGGTTCATTAAAATTGTCTGTAAATTGATGTTAGGTCTGTCTGGTTCATGATCTCAGTTACCTCCAGCATTTCTATTTAGATTTTGTCTGAGTGATCTCGTTATTAATGAGAATGGGGTATTGAAATCACTCACTCTCATTATATGAAGATTGATATGTGGTTTAAGCATAGCAGTGTTTCTTGGGCACCCTTCTGTTTGGTGCATATGTTTAAGAATTGCCATATATTCCTGATGAATTTTTCCTTTGACAAGTATGTAGTGTCCTTCCCTATATCTTCTCATTAGCTGTGGTCTGAAGTCTATTTTGTCAGATATTAAGATGGCTACACCAGCTTTCTTCTTAGGTCCATTTGCTTGAAATGTCTTCTTTCATCCTTTTGCCCTGAGTTGACATTTAATATTGATGTTGTGGTATATTTATTGTATACACAGAAGAATGGATCCTGTTTTTTTTTTTTTTTTAATTTTCAACCTATTCTGTTAGCCTGTGTCTTTTTATTGGTCAATTGAGAGCACTGATATTAAGAGTTGTCTGGGCTCCATGGTCCTTTATTTTTCAGTCTTGGGACCATTCTGATTCCTAAGTCCAGCAATGAGTGAAGTAGCTGACAGACTGGAAGATTTGCCCTAAGGTTACTTAATTATGGTTCTGGTTGAACCCAATATAGTTTGGAGCCCAGTGGTTAGTGGGGCAGCTGAAAGTCAGGCAAGGAGTTAATCTCTCAGCTCTTTTTAAATTCAGGTTTTGAATTCTTTGTACATGTAGTGATGCATTTTGTTGATAACCTTCCCTTCTCCCTCAGTTAGTTCTTTTTGTGGTAAAATCACTTGACTCTCATTCTTCATTATGTTGAAGGTTTTATTTTTTATCTCAACAATAGTATGTATGCTGAATTCCAACACTGAATTGCATTGAAACCAATAGTACAACCACTTAACCAATATTTTCTCTTCCCTTCTTCTCTCTCCTCTTAATCTCCGGTAATAGCTATTCTATTATTATCATATACATTTTAATCTTATTTAAAAGTCAACTATATGGAACTTGTCTTTCTATATCTAGAGTATTTCTCCAAAATAATATAAACAATATTTATCTATATTTCTACCAATGAAAAATGTACTTATATATAATAATGTACATAGTATAAACTATATTATGTGTATAGTATTTTACTGTGAATAATATACCAATTGATTTATTTTTCATATCTTGGTTCTTGTTAATATTAATAAAGTAAATACCGTAATGCAATTATTTCTTTGAGATATCAATTTAATATCCTGTATATACATTCACAAAACTGAGATCTTAGTTTGAATTTTGTAATTCTACTTTGAATCTTTGTGAGGAACTACAATAATCTTTCACACAGTTCCTACTCCAATCTAACCTTTCACCAAAACTTAACAGGTATTCCCTTTTAAGCAAATCCTAATCCTTCTTATATGCTGAGATATTGATAAAATTCTAATATATGTGAGATGATTTCCCATATTGTTTTCCCTGACCATGAAAACTGCGAATGTTTTCACATATCTTTTGACAATTTATATTAGTGGAGAAAACACTTTTTATATCTTATTTTTAAATTGTGTTGTTTATGTATTTATTGAATTATATAAGTTTTGTGTATTACATTACCACATTTATTAATGGGATTGTTTGATTTCTTGTTTAGTTATTTTTAGTCTTTTGTATATATTAGAAAATAGTCCTCTGTCAGATATATAGCTGACCAAAATTTTCCTCCCATTCTGTAAGGTTTTTTTTTTTTTTTTACTTTATTAGCTGTTTCTTTTGTTATGTGGATGCTGTTTATCAACTGTTCTCCTTATTTCCTGAGCAATGGGAGTATGATTAAAAATTCTTGTCTATATTTATATGTTGAAGTGTTTCCCCTACTTTTTCCTTTAATATTTTAAGAGAATCAAGTCTTACATTAATATCTTTAAGACATTTTGAACTAACTTTTATGCAGGGTAAGAGTCAGAGCTATAAATTAATTACCTTACATGTGGACATAAAATTTTCCTGCACTGTGTGGTAAAGAGGATGACTGTTCTCCAGTGTGTGCTGTTGGAATCTTTGTCAAAGATAAGAGGCTATAGCTTACTGACCTTAAGTCTGTATGCTCTGTTCTATTCCATTTTTCCATGTGTCAGGTTTGGTGCCAGTTCTGTGGTGTTTTTCTTACTGTAATATAGTTTGAAATGAAGTATTGTGATAGTCCATGTGATATTCAATGAAGGTAAAATAAATATATATTTTATCATCTGTACTATAAGTCTCAATATTCTTTCTATAAAATTGAAATAAAACTAAATACATTGTGAAATAAGCAAAATGTCAGTAATACCAATTAGAAAATCTCTAGGACAAAGATTATTCCATCATGTAATGATTTAATATCAAAAATACAAAGTATTTCTAAAATGGTTACTATCTATGCATAATCATATAAATTTATACATTATACTTAGACTGTATTATAGTGTTTATTTATTTATTCTGTTTTAGTGATATAGAACCCATTTTTGCTGTAATTTAAATATTATATGGACTGGATACATGTCATTTACCTCTTCTTTCTAGAAAGAATTTACTGCATCTGTCATTCATCTAATATGATAGTGATGTTACTGCTCCTATGAAGAACTCAAAGATATACCCACATATATGTAGATCCTACCACTTGTTTAATCCCATAAGTTTCTGTTCTCCATTAGCATAGATCTATGATACTATACTTCAGTTGATCATTAAGTAGTGTCTTCTGTGCTCATTTGTGAATTTTGGACAAGTAGGCTATAAAAGATTCCAATTCAATTATGTTGAGTCATCCATATGCTTTGCTCTGAAGAAATAACCTACACTCAATCCAAATATAACCTCCATCAACACCTGACCTGTGTCAAGAAGAGTGCTAGTGACTAGAAAAAGAAGAACGTAAGGACCCACATTTTCAGCAGATTGTAAGTTCAATTTCCAGCCAATCAACTGGCTATAGCTCATGAATCAATAAACAATTGCACATTATGTCATTTCTCCTTCCATGCAAAATATACTACCATATGTAATTCCTGAAGTTTTATGTAAGTTCCTTCATGTACACATTCCATGGCTGTCCCTGAAAGTGTATATAATGTAGCTGTCCACTTCTGGGTGATAGCTTCATAGTGTGCAGAATCCTCAGGCCCTAATTTTATCTTCTTCAGTCATCTGACCATAGGTCACAATCCATAATGCCATCAGTGGATTCTTGGTGACAGAAGATATTATAATAAGAGTAGAACCATTGGCATTCTTCATTACTTTCTGTGCCCTCAGAACCTGCTGAGGCCATCTCACATATACCACTTCCATTTGATGATGGATAGCTACTCTGCACATCCACCTTTCTAACTTTGCTATATGGGCAGCAAGAACCACATGGTAATCTGGTGGTCCACTGTCAAATGTTGTTTCTTCTTAGGTTCAGTAACAGGCCAAAAGCTGTCTTTCAAAGGGAGACTGCTTTCTACAGATGGTGGTAGGGCCTTGGTCTTAATTCTCAAGGGTTTCCATTGTGATTCACATATAGGAGCCTGCTAAATCTCCAATCAGGATCCCTATCAGCTACTGAAACCTCAGGTAAATTGAATCTTGTAAATCTTTGTTCTGAGTGGCAAAGTAGCCTGCAATATAGTATGGACCAGTTGAAGAGTCCTATCTTAGTCTAATATTATTCAAAGTTAGCAGTTTCTCAACTCCCTTTGTATATGTGTTGGAGTAAAGCATCCAAGTAAGAGATATGTAGTCCCCAGAATCAATATCATCCAACTAAGCATTCTGCTTCTTTCTTACAAGTGAAAGGGATCAGGAGTAGCAACATACTTTCCACCTCAGAAGGATATTTCTACATGACCCACACCACTGGTCTCCTACAAACTTCAGTGAAGTGGAATGTCCTTGAATTTTGCTTGGAATTATTTTTCCATCTTCTAATGTGAATGTGTTTTATCAACAGGTCCTCAATGGCTGCTACTTTCTGCTCACTTGTTTCAAGCAGCTTAAAGTCTTCAGTATAGCGGACCAGCATAATATCTTGATGAAGTGGCAGGGGAACAAGATATCTTCAAACTAATTATGATACAGGGCTAGAGAATTAATATAATTTGAGGTATAAATATAAAAATATACTCCTGGAATTGCCAAATGAAATCAAATTGCTCTTGGTGGGCCTTAGGGACAAGTATTTTTCATTTTGTTTGTTTCTTTTTATATTTTTAATTTCTATTATATATTTTCCCCCAATATCACCTCTTTTATCCAAAAAAGGTTCTTTTCCTTATAACAATAAATACAATACAAAGCAATAAGAATAAGAACAATTAGAAAACAATTATATAAACTATAAGGTATAACAGACATTCCTATGTCCAGTAAATATGCATTTGGCAACTAAAAAGAATATTATCTATCTATCTTGATGAGTTTTAAGTTCTATACCTAACTCAATCTGTATCCTAACTTGCATTACCAACTTAAAAACATCTTCTTAGACCTAAAACATCCTTTTAATTCCTAAACAACTTAAAATTGACTGTGAGAGTATAACTATCTTCAACCACATCAGAGACATAAGAATGATAAAAATATCTCAATAAACAGGAAGTGCAGAACCAGCAGCTTCCAAAACTAACAAATGACAGACACTGGCTACCTGGACAGTCCCTAGTTTCTCTCTGTAACATTGGAGCATCTATCTTCAGAGTTTTGGCCCAGTATTTCTGACAGACATTAATTGTAACACAGGAATTATGAAGGACTTGCCTATCCTGTCTTGGCAGAGCTAGGCTGTCAACTTACCTGCTTCCAAATTTTGTCCATTTTGGACAGCATTCAGTCTACAGTTGGAGCAAGTGCTTTCTCTTGCCCAGTGACAAGCTTGCTACTAATCTCCATCTACAAATGGAGATTCTTTGATGTTCATCATTTACTTGAAGTAGAATGGGAGATTTTGTCAGGAGCTAACATGTCTCAATATCAAAAAATCTTAAGTTAAGGAAACATCTTTAAATGCCATATTCTACAGATCTCTTGAGATTTTTGAAGACCACCTATCTATCTCCATATATTTGAATAAGAAAATGTTGCTTGTCTCTTATCAACTTAATATCTGATTAACTTAGAAAGCATCTGTGATACATTAAACTAGTTCCTAACAAAATGACAACTTTGAATGAATATTAGTTTGCATTTCTTAATTATCCAAAAATGTTTGTGATAGCTGCTATCAAAAGCACAATAATTTCACAAGTTTTTTCAAAAAGCATTTGTGAGGTCACTAACTGCTTACAGGTATCAGAAGATATGTAATCTGCTCAAGAAAAAATTACATCTGAAAATCAAGTGCAATTGGAGTCACTTCCTCACTAACTTCATCATAGTAAACAGTCATTCTCCATGCAGGAATGATCCATCATGGAATTCTCCATCTGTTTTATATCTAGGCCAAATAACATATAGTGAGATGTAGTGGGAACCTATACCTCTGCATCTTTTAATAATTGATTGTGGCACTGATGTCTGGGAAACCTCTTGAAATGTAATATTATTTTTGGATCACTATTTTCCCCGGTAAAAGCAACTCCAATAGTCTCCATTTGTCTTTTCCAACCATAATAGCCCCCACACAGCAGGTGACAGAAAAATGAAGGGATTTAGCTGTGAATGACAACTCCTGAAAGGCACTGTGTGTTTATTGCTATGAACCAAAATCTCCTATAAGGAGTCTGTGTTTGCAGAGATGTTTGGATAGATTGTAATTTCAGTACTGTGGAGAGATTGGACTTTTGTAGAACCAGAGGCTCATGACAATACTTAGGCTAGTTTTAGCCTCTGGAACAACCATTCCTTGGCCCACTCTGTATCTGAACTAACAGCTGATGACACAAATAGAAAACTATTTTAGAAGTTATTAATTTACCAGAACACAACCTCTCACTAATCCAAGACCTAAAAATGTCAACAGATAATATCTTAAAGCTATAAACAAGCTTCACCTTTTTCAATGTACCCACATCTCTGGCATGCCCAACATGCATTTTAAATTTGCCTTGACAATTCTCTTTGTTAAAGACACCATGACCTATTAATATTTCAATGCTTTGGTCTTAGATGAGCAGATTCTCAACTAGCTCATCTAACTTTAACAGACCATCTTGCCCCATATAGTCACATGGCTAACTAACCTCCAGGACTGCAGTCACATCCATGTCCGTCTCTTCTGTCTCCAGGCAAAAAGACCTTCCTCTTTATTCTTCCACTTTCTTTTTTCTTTTTTTTATGGTGGGGACTTTCTATTTTTTAATATTAATTAATTAATTAATTAATTAATTAATTTGTTTATTTATTTATTTATTAATTCAGGTATATTTTCATCACAGTGTCCTCTTTCCACCTCTCCCAGTCCCGACCTCCCACCCTTACCCCCTATTCCTTCCATCCCACTCTTCTGGAGTGGAATGTCCCTCCATAACAGTCCCCTGCCCCACTTCAGCAGTCATATGAGGGCAAGAGCCTCCTCATACACTGGGGGCCTACAAGGCAATAGGGCAAAATGTCTCATTGACAGGTAACAAAGTCTGTTCTTGTTCCCTTTGGTGCATTCATTGTAATATAGTTAACCTGTACTATATGGCTAAAATCTGATTATGAGTGAATAGATGCCATGTGCATCCTTCTGAGTCTTGGTTAGTTCACTCAGGATGAGCTTCTCTAGTTCCATCCACTTGGCTGCAATTTGCATGATTTTGTTGTTTCTGATGGCTGAGTAGTATTCCATTGTGCAGATGTACCACAGTTTTTTTTGTTTGTTTGTTTTGTTTTAATCCATCCCTCAGTTGAGGGACATCTGTGTTGTTTCCAGTTTCTAGCTATTACAAATAAGGCTACTATAAACATATATAAGGAAATTTCTGTGTGATTTGGTGAGGAATAATTTGGATGTATACCCAGAAGTGGTATGGCTGGATCCCGAGGCAGAGCTATTCCAATTTTTCTAAGATATCGCCAGACTGACCTCCAAAGTGGTTCCACAAGCCTGCACTCCCAACCACAGTGGAGGAGAGTTCCCCTTACTCTACACCATCACCAGCATGTGCTGTCATTTGAGCTTTTGATCTTAGTCATTCTGATAGGTATGAGATGGAATCTCAGAGTCCTCTTGAGTTGCATTTCTCTGATGATTAAGGATGATTAGCATTTCTTCAAGTGTCTCTCAGCCATTAGGGATTCCTCCTTGTGAATTCTCTGTTTAGCTCTCTTCCCCATTTTTTTAATTGTATAATTTGATTTCTTGCCCTTTCATTTCTTGAGTTCTTTGTAAATTTTGGATGTTAGCTCTCTATCACATATGGGGTTGGTGAAGATTTTTTCCCAATCTATAGGTTGCCATTTTGTTCGAATGACAGTGTATTTTGCCTTACAGAAGCTTTTCAGTTTCATGAGGTCCCATTTATTGATTGTTGGTCTTAGAGCCTGAGCTGTTGGTGCTCTGTTCAGGAAGTTGTCACCTGTGCTGATATGTTCGTGGGTTTCCCCCACTTTCTCTTCTAATAGATTTAGTGTGCCAGGTATTATGTTAAGGTCTTTGATCTACTTGGACTTAAGTTTTGTAGAAGGTGATAGGCATGGATCTAATTTCATACTTTTACATGTCGATATCCAGTTGGACCAGCACCATTTGTTGAAGATGCTGTCCTTTTCCATTGCACGGTGTGTGTGGGTTCATTTCTGGGTCTTCAGTTCAATTCCATTGATCCACTGGTCTGTTTCTGTTTCAATACCATGCTGTTTTTGTTTCCATTGCTCTGTAGTACAGTTTGAAATCTGGGATGGTTATGCCTCCAGATTTTTTTTGTTGTACAGGATTGTTTTAGCTATTCTGAGGTTTTTGTTATTCCATATGAAGTTGAGAATTGCTTTTTCGAGGTCTATAAATAATTATGGTGGTATTTTGATAGGAATTGCATTGAATCTGTATATTACTTTTGGTAGGATGGCCATTTTTATTTTGTTGATCCTACCTATCCATGAGCATGAGAGATCGTTCCAACCTCTGATGTCATCTTCAATTTCTTTCTATAAGGACTTGAAGTTCTTGTCATACAGGTCTTTCACTTGCTTGGTTAGAGTTACCCCCAGGAATTTTATATTGCTTGTGGCTATTGTGAAAGGTGTTGTTTCCAGAAATTCTCATTTATTTTTTGTATAAAGAGGGCTTCTAAGTTTTTAAAATTAATTTTGTATCCAGCCAACTTCCTGAAGGTGCTTATCAGCTGTAAGAGTTCTCTGGTGGAATTTTTGGGTTCACTTATGTATATTATCAAATTGTTTGCAAATAGGGATAATTTGACTTCTTTGTTTCCAATTTGTATACCCTTGATCTCTTTTAGCTGTCTCATTTCTCTAGCAAGAACTTCAAGCACTATGTTGAAGAGATATGGCGAAAGTGGACATCCTTGTCTTGTCTCTGAGTTTAGAGGAAATGCTTCAAGTTTCTCTCCATTTAATTTGACGTTGGCTACTGGCTTGCTACATATTGCCTTTATTATTTCTAGGTATGGTCCTTGTATGCCCGTTCTCTCCAGGACTTTTAGCATGAAGGGGTGTTTGATTTTGTCAAATGCTTTTTCAGCATCTAATGAGATGATCATGAGTGTTTTTTTTTCTTTCAGCTTGTTTACATGGCGTATTATGTTGATGGATTTTCATATGTTGAACCATCCTTGCATTCCTGCGATGCAGCCTACTTGGTCATTGTGTATGATACTTTTGATGTGTTCTTGGATTTGGTTTGCCAATATTTTATTAAGTATTTTTGTGTCTATGATCATGACAGAAATTTGTCTGAAGTTCTCTTTCTTTGATGGGTCTTTGTTTGGTTTAGGAATCAGGGTGATTGTGGCCTCTTAGAATGAGTTTGACAGTGTTCCTTCTGATTATATTTGGTGGAAGAGTTTGAAGAGTATTGGTATTAGCTCTTCTTTGAAGGTCTGGTAGAATTCTGTGCTGAAATCATTTGGCCCTGGGCTTTTTTTGGTTGGAAGGTTTTTATGACAGTTTCTGTTTCCTTGGGGGTTATAGGACTCTTCAATCTGTTTACCTGATCTTGATTTAACTTTGGTAGGTGGAATCTCTCAAGAAAATTGTCCATTTTGCTTAGATTTTCAAATTAGGTGGAGTACAAACTTTTAAAGTAGGACCTAAATATTCTCTGGAATTACTCAATGTCTGTTGTTATTTCTCCATTTTCATTTCTGATTTTGTTGATTTGGGTTTTTTTTCCCTCTGCCTTTGGTTAATTTGGCTAAGCATTTGTCTATTTGTTGATTTTCTCAAAGAAACAACTAATGGTTTTATTAATTCTTTTATAGTTCTTTTTTGTTTCTAATTTGCTGATTTCAGCCCTATGTTTGATGATTTCCTGCCTTATGCTCCTCTTGGGAGTGTTTGCTTCTTTTTTTTTCCCAGTTCCTCCAGTTCTGCTGTTAATTCACTAATATGAGCTGTCACAATTTTCTTTTTGAAGGCACTTGGTACTATGAAATTTCCTCATAGCACTGATTTCATTTTGTCCCATATGTTTAGGTATGTTGTGCCTTCATTTTTGTTGGATTTTAAGAAGTCTTTGATTTCCTTCTTTATTTCTTCCCTGACCCAGTAGTCATCCAGTAGAGAGTTGTTCTGTTTCCATGAGTGTGTAGGCTTTCTGTCATTTCTGTTGTTGTTGAAGTCCAGTTTTATTCTATGGTGATCTGATAAGAAACAAAGGGATATTTCAATTTTCTTTTGTCTGTTGAAGCATGTTTGTGTCCAACTACATGGTTGATTTTACAGAAGGTTCCATGCTGTGCTGAGAAGGTGGATTTTTGTGTGTGTGTGTGTGTGTGTGTGTGTGTGTGTGTGTGTGTGTTTGGGTGAAACATTCTGTAGATATCTGTTAGGTCCATTTGGTTCATGACCTCTGTTAGACTCATTATTTCTCTGTTTAGTTTCTGTCTCAATGACCTATGGGGTGTTGAAGTCTCCCACAATAAATGTGTGGGAATCGATTTGTGGTTTAAGCTTCAGAAGAGTTTCTTTTACAAATGTAGGTGCCCTTGTGTTTGGGGTATAGATATTCAATATTGAGATGTCATCTTGATGAATATTTTCTTTAATGAGTATGTAGTTACCTTCTCTATCTTTTTTGATTAACTTCAGTTGAAAGTCTATTTTATTTCTTATTAAGATGGCTACTCCAGCTTGCTTCCTGGGTCCCTTTGCTTGGAAAACCTTTTCCCAGCCCTTTACTCTGAGGTAGCGTCTATCTTTGTCGGTGAGATGTGTTTCTTGTATGCAGCAAAATGATGGGTCATGTTTATGGATCTATTCTGTAAGCCTGTGTCTTTTTATTGGGGAGTTGAGTCCATTGATGTTGATGGATATTAATGACCAAAGGTTGCTATTTCATATTATTTTTGTGTAGATGGTGGTTGAGTGTTTGTTTTGGTTTAGCTGCAGTGGAATTTTTTTTGCTTCCTCTGTTTCTTGGGTTTAGTTATCTTCTCTGGGTTGGAATTTTCCTTCTAAATCTTCTGTAGGGCTGGATTTGTGGGTAGATACTGTTTAAATTTGATTTTGTCATGGAATATCTTGTTTTCTCCATCTATACTGATAGAGAATTTTGGTGGGTATAGTAATCTGCCTGGGCACCTATATTCTCTCAGAGCTTGTGGGACGTCTGCTTAGGCGATTCTTGTTTTTAAAGTTTCTGAGAAGTCAGGTGTAATTTTGATGGGTCTGCCATTTTAGGTAACTTAACTTTTTTCTTTTACAGCCTTTAATGTTCTTTCTTTGTTCTATACATTTGGAGTTTCAATTATTATGTGGCGAGAGGAGTTTCTTTTCTGATCTAATCTGTTTGGTGTTCTGTATACCTCTTGGAATTTATTGGCATCTCTTTCTTTAGGTTTGGTAAGTTTTCTTCTGTGATTTTGTTGAAGATGTTTCCTGGACCTTTAAGTTAGGCATCTTCTCTTTCCTTTATCCCTATAATTCTTAGGTTCTGTCTTTTCATTGAGTCCTTGATTTCCTGGATGTTATGGGTGAGAACTTTTTTTAGATTTTCATTTTTTTTTTGGTTGTTGTACTAATTTCTTCAACAGAATCTTCCACGCCTGAGATTCTGCCTTCCATCTCTTGTATCCTATTTTTGAAACTCATGTATGTAGTTCCTATTATCTTCCCTTGATTTTCTACCTCCAGGATTATCTCTGTGTTTTATTACTTCTACTTCCAATTTCAAGTCTTGAACTCTTTTATTAGTTTTATATGTGTCCTGTTCCAATTTGCTTGTCTTTGTCTGCAACTCTTTCAAAATTTCATCACTTTGTCTCTTTCCTGTTCATGTTGGGCTGTGTTGGCTTGGAGGTCTCTAGTGGTATTCTCCATTGCTTTCATTTGTAAAATTGAGGATTCTTTGTATTCTTTCACTGATTTCATTTCTTCTTGAAAGGACTTCATCATTTTCCTAAGTATAGATTTGCCATCATTTTCATGTGTTTCAGCTATGGTGGGATGTTCAGGGCTTGCTATATTAACCTCACTGAATTTCATTGGAGTCATTTTCCCTGATTTTTGTCAGTTTTGATCTTTTGCTGATCTTTAGCTATCTGGTTTCCCTAAGCTGATTGTTCTGATGTCTTCTGGACCGTTTCAGTGGCACTGCTGCTCCTCTTTAGGGTATTGCAGTGACTGTATGAATATTGGGTCGTCAGGTAGCCGGGAGGTACCTCTATTTGGCAGTTGGGGCTACCTCCCAAGACCCTGTAGTGATCAGACCTGTGGGAGACTGTACTGGCTTAGAGTGAGAATCCCTCTGCCCTGTCTGAGTACAATGTACTTCCAAGTGATTGTGTATCTACTGGAGGGACTTTTATGTCCAATACCTTTCTGGTTAAGCCCAGATAGGCTGGCGACTCTCTGCCAGCCAATCAGCTGGAAATAAATCTTGGTGAACCTGCTGTTCTTCTGTATGGAGTGCTGGCATGGAAGCTGGGTGTTCTGGAGGCTGGTGAACACCACTGCCTGAGTTTTAGAGCTATTCCTTGAGTATTTGCATGGCTTTTGCCCACTTCTGCAACAGAATCCCTCCAGCCTCTGTTTCGCACCAGGCTCCATGCTGGCCTCTGTTTTGGGTCAGCCTGTGCCCTGTGCCACTGATCTCTATTTTGGGTCCCAAGATTGCCCCCTCGCTGCCGGTCTCCACTTTGGGCATCGAGGCTGTGCTCCAAGCTGCTGACCTCTTCTTTGGATCCAGAGCCTGTCCACTGACTGGGTTTTTGAGTGGTTCTTGACCACTTCGATGGTGTGCTCCTTGGCCTAGGTTCCACCCCATGCCACTCTGTGCCCCACAGCCTGGGTTCCACACCTTGCTACACCCTGCAGCCTATGTTCCCTGCCACACTGCTCCACACTGCCTAGGTCCACACCGTGTTGGGCCCTTGCTTTTTGGGTTCCCTGCTGTGCTGCTCCCAGCTGCCTGGGTTCTGCTGCTCCCCCACTGCCTAGGGTCCCTGCTGAACTCTGCCCACTAATCTGGGTTCCGTGCAGTGCCTCCGGCTTGGTTAGTTCTGTTTACCTGAGTGTCTGAGGGTCCCACAAGGGACCCCTACTAGTCCCTGGGGCGCTGGGTGTGACTCTGCAGGTTTGTGCTTCTCAGGATGTTGCTCAGCTTGTTTATATTTCTGCAATGTTGAGCTCAAAATTTGTCCTTGCCGACTGCAGCCATCTTGGATCTCCCTTCATTATTCCACTTTCTCATGGACAAAGGAGATGGTTCAACTTTCATAACAATGTCTTGGCCAGGGGATTAACCATATTTCAGTGTACTGAAATCAGTGTCTGAAAACAGTGCACAATACCCTTCTCCAACATCTCCAATATTCCACCCAACCTATAACAATTAGAATACAAATTTACAGCCTGAGAAGGCCCAATTGAAAGGCAGAAAAAAGTTAGGCTAACCAGACAAGAAGCCTGCTATATTGAGAAGAATGAAAGCAGATCAAAGCCTCATGTACACTAGATAGAGCTAGTCCTAAAGCTGGGGGTGAAGTGAAGAGCACTGTAGCAAAAGGCATTTGGATCTTGCATAGTTTCATTCTAGCTGTCGTTATCACAGAGCTAGTTACAATATTTTCAGCAATGATCCCAGATTTCTGTGCCCTCTCTAAGAAAGTTCAAAATAGAGCAGACTTAGGTAAGGAGAGAATTAAGAGGTAGAATGCTAATTACAAGCCATAAGAATAGAGGAAGGAAATGGACTCTTCCTGATAGAAAAAGGAAATTGATGACAGCTGGAACTCAGAGCTCTCTGACTGCAAAATGTTTGTCAACTCTTTCTGCCATGGGCCTGCCAATACTGCACAGCAACACCTAAATTTCAAGGAATAATATATGAGACTTCATTGATACAGCATGACATAACACAACTGGCCCAAAACTTAAAGTTTTCTTGTTTCTTTACTTGATTTTTGTTTAATGTTTTTGTTTTTCCCTAATAGTGGGAAATAGAAGGGTTTTCTTCTTCTTCTTTTTCTTCTTCTTCTTCTTCTTCTTCTTCTTCTTCTTCTTCTTCTTCTTCTTCTTTGGTGTTACTAAAAAAGAGGAGATTTTTAAGGATTTTGAGTAAATCAGAATGTCACTACAGTTCAAGTTTGTTGTTTTCTACATTAAAAATTTACAGTGATTTAGAATTGAGTTGAAATATTTTACTATGGCGGTAGTGGTGCACCCCTTTAATCCCAGCACATAGGAGACAGAGAAAGGCTGGTTTCTGTGAATTCCAGAGGACCTTGGTCTACAGAATGAAGTCAGAAGTCAGTGCAGAATTCCCTGCTGATAAGATAAATCTGCTTATAAATGACTGTCTAAAATTCAAAATGACACATTATTTTCCTTATATGTACCTTATAAGATTTTGCTTAGTAATAAGCAAATCCTTACTGATTTAAAGGTAAATACACATCAAATTATACTTTTATTTATTTAAAGAAAATGGGATGACATGCTACTCTGAGCAGTTGTCCAGTCTCCTTAGGATGTGGGGCTCCAATGGGAGAACTGGAGCCAAAAGAGATTTTTCCCTAATAAAGGTATATTATCTTAGTCACTTTAAGGACCCCAAGTTAAGTTGGGAGACAAACATGCAAGCTGCATACCTCCCATGGCCAGGAGTTATTAAAAGCTAATATGAGATGTATGTCTTGCTACTCTGAGCAGCTAGCCAGTCTCCTTAGGATGTGGGGCTCCAACAGGAGAACTGATGGCAACTCAGCCTAGCACAAAATACAGATAGTAAATACCTAAAAACAGACAATATTTGCCTATTCACATGGACTATAGACAGACAGAGAAACAGACAATTAGATACACAAATAAACAGAGAGGTAGATGGTCTTCAAAACCTCAGAGACCTACAGAATATTGCATTTAAAGATGTTTTTTTCATCAATTTAAGGCTTTGTTGACTTAATACATGTCAGTTCCTGGCAACATCCCATTTATCTTGAAGATATGAGCATCAGAAAACTTCCATATGTACTTGCTTTAAATGTGGTATGCTGTCACTGGGAAGAATCTGCCATTGTTCTGTCACAATACAGAATGATGTCCAAAATGGCCAAAAGTTGGATGCAGGCTAAGTCAACTGCCTAGCTCTGCCAAGGCAGTATAAGTAAATCCTTCAAATTTCCTGTTTCACAAAAATGTCTCTCAGATATACAGGGCCAGAAGGCTGAATATAATTGCTCCAGCATTATAACAAATATTGGGTGACTGACCAGGCAGTAAATTGTCTCTGCCATTTCTACAATTTTGGAAGCTACTTGCTCTTGACTTGCTGCATACTCAGGTAATTTTATTCCTATACAAGTCTCTGATGGGTTTGAAGACTAAATAGTCATAGTCTTACAATGACGCTGAGTTGTTTAGGATTTAAAAAGATGTTTTAGGTCTAAGAAGATTTTTTTTTTTAGTTTGGTAATGCAAATAA
Organism: Lophiomys imhausi; assembly: GCA_907164525.1. NCBI lineage: Eukaryota > Metazoa > Chordata > Mammalia > Rodentia > Muridae > Lophiomys > Lophiomys imhausi. The sequence goes on from CAJQZJ010031262.1 coordinate 16,887, forward strand.
AGATAGAAATTGAGTTAGGTACAAAACTGTAAACTCATCAATAAAAGACAGATAATGGGACATTTTTCATAACTTTTCAAAAAAAATGGACTGGACATTGGAAATGTTTATTGTTTCTCCTAGTTTTCATAAATGTTTCTTCTAGGCTGAAGACTAGATGCCCCAATGAAACAGAGAAACCATAGTGACTATTCAGGTAGCCAGAAACCTCTGTCATTACTGTAGTTTTGGAATTTTCTTGCTCTACTCTTCCTACCTATTTAGGTAATAATTTAATTTCCTTCTAAAATCTTGATGGGTTTGAAGCCTAAATAATTATAATCTTACAATTAAGCTCAGTTGTATAGGATTTAAGAAATGTTTTAGGTCTAAAAGATACTATAGGTTGATAAATGCAAATAAAAATTTAAAAAATGATATAGGCATAAAACTCTAAGCTAGGTATTAATAATAGATGCTTTCACAAGTTTGCTAAATACAAATGGACTCAACATTGTAAATATAATTCTTGATAGATCTGATAAATATCTTTATTATAAGTAACATATGTATATATTTTTTTGAACTAAAAGAGTAAAATTTGGTATAAGTTTATCAAAATAATCAATTATGAGAATGTTTTTGTTAAATCCCAGGTGTGAGGCTGCTTAAGACACAGATATGAAGTACTAACTGTCTCATGAGCTAGCAGGTGAGTGGCTTAACCAGCTGAACAAGCTTAACTCAGAGGACTTGAGAACAGGATGAAAAGTCAGATTCCTGAGGAGAAGGGAGCTCTACAAAGAAGTAGGAGAAAGGGCTACAAAGGAGAAAGAGGTTGCTGCTTGCCCAGCTGCTTGTCCTCCCCAAACTGCTGCTTGTTCTTCCTGCTGCTGTCTTCTGGTTTCCTGGACTTCCACTGAGACTGGTATTACCCACAAAGAACCCAATGATCCTAATCAGCAGGAAGTAGCTCAAAGAGACCAACAACCCTTCTCCCTCTAGCCTTCTTTCTCTCTTGCATAGTGTTGGGGTATTGGGAGGAACAAGGGGTGGAAGGGAGGTAGAGATATTTAATATAGTAAAAAAAATAGAGTGAATAATATTAAAAAAAAACCACTAAAAGTCTCTTGCCACAGACTGTCCACAGCAGCTGACTATGATTGACCTCATAATCTAGCAGGGTATGATTTTGGCAGCTGCAGATACTCTTTGTGAATTCATGACATTCAGAACTTTGAGTACTTTACAAAGTATATATGAAAATTCTTGGGGTCTGATAGGGTCCGTTGATTGCCCAGTTAGTGGTTGGATCCTGTTGCTTCTTGGTCAAGTATGAAGACATGAAAAGAAGAAATTAGATATCCTGACTGAGAAGACAAAACTTTTCCCAAGGAACTACATTACTCTAATCAGCAGGAAGTAGTCTAAGGATATCCACACTGCCTCTCCCCTCTATCCTTTTTGTTCTCCTACCTAGGGTTAGGGGGTTAAAAGGGGGAGAAGAGGAGTGGAGAAGAGTGAAAGACAAAAGAACCAACAAAGTGGTAGAAAGTACAGTTACACAAAACTCAATGGCTTTTCTAACCCAAAGGTCCAAAGTACTTCCACAATCCTCCCCAACGCACATGGTTAGGGCTCTCAAAGGAATACCCCATTATCATGGTACAAAATTGACTTAGGGATACTATTTCCGTGATTAAGAGCATGACCAAAAGCAAGATGGGGAAGAAAGGATTTAATTGGTTAACACTTCCACATTTTAGTCCATCTTTGGAAGAGGTTAGGAAATAAACTTACCAAGACAGGAGTGTGGAGGTAGGAGCTAATTCAGAGGCCATGGCAGAGTGCTGCTTACTGGCTAGCTCCATGTGGCTTGCACAGTCTGCTTTCATTTAGAACCAGCATCAACAGCCCAGGGATCACACAACCCTCAATGAGTTGGAGCCTCCCCCATTAGACACAAGAAAATAACCCACAGGCTTTCCTACAGCTAGATTTTATGGAGATATTTACTTAATTGACTTTAGCTTGTGTCAAGTCGACATAAAACTGTCCAGCTCAGGGACTTAATTTCATTCTTTGAGTAGATACCTAGAAATTCCATGTTAGTTTTGGGGGTGGGGGTTAATTAGGCCATGCCTACCTGTAGCTTCCTGGTTTTGATGTTTACTGTAAAGAAAATGGCAAGTTCACTACTGAGAGTCTGTATGTGACCTGCAACTCTCTAACAGGATCTCCAGCTGTCCAGATTCCAGAAAGCAAATATTAGAGCCAAGACCAGATGCTGTTAATTTCACACTCATCTATAGCCTTCTATTTCCAATTTTATAGTTGATTTTGCTACCACTGTTGCAAACAGAGATAGAGACAGAAAAAAGAGCGGTGTGTGTGTGTGTGTGTGTGTGTGTGTGTGTGAGAGAGAGAGAGAGAGAGAGAGAGAGAGAGAGAGAGAGAGAGCGCTTTCCAAGACTTCCCAGGAGCTGAAGTTCCTGAAGAAAGGCAAGTATCCTAATTCTCACTTCTAGAAGTTTATAGGCCTAGGTCATACCTCCTGTTGGGTATTGAAATGACCTACTTTTGTTGGATTGATATTAATCTGTGTATTTTAATCCTGTTGTAAAATTTCTTTTATATGAAATTGGGTGTCCCCGAGTTTGGTACAAAATTGTTTAGGGTGATACTGTCTTCTTGGTCAACATTTTCCTTGGTTAGAATGAAGAGTCCTCCTTTATCTTTTCTGATTAGTTCTAGTTCAAAATCTATTTGTCAGATGTTAGAAGAGTGACACCTGCTTTCTTCCTGGCTCCATTGGAGTACTTTTGTTTCTTGGAGGCAGAAGATAAATGGAATTCATTTCTTGTTCCATTCTGCCAGTCTGTGATATTTAAACAGAGAATTAAGGCCATTCATGTTTAAGTATTTATGGAAATGCATGTTTTATTTCTTGCCATCATGCTGTTGATTTTTGTGTGGTGTTCTCAATGTTACTTTATGTTTTAATACATATGGCTTCATATTTTTCCACAGTCTCTCTGCTATGGTCATTCTTCTCTTCAGTCCAAAATAATTCTTTCTGGATTACCTTAGGTTTGGTCTGTTGAATATAATTTTTTAAGCTCTCTATGTTGAGGAATATCGACTTTCTTCCTTCAATCATTACAGGAGTTTTTCTGGATATATTATTTTACATTGACTGTCATTTAGGACTTGGGATGTATTATTGCAGACTCTCTGGCTTTGAAAGTTTACCTTGAGAAATCAACTGTTCTTACTCCACGTTTTCTTGGAATTAGGGAAGTTCCCTTTTCCATTTGATAGATTTTTCTTTATTTTCAATTTGCAGTTTTTCCTCTTAGATCTTTCAGCCCACTTTTTTGATTTGTGTACTTAGTGTTTTAACTATAAGATGCATAGAAATTTGTTGTTTTGTTCTTGTCCTTTTTGTGTTCTGTGTGCTTCTTGTAATTGTATAGGTGTGTCTTTGGGCAGTTTTCTTCTATAATTTTATAGAAGGTCTCCTGTTTCTATTGATGTGGGATTCTTCTCTCTCACCACTGCCTATAATTTGAAGGTCAGATTTCTTTTATAATGTACCACATATACCACATGCACAATAATTTCCATGCATGAATTCTACCAACTGAGCTACATTCACAGTGGCACACCCTGTTCTCTGCTGATGATACAGCTATATTACCTCACTTCTGTATGTTCTGTAAGAAAGATTACTTTCCACAATTATATTTGGAGGAGGCGATCCTTTCTTAATTTTAGCAAAAGATCTGTTAATTTCTTAGTGAGTACCTGAAGCCTCTGTCAGGTAAGCACAGAGGTCACCACAAATGTTTTGGAAGCAGGAAGGATACCTTGAAGAATCTAAAATGTTTTTGTACTTTAAAAAATAGGATATTATTATTATTACTTTTTTTGTGTTTACAAGGAGTGGGATCAGATAATACACACACAGAGAGATATGGCCTGGGGAGAATAGCTCACACACGGGAAACCCAGAGCTCAGCTGTTCTTACTCCACTGTTCTCCTGGAATTAGGGAAATTCACTTTTCCATTTGATGGTACCACTTTCTAAGAAGTTCAAGGTCAGAACTGCCTTCTCCAGTTGACATAATTATAGGTCTACAGGGAGATGAGGTGATGACATATCTTTCTTATAACTCCTTCTTACAACCTCATTCTACAGGAATGATTATCAAATAAGTGGCTATGTGAGTGTTTTTCTCTTCATTAGTAGTGGGAGCTGTAAGTAGGTGGTAGAATGAAGCATGATTTTCTGTAATAAATGATTAGCCAATTATATGCTTAGTATATTACTTTTGAGTCATACTGTATAATAAGAATACAACAGATGCTTGTAGACATAAAGATGTCAGTGTTCACAATTTCTAAAATAACATAGATTTCACTTAATATGATCTCTAATTATACATGTGACACTAGAAGGGGTATGGTATTGGAAAGTGGACAGGGTCCAGCAGAAGAGTGGATAGAGAAACAGAAAAGGCTAATAGGATTATAATCATCAATGATGTTAAATGAAAATATCATGAAACCCATCTGTTTTTACAATGAATGTATATTCATAAATATGTAAAAAGTATCTCCAGATGTAATATTTTATGGAGCATATCTGATATAGGATTCTCCTGAGTAGATTCTGTAATAATTTTTTTCTTTTTGTTTTTCAAGACAGTGTTTCTCTGTGTAACACTACCAGCAGTCGTAGAAGTCACTTTCTAGATTCTCTAATAATTTTAAGAATATGGTTCCATTTAGACATTGCCAACTGTGTTAGTTTTCCATCTCTGTGACAAAATACCTGAAATACCTTAGAGGATGAAAAACAAAGAACAGGTATTTCTTGGTTTGCAGGAGTACATTTATAATACTAAGGTACATTTAAACAGTATTTTGTATTTTCTCATTTTAGTACTTTTCTCAAGTTATCTGAATGTATATGTTTAATTATATGAAACTTATGGTAGGAATATATAAATAATACTAACTAATTTAGTGTTTATCAGTAATTTTCTAGTCTGTTAAAAAATTCTTAGAAAAGTTTCAACTCATGGCCTACTAAAACACAATGCATTATTAACTTGTATAATAAGTTTTAAAAAACTTTTAGATAGATTTGGATACTCTATTGTAATGACTTCTAATAAAGTAGATGTGGGGACAATTTCAAAAGAATTTGGAAATTGACATTATTTATAAAAGCCTTATAAAGTTATTTTTACCACAGTGTAAACTGGATGATTTTCAGTAGGTGTTAGAGTGTTTGAGTTAAAAAGAATTCAGGTTAAATATTTCAAATTTTCTTTTTTTTTTTTTGGTTTTTCGAGATAGGGTTTCTCTGTTTAACAGCTCTGGCTGTCCTGGACTCGCTTTGTAGACCAGGCTGGCCTCGAACTCACAAAGATCCGCCTGCCTCTGCCTCCCAAGTGCTGGGATTAAAGGCGTGCGCCACCACCGCCCGGCTATTTCAAATTTTCTATATCAAACCTTGTAGCATTGCTACTGAAATAATATTCAGTAAGCTTTCCATTAGCAGTGAGAAAAATCTTTTCAATTCTTGAATAATATAAAATATTTAAAGTAAGCATTCTCAAGGTTTCCTCAAATAAATACAAAATATAATTGCTCATTAAAATATTCATTCACAAAGTAAATTTAAGTTTAGGTGAGAACTATCACAGGTCCATTTTTATTTTTCTGAAATATCATTTACTAATATATGTAAGATTACAGTGGAAAGTGAAGGCAGGTGTGGTGACACACACCTGTGATACAAGCACATTCAAGGCTAAGGCAGGAGCATTGAGGGTTTAGTTGAAGTCAGTCTGAAATGTAGGGTGAGACCTCATCTCTATCTTTCTGTCTCTCTCTGTCTCTGTCTCTGTCTGTGTGTCTGTCTGTCTATCTCTCTGTCTCACACTCTCTCAAGAATAACAAAATTAAAGTGGAAAACTGATAATGTAGAAGTATGAAATTATTGTCAATAAAATGCATCAAAATGATGCCAATAATTGTCAATAATTCCCTGGTCACAGTTATCAGCACCATAGGAGGCAACTAGTAGAAACATGAGTTTATGCTTACAAGCATTACAGAATTTTCCATTTCTTTTGAGTAATTTACTTTAAAAGTCTGCACTGGTGCACTATGCAGGATCATTGTGGATCTAAGCAACTCACCCAGAAAACAGAGGACACAGTCCATTCTCCTTAAAGTTCATTTTATTTCATGAACATATTGGATGTACCTCTCAGTTTTTCTCAAGTGATATACATGTATTTGTGTTAGCAGCTCCAAAATACACTATGCTATTGATCTATTTTTAGTCCTGGTTGTCAAATAATCTCTGTCTGTCTGTCTGTCTCCCTGTGTCTGTCTCATTCTATCTCTCTGACACACACAAACACACACACACACACACACACACACACACACAGACACACACACAAATTCCAGTGAACATCTTCAGATCTTCCCCAAACTCATACAACTTGTGATGAAGCTCTGGATATGGTCACTCCTTTACAGTCTCTCATTGACACTCCTGCTGCTGCTGGGTCATCTCAGGGGAACTGGCTCATGAGTGTGATATTGAAATATTATTCCATTCAGCATCTGTGTGTTTCTAGTTACACTTGCACTGAGATCAGTTCGAAAGAACAGTTCATGCATTTAGATAATTTATGAGTATCAGGTAATAGCCATGAATTAATACCTTATTGATAAGTGATCAGTATTTAGTTCTGCTGTCCGTATCTTTTCATAAAGATGTCATGGTACTAAATTGAGTGGCTAAGGTTTTCATCTCCTGAGATTCCTGAAGACTTTTTTGTGTTGCTTACAGAATACAGTACACCAGGCAGCACAATGTGTCTTGTCACCTGAAAGTCACACACTCACTTTATGTTCTCTCTGAGCAGACATACTGCTTTTTATGTCATTACGCACTAACTATGGTAAAACTTAAAATGAAAATGATCATTTTGATCGAATATATTTGTATTTTTCTTATATTATTAAATCTCTACAAAGAAGAATAAAAAGATCACTCTATAGTCATAAAACAAAACTTGTCTAAATTCAAAGACTATGAAAGAGAAGAGGTAAAGTGACTTTTCACAGAAGAATGTGGACCTACACTTAAAGCAGCTCTTGGGTTTTTTTTGTTTTGTTTTGTTTGTTTGTTTCTTTGTTTGACCACCTCTTCAGACAGCTGCCTGCTCACTCTTTACTCTTTTGGTTTGGGTTAATTTAATAGTGATGTCTTCTCTACTATTGTGTTTATGGATACTTTGGAATTTAGTACTTTTACTAATTTTACAACTTAAACTAATGTGAAGGCCTCCAACACTACAATTTTCTTTTCAAATAAAACATGATTTTTCTTTGCATACCTATTTTAACAACTCAGTTTGTAGCCATGGTAGTATGATATTTTCTGGTGCAGTCTTAGCTTCAGTAGGCTCCAAAGAAAGATGTCAGTTGATGGATCAGAAGATGTGTCATATTCTGTATTTGATAAACATTTAAAAAGCAATGGATATGAAGTAGAGAGGTTGAAGTGCATATCTTTGGGATAAGAAAAAGTATTTTTGAATACTATCTTTTACTTTATAGTAACATCTTTTTTATATTACAACACATGTGCTATATTAATAAATTATTGATGTATAATTAATGATAAATCATTATATATGTATTTGGTTTGTCCACTTGCAAACTTAAAGTTAGAATTGGGCTATAGTTTTTACAGTTTGGAGACAAGGTTTGAATTAACTATTATCCTGGAGCTTTATTTATTTATTTAAAATGTATTTGCTTTATTTTATATATGTGTGTGTATGTATGTGTTTCCTACACATATGTGTATACCACTTGCATGTCTGGTCACAGAGTGCAATGGATCCCATTGAACTACAGTTACAGATGGTCACAAACCACCATGTCATTGCTGAGAATCAAACCCAGGTCTTTGTAGCAACAAAGAATGCTCTCAACCCTTCCCATATCCTGAAGCTTCTTAAAACAGAAAATCACTGTGGAGCTACTGTAAATATATGGAAATGATTCCACGATGGAATCAGATGTTTGGCTCTGGTAGGGATGGATCCACTCCTATACTTGGATAAACTTTTTAAGTGTAAAACTCATGCAAATATAAAACATGTGGCTTGTGGTCTCATATTCATAGCAAGATTTTAGAGTCCTCTCCAATACTAACTTCTGTATCTTTTCTATACATACATGCATGATTGCACCTATATGTGTGGAACATGTGAATGATCTTGAAAATATAATTGGGCACATATTTTCATGCAAGTGTCTGAGTCAGTGTAATTTTCTCTATCACAAAGCTGAATTTCAAGTACTGAATTAGATTAATTTGATACAATAATGACACTGGTAACCAGGCCAATAACTGACATAGACACAAAGGGTAAGACTGTTAGGTGACACTGTGAAAAGTGTGAGGGCGCTGATGATGTGTGATAACCCTGGGGATCGGGATTTCCCCTGCACGGGAAGGAATCTCTTTTAAAACAGAAACTCTTAAACAGCATCACCTTATGGTCATCTTCAGCAAGGTCATGTTTGTTATAATGTGCTGAAAACAGTGTCTGTCTAAGCATCATCACATGTTCTCTCTTATTGGAGGCACAGAGCTTCATATCTTTATATTTGATTATGTAGCCTGTAGTAACTATGGAAACCAGGAAATTTAAAGGAGACCATTGGCAGGATGGGGGGGGACGGGGAGCAATAGAGAGAAAAATAGCGTGTTACAAGCATCCAGTCAGGAAAATAAGAAAAGAGGAGCTTTTTGGAGTGTATGAGGGAGATAAATACACAAGAGGTAGTGTAAATGGTTAATAGAATGATTAGTTACGGCTTTTCAA
>CAJQZJ010031265.1:0-24440 GCA_907164525.1 Lophiomys imhausi
TCATAGAACTTTTATAAATCAGTATGATCAATATGAAAGACAGCTACCATACAATACGAAAACAGCTAGAAGTTTTTAAGATTCATGTACATGGGAAAGAGCTTAGTTATCTTACATTATAAACTCACTACGCTGTAATCAATCATCAACTCTAGGTGCTTAAGTGTTTGCTAACCGGATTAGCATTGGGAAAGATGAGAAACAACTTTCACATTTGATGGCTATCAGAATTAAACCATAACCCAATGTTCAACACAGCCATGCTGCTTAGATTATTATTACTGAGGTTGGAGAGATGGTGCAGCAGGTAAGAGCACTTACTGCTCTTGCAGAGCACCCTGTTAGTTTCCAGCACGCAGTTGGGTGGCCCTTAACTCCAGTTCCAAGAGATCTAATGCCCTCTTCTGTCCTCTGCTGGCACTGCACTCAGGCAACACCACCCTTTGATTTTAAAATACAAGTTTAAAAAAAAATTATGTTTATGTTCTATCTATATAAAGGAAAACTTCAGCCATAAAAAGCATAAGGTAGATTTCCTGTCTCAAAATTACACAGGAGTATGATGCCATTTCCTTCTCCTTTTCATACATTATTATCAAACAAGAACAAACAACAGTACTACAAGTGCAGTGTCTAAGGCAAAGACACATTTAACCCTGTGCTAAAATAACAAGGAATACTATCTAAATAAGTGAAAATAAATACAGGTGTGAGGAAGCTTCAAGAATTCATCTGAAACCAAAACTCAAATAAAGCCTCTGCGAACTAGGAGACATACGGTAAGAAGTAAAATGGCCAGGGGCAGAACTTCCTTGGGCCCAGTCTGGCATGGAGGAGAAGTAGAAAGATGGAGGTGAAATAATACATGCAGGCACTCCCTATTTCCATTATATAAAATGGGTGAGGCAGAGTAGAGGAGAAAGAATTCACTACCAATGGCTTGCTGTTCATTGAAGAAAAATACTAAAATAATTACGCAACTGCATGCCATAACAAACTTCACAACTAACCGTGAAGAACTCCTGCTCCCTTGGACCAGTCATAGCCAGTTCCACCCATCTCTTACAAAGATGAGTAATAGTATCAATACAAGATACTTATGTAAAAACAATACAGAAGGAAGTACAGTGAGGGCAAAAGAGCCTGCTAAGGAACAGATGAAAAGTGTGACCACAGTAAATTAAAAAGAAAACCTTAATTTTGTATCCTTCCACAGACTAAGATCTCAGGGAGTACCTAACAAGATGAGCTGCTTTACAAGCTGATAGAACTTGACAAAGATCTGGAAGAAAAATAAAACTATTACAGGAATGTACACTTCACTAAGAATAAACACTACTTATTCTGTATACAGATGAAAGTCTAAATTAAAGGATAGGAAATGGTAGACCTGGAAAACAGAGGAAGGAGGTCTAGTATGTCTAATGGAGGAAAGGATTTCAGATACAATTCTCTAAAGATGAAAACACACATTCAGAGACTGGCAGGGTCATGGTTGAAGAAGTCCAAGCTACCAACACTGCCATACATCCTAAGAAAGCTATGCAACTTCAAATTTAAAGAGAAATTCCTTGGACCAAGAAAAAAGTCACTTCTACAAGGGGAGAATCTCAGATTCTGCTCCCAATAGTTAATGTTTGAGTAAGTGTTCTCAGGCAAAATAATGTTGATCCAAGAATTTTGTACTCAGCCAAACCGCTGTTAAGGTTTGGATAGGCATTCCTTCCACTTCAAAAATGAAACCTGTTTTTCATGAACAAAATAAATATTGCTATATTAACCCAGTAGATCATAAATCATGAAGTCTATGAAAGTCAACATACATTAGTAAAAACTACCAGGTTACAAAAAATTTTGGTCGAATAATTTTAGTTCAGAAAACAACTATTAGATTTCAAGGGCAACAGAAAAACAAAACCCAAAAAAACTCCAGAAACTTAGGAAGAAAGCAAGAGTTCAAAGAAAAATGAAGATTTTCATGAGTCATTATTACAGAAACTTCCAAAAAAACATGTTTAGTAAAACAAGAAATAAGGAGAGAAACTAGCCACAGGATGGCCAGGGAACACTAGCTCCATTTAGGCCAAATTCTAAATAATATTGGATCTATAGTTCTAGAACAAAACAGAAAGCTAATAATTCCTGAAAATGGAGAAATGAAGGTCCTAAACAGTGAGGTCCAAAGACCAAAGATGAAAGGTTAGTGCTCAATATAGCAAATTTCTTCTTTTATATTCCCTAAAAGAGTTATAGAGGCATAAATATATTTAAATATAGTAGAATGTTAAATATAGATCAATAATAAAGTTTTAAAGGCAAATGTATTGTTTTGTGATCATTAAGAGAACTGGAAGCTTAGACTTAGCCCTGGTCATGCAGAACAGAAAAAGGCAGAGGGGGGTGTGCAGGGGAGGTGAAGAAGACAGCAACACCACCTGAAGCGCCCCAGCCCTGACAAGCACCTTATGTTTGGAGTGCAGAGATGGCTAAGGATAAGGGCTCACACTGCTGTTGCAGATGGCCTGAGTTCTGTCCACAGAACCCTGTTGGGTGGCTCACAACTGCCTGTAACTTTAGCTCCAGGGGATCTGACACCCTTTCTGTCCTCTAAGGGCAAACATACATGTGACATATACACATATGCACACACACATATTTAAAAAAAATTGTGTCTTCTTATTCTTGTGATACACATAATAAATTAGATATTTCTTAAAAGCTTAAAAGGCATGTGATGGTATGGTTTTTTTTTTTTTAGAATGAAATTCATTGGGAAAGAAAAATTGGATGCTATTATTAAATATAAGGACAGGTGTTAAATTCTTTTATTCCAACTCCTAACTCACCAGTGTAAATAGAGGCTTCTCTCGCAGCCACAGGCATATTGGAGGTATTGGCGACCAGTGCAGTCCTCTTCATTATTGACTCCACCTTACCATCGACCTCCATAGTGAGCTAAAAGTATAAAATCCATTAGTGTGCTTCCAGTTTCTAAGTGTAACATCTGAACACTTTAGTTTCTCCCCCTTCTTTAAAAGAATCATAACTTGTTTATGTTTAATCCTTTTAGCCCAAAAGTCCTGAGAATATCCTCTATAATGCCAACCTCTCTTCCTTCTTCCACAGTACTGTTTGACAAACAGACAACTTCAACTGGACATTTCAAATGGACAAAGGAAACCCATTATTTCATGAAAAAGGAAATATTACTACAATAATCTAGATCACAAAGTCCATGTAAAGCTTATACATTTAAATGTTTGGTTTCCTAGGGGATGTTTTTTAGACCGTGTCTTATGTGCTCCAGGCTATCCTTGAACTACTAACTGACCCTCTTGGCTCTGCCTCCCAAGTACAGGAATTACAGGTACATTCCATCATACCAAGCCAAAATATACTTTTTTGTTTTATCCACTTTATCTTTCTCTTAAGTGAGAACAAAGATGAGAAGCTTTTGTGTCTGACCTTGAAGCATTCATTTTCCTTTTTAAAAAAATATACAAATAAATCACAAATATTAATTTAAAATTCTTCGAAAGCATATTGACAACCAAAAGCACCATTCTTTACCCATAAAGCATAAACTATTCATTGCCAATGACAGCTGATTATCTTCTCTAGAAGATTATTTGGATTTTTCTACAGACAGACCTCAGGGAAGTCCCGAAGAACTTCAGACATCTCATTCCCTCTTTCACCACATCCTACATAGATGATGACGTCACTGTTGGAATACTTGGATAGAGACTGTGAAATCACAGTCTTTCCACAGCCAAAAGCACCTGGAATCGCAGTAGTTCCTCCCTGAACACACCTGCAGGGCAAAAAACCAAAAACCAAAAGAAATGTTTGTCAGTCAGTTGGCTTGTTAACATATACTGCTAAATAAAGTAGGTTAGTGATACAAAAAAAATACTTGTTGCCGGGCGGTGGTGGCGCACGCCTTTAATCCCAGCACTTGGGAGGCAGAGGCAGGCGGATCTTTGCAAGTTCGAGGCCAGCCTGGTCTACAAAGTGAGTCCAGGACAGCCAGGGCTACACAGAGAAACCCTGTCTCGAAAAAAAAAAAACCAAAAAAAAAAACCAAAAAAAAAAAAAATACTTGTTAAGGTAACTACTCTAAAACATTTCTATACATACATACATTAATAAGTTGACATAATTACTGGCAACTCATTTGTGCCTAATAGCATATTTTTTTCCAGTGGATGTGAGCCAGGTGTGATGCTGCATGCTTTTTATCACAGTACTCAGGAAGCAGAGGCAGGTGGAAAGTGGATCTCTGTGAGTTTGAGGCCAGTCTGCTCTACACGGTGAGTTCCAGAATAGCCAGATTGACGGTGTCTTAATACAAACAAACAAACAAAGGATGTGGAAGTTCATGCCTGTAGTTCCAGCATTTGGGAGGCTGAGGCAGGATCATTCGCGAATTGGAGGCTAGCTTGAATTACATAGCATCCCAGGCAAGTCTGAGGCACAGAGTGAGACACTGTCTCAAAACAACAAAAAGTAAATTAGCAAATCTTTTATTATGATTAACCATCTCTAGTATCTAGAGTAGACGAGAAGTGAAAGTGTATTCCATGAGGCATCTGAGGAAGAGCTATTTGAAAATGGGAGATAAACAAATAGCACTAATGGCATTCATGCTTATACAAGTCTGTTCATAAAAAGCAACACAACAAATTAAAACCATAAACCACATTTGAAGCATATCTCCTTCATAGGAGGTAGAGAAAGGCCTGGGAAACTCACATCTTACCATAAAATTTAATGTAGTCAGAAGAGTAATAAGGTCATCCTAGAAGAGCTAAGATTTTGAATGATAGACTGTAATCATAGGAGAGAAAAAAACCTAAGAAATATTGAAGCTAACAGGAGTTGTGAACAGATGAGAGTAGGGGTTTCACAGCAAGGCAATATTGAAAGTTGCGAGGAATTAAAAACTTATTGCTTAGGTTGATCAAGTACGGGAGCAACTGATGACACAAATGAGACCAGTTCAAGGGAACAGCAATGCCAAGGGCAGAGCAAAGTGAATCCACCTGGGTGAGAGAAGAAGTGGTGGCATCTGTGTATTCTTCAAGAGAGGGGTAAAGCAGTGACGGCTACAAAGGATAAACAGGGCAACACATTCCTCTTCCCTTCCTTCCTCCTCACTGGACAGGACACAAAAAGAGGCAGAAGAGGGAGGTGATAAACTCCAAAAGGGGAAAAGAAGACGAGAAAGATGGGAATGTGCATTAAGAGCATGGGTGGTGGGAGGGGGAGGGAGTGCTAAACTCCAGTCTCTGATTCCTCAGTGAAGGAGAAAGGGGAAGAAGTAAGGACAGAGCTGAGTATTTGAACTATGCAGAGAAGCATCACACAACTGCCGAGAAGAACAAAGAAGTCTAGTAGGGAAAGCAGAATGACTGCCACACAGCAGAGTGGGCAGAAATCAATTTCTATGGATCTTTTGGGTTTTCTCAGTGGTATGAGCAAAGCAGGAGGAAACAGCTGGATGGATTCAGAGTTGGGATTTTGACAGGTGGGTCTGAAAGAACACCAAGTTTTATTACACCACTAGGAAGTATTCATAGGAATCAGTCTGTGGAGTATAATCTGAGTAGTGAAGGATACAGAGACAGGAGGCAGTGAGCAGCAAGGAAGTCAAAGGACAGAGATCTTGTGGGAAAGCAATAGTAAGAGTAAGCCGAGAACAACTCTGCAGAGTATAAGCCAGAGTGCAGAGGAGCCAGTGCTGGGCTCTCGGGTCAGCCAGTGAGACATTGCCTGTTTTTTTTTAAACGAGTTTAGTGATTGGAGGTTGTGGCAGAAATCAGTCTTTTTTGGAAATTAAATGATGTCATTGTATAAAATACAGCAGCATACAGTGAAGCCTCATGCCTAGCAAAATAAAGTAAAATATAAAAGAGCACACTATAAATTTCTATTGTTGGCAGCATACAGAGTCCATTTGATTTTAGAAATTGACAATCTATGGTAATGCAAGTCTATTAATTCTAGGACAACTTAAGAAAGTTAGTTATATGCTTTATCACACAGTCTTTTGAAACATTTTTCAGGAAGTTTTTAAAAATGTTACTTGTGACAGTGGAAGAAAAAACTTTTACTCCTAATTACTAGCACCAGATGTAACTAATATACCATTGTTACCCTAGATAAAAACCTATCACAGTATTAAATACAGAGAGCACATATCTGCAAAGATTATGAAAAGCAAGTACATCTACAGTAACTTGAGGACAAATGCTGGGACACAGCAAACTTACGGAAAAAGGGCATCAAGAACTCTCTGGCCAGTAAGCAAGGGATGGTTAGCTGGCAGCTTCTCAGTGACAGGACGAACCTGACGCACAGGCCACACTTGGACCATGGTGAACTTCTCCTTCACACCTTCAAATTCAAGCTCCAGGACGACATCCTGAAAAAAAAAAAAACAAACAAACAAACCCCAAAATGTGATTATTTTAAGTACAGCTAAATTTGTGAATCATTCTTTTTCTAAAATGTAAATAGGTAAGACCAGGTTTCTCTTACAAGTAGAATGTATAGTTTTTATTATGCATCCTTACATATGGGCATACTTTTTTTTTTTTGGTTTTTTGAGACAAGGCTTCTCTGTGTAGTTCTGGTTGTCCTGGATTTACTCCGTAAACCAGGCTAGCCTCAAATTCAGAGATTCACCTTGGACATACTTTTTTATATTAGGTACATTATCATCTCATTTACTGATAAAAAGTATGGTGGGAGTTTTTGGAAAGGAGCACACTGAACAATAAACAACAACATACATTGAACATGCATGCACAGAAAAGCCTTGGAGGACACACATGCTCCTTGACTAGGGAAAAATGGAAATTCACATTTACCTTTATTCCTATTTTACTATAATAATCACATTGCTTTAATAAAATGCACATGTTAAAAGCACCAAAATATTTAATATTAATTTTTTATTAATGCCTAAAAAAGGAAGTGATAATGTGACAGCTTCTATGAACACTGAGACTGTTTCTATTATTCACAAAGAACTTTAATTTCAGGGGAAACCTGTAGCTTAGTTAACACATGAATGATATGCTCTACGGCAATTCCTCTACTTGGAATTCGCTAGTCTCTAAACTAGTGAGCACATCTAGACAGCTGTTCCAGGATCCCAAGCCAATGAGTGTTCTCTCAGGCTGTAAAGCTCACAGTTATTTATGTAAATACTTTTTGAAAATCTGCTTACTGCATTATACTAGAGGACATTACATGTTATCACGGTCTTCTCAATAAACTTATCTTCAGATTCACAGACTGCTGTGAATCTATTGTATTGACATTCATTGTGTGACTATATAAAAGTAATAAACTAGTTACAAATGGGGCACTTAAAGTAAGAATTCACACAATCCACTATATAATTAACTATGCGAATACTAACTGACAGTTAAAATCAAGTCTATTCTAAGCCTAATGAATATGAGATTTGGGCAAATACAACAGTTAAGAAGAGAGGAAAATGAAGTACTTCTTTAAAAAAAGGTATATTCTGCTTTTTTTTTTTTTTTTTTTTGGTTTTTTTGAGGCAGGGTTTCTCTGTGTAGCCCTGGCTGTCCTGAACTCACTTTGTAAGCCAGGCTGGCCTAGAACTCACAAAGATCCACCTGCCTCTGCCTCCCAAGTGCTGGGATTAAAGGCGTGCGACACCACCGCCCGGCTATTCTGCTTCTTGTATTCAAGTCCAGGTAAAAAAAAAAAGTACACAGCTCAATGCAGAGTGATTACCTAGCATTTGTGAGGCTCTGGACTTGTTCCCTGTCATCCAAAAATAAGTAAAGTAAGTGAATAAATAAACAAATAAAATAGGAGCCATTCAAAACTCACCTATCACAAGTGCTTTAATGGTTTTAGGGCACTAAACTGGTAACTGCCATAAATGAACAGGCTGCTGTGCAGAAGGAAACCCAGGCAGTACTCACCGAGGCGTCATAATTCCCTGGCGGTGCTATGTAAGTCAAGCTTCCTCTGTTGCGTGGGGGTAGCATGAGTTTGTGTTTGATGAGTGAGTTCTCATTGACAATCCCGTAAATATCCCCACCAGTGATATGACTACCAACCTAAGGAACAAATGCATTCACTCTTTAATGCTCAACAAAACAAACAAAAAACCCCCAAAACAAAAACAAACAAACAAAAAACCAAGTAGACTTACTCTTAATTTTTTAATTTAAATCATTTGCCTAACTTATGAATAAAGCATTAGTTCTGTAGTCCAATAAGTACATTAAAAATTAGACAGTATATCCATGGTTTATGTTTATTTGGACTAAGAGAATGAAACAGTTCACTAAATACACATTTCATATTCTTTCACCAACTTCAGGATTTCTGGTTATACAAACATACCCGTAGGTTTTTGCTGGGTGTAAACTCCCATTTAATATCTCTGCTGAGAGCAGACACATTTACTCCTCTGGGGATGTAGATACTTTGGGTCTGACTGCTGATATCTGATAGAGGTCTCTGAATACCATCAAAAATAGCTCCCATGATGCCAGGACCAAGCTCTACTGAGAGAGGTTTACCAGTGCGGAGTACAGGGTCTCCAACAGAGACACCAGCTAGAACAGCAGTTGAGGAAAATTTAAAACAAAAGTTTGAAGATATCATTAATAGGAAGTATCAGTTTAAAAGTCTAAGGACAAAAGATATACCTAATACTTCTAGTTATTAAATAATCACATTCAAAGAGTGTAACAAATGTGTACACTAACAACTGAGTCAATGAAAGTATCAACTTCAGACCTAAATGACCACAAATTCTAATGAACAGAAGGGTGTATGTGGGTTTTGGATACTGTATAACTTTCAGTAAGATTGGAGGCCTAATGCATACTTATTTCTACCTCCTTGGATTTTAGCTCAGCTTCACAAACATTCATGATGCCACTGACAAGAATGAAATGCAATAAAATCCTATAAGTGGCTAGTAATGCTGATGAAGTGTCTAATGTTCCAGTATGAACCTCAAAAATTCTGAATGACCCAGATATTGCCTGAGTCTACTGAAGCTGCCCAAATGCCTCACAATTTGGGAGTCACATTTGCCACAAATGCCACAGTTTGGGAGCCACAGGTTGAAGAACAGAAGCAAAAGTCTCTCATTAACTCATAATTTTGAACATACTACTGAAAAATAGCAGTCTTCTATAAAGAATAGTGGTATTTAGACAAAAAATTTTAAAATTTGAAAACTATAGAAATGGTTTAGAAAGAGAAGATAAAGTCTAAAAGTGAGCACAGACAGTAAAATGCCTTGTTTCATAGTATTTGTTGACAGTACAATCAGTAAAACTTTCAGAGATTAATTTAGGATTAACTTAAAAATGGTTACACTGTAGCACTATTTAAAATAAAGACTATAAATCATCAAAATTTATGCTATCAATTGACTACTAAATCATGATAATACTATATGCTATAATTATATATAGCTATAAAAAAAGAAGTAAGAGGAGCCAAGTATGGTGGGTCATGTTTTGAATCCCAGCACTCGGGAGGCAGAGACAGGTAAATCTCTGTGAGTTCGAGGCCAGCCTGGTCTACAAGTGAGTCCAGGACAACCAGGACTATTACCTATTACACAGAGAAACCCTGTCACAAAAAACAAATAACAAACAAAAGGTAGTAGAACATCTACAAATTATAGTAGAATGGTCTCCAAAACATACATTTTCATTATCAGTATCTAATACAAATTTTAAAAAATCTACAACAAAGTTCAAAGAATTTCTCAAAAAACTGTCCTGTTATCTCTAGATTGGATCATTGACATTTTACTATAGTTTTCATATCATCTTCATCTTCTGTAATTCAAATATCTTAAAATGGTAAGCAGGTACAGAACAGTTTATATTATATGCTATCTTATGGGAAGAAAGGCCAAATACTTATTTGTACTTGCTAAGATATATGATTTAAATTAGAACAAAGTAGAATGATATATATGTATAAATATGTCTAAACAAAACCCATTATTTTATATGCTAAGGCAAACCTAGAAATACAGAAATACAAAAGGATACACAATAATTATAAGTAACTAATCAAAGTGGTTATTTGTGTTTTGAAATCAGCCAGATAGAGGCCAAAAAATCTAGGGAGTGTTGTTGCTGCATACATTTTCATTAACTGTAGGTCTATAAGCTATGTGATAAAGAGAATAACTCTGCGATGAGGTACAGCTCAGTGTTAGAATGTATGCTTGGCATATATGAGGCTCTGGGTTTAATTTCCACCTGACCATCAAGCAACTAGAAAGCAGTAAACACACACACACACACACCAAACTGGTTTTCAGCCATGCTTTCATGCCTACAGAGGCTTATAATTTGGGGCTTGCCTTGCAAGCTTGAGGATGTGAACTCAATCTCCAGAAACCATGTTAAATAAACATAGTCTTCAATCTCAGCCCTGGGTAGCCTGAATCAGATTCTTAGGGCTGGACAGCTAGGAAGTCTAGCCTACTTGGCATGCTCCACACAAAATGAGAGCTCTTGTCTCAAAAATCATGTAGGATGGCACTTGAGGTTGCCTTCTGGTCTTTACCCACATGTCCTTACATGTATATGTACCTGTACATACATGAAAACAGAAGAAACTTCTAATTTTCTTTTTAGATGACTTTGTTTTACATTAGCACCTACTACTACACAAGGTAGCCAGTTACCTCCAAGCATGCTTGTTAAAATAGCAAGAAAGCAAAATCTGTTTAAAACCCCAAGAATTAACATTGACCTGGAGAATTGCACTTTTATATGTTGAGCTATCTTGTCAGCCCTTCCTGTTTTTCATAGAAAATTGGAAATAGATATTACGCTTTAAAAAATCAATATTGTACCAACTCAATAGTAAGGATTTCTTAGTGCTAAACTATAATATATTATTCATTAAAGTTTGAGAATGGTAGAATAAAAATAAATAAAATCTCTAAAAAAAAAAAGCCAGGCCTGGTGGTGTATGCCTTTAATCCCACCAGCACTTGGGAGGCAGAGGCAGGAGGATCTGTAAGTTCCAGGCCAGCCTGGTCTACAAAGCGAGTCCAAGACAGCCAAGACTAACCAGAGATACCCTTTTTCAAAAAACAAAAAGATTGAGAATGGTGAAGGATCTGTATTTATTATTTTAAATACAAATCATGATTGGGTCATTTTAACCACATAAGCCAATATTATGATTCCATTTATGCTTTCTTCTGCAATATGAAACCTTTTAAATAAAATTTCAACTGGACTGCCTGAAGTTTGTGTGTGATACTAGATGTTAAGAACAATGAAAAATGAGAATGTAATTCCAATTTCTTAGCTAAGGGCACTAATTCCCACTAGCTCCCTTCAATATATTCCTGTATGACATGAACATGTCATGTACCATCACTGCTTATTACTGCTTCTTTTAGCTTAAATCCTCAGACGCTGACACACAGAAAGAAATTGACCAGAAAAGGATACAAGTTTCTTCATACACCTGAATGGTAGCCATGTCACCTTCCAATCGAATGATCTCTCCAACCAGCTCGCTGTGACCCACTCTCACCAGCTCATACATGGCTGCCCCTGCCATGTCACAAGCTGTAACCACTGTAAAGAGTAAGAAATCATTGATCCAAAGTTCTGTGGGCAATTACAGTTGATTTCAACATCCGATAAACCCAGTAGCATGTCTTCTCATTTATTCATAAAGAAGAAAAACTCCCACTATGGAATAACCTTTACAATTTCACATAAAGACATTTTTAGTAAATGATACAAAGAAGGAAGCAAAATAAACTTGTTAGGCCAGGGTTATTGATTAATGCAACACAAAAGCAACCTATTTTAAGGCGTTGAAGTCCTACTTGGAAACTCTTATACTGTAGTGTTGAAGTACATTCTCAGCATCCCAGGTAACTTTAATCCATGCCATGTAAGGTTTTGGCACCACAAAAACAAACAAGCAAATCCCTTATGTTGGAATTAAGAGCGTTAAAATGTCATACAGTAATTATCAGTTTAGTGTGCTGTTTATCCCTTGAAAGATAACAAGAAGACAAGATCTTTATATTTTGCTACTTTAAGCCAGTGGTTCTAAAGTTTCCTTGCTGTGGACCTTCAATAAACTGCTAATTCTAGGATTACAAAAGCTGTATACATAGTCAGATGGTATGCATCTGCAACCTTAGCACTTGGGAAGGAGACAGAGGGGTCAGATTTCAAGGTCAACCTTGATTATATATAGCAAGTTCATGGACAGTCTAGGCTATCTATAACAAGTTCAAGACCAGCATAGGCTACTTGAAATCTTGTTGCAAAATAACACCACCACCTCACACAAGCACATATAATTACCTTTCTTACACAATGGGATGTTTATAACCAACCAACACCACTGTATAAACTTTCAGTTAAGAAAGGACCTCTATTTTTTTTTTTTCCATAAGCAGGAGCCAGAATTAAAACTTATTATTTTGGACCACGGTGTCTAGAAAGCAAAAGTTATTTTTTCTGGAAGGGAAAGAAGGGTGCACCATTTGGAGAAATGCTTAAGAATGAACCCATTCTGCTACTCAGCCCGTGATACAGATGAGGACAGCTGTGTTACAGGGATTACTGCAATGGGAAAGTATGTTTAATCAATCTGCTCAAGAAACTGAAGATTTGCTCATTTCCTATTTACTTCTACATCTAAGAAAGAATTAAGATGCTCTGACCAGCTGGGCGGTAGTGGCGCACGCCTTTAATCCCAGCACTTGGGAGGCAGAGGCAGGCGGATCTCTGTGAGTTCAAGGCCAGCCTGGTCTACAAAGTGAGTCCAGGACAGCCAGAGCTGTTATACAAAGAAACCCTGTCTCGAAAAACAAAAAAAAAAAAAAAAAAAAATGCTCTGACCTATCAGATAATGAATTTAAAAATCTTGTTTCATAAACCCCAAAGGATACCATTCTCAAGTAAGAAGTACTTAGGAATTAAAAATCAGCTCCCGGGACAGTGCACTACATCTCCACACGAGGCTCTGATATTGTTCCTTTGCTTTTTTCCTAAAAGTTCTCATGTTTAATGTATGTGTTCTATAATCAGTAAGGGGAAACTGCCTCTGTGACTACAAAAGAGATCAAAAGAAGGGAAAGGTTTATTCTTTACTTCTTGCCAGTGAGCTCAGGCTCATTTAGCTTTTGGAAGAAAAAAGGGGAACACATAGATTAAAACCCTCATTTGCACAAACACCAAAAAGGTGTCATCACCTTCACTGTAATTAGAACAAGATGAAAACTATAACATGAAACTAAAAGGAAAAATCATCTTTTTTTTAATATTTTATTTATTTATTATGTATACCGTGTTCTGTCTGCATGTATGCCTACAGGCCAGAAGAGAACACCAGATCTCATTTTAGATGGTTGTGAGCCACCATGTGGTTGCTGGGAATTGAACTCAGGTCCTCAGGAAGAGCAGCCAATGCTCTTAACCTCTGAGCCATCTCTCCAGCCCGGAAAAATCATCTTAACATCAATGAGCAGGTTGTCATTCTAAACTGTAACTCAGATTACTTAAGTGGGATTTTCAAAAAAAGAATACTGAAATGAGATGATTATTTTAAAAGCAGAGCTCCAAAGTCTGACCAAATGGATATAAAATTTAAAAACTTTAAATTTAAAAATTTTAAAACTCTTCTCAGTATCAGGTCATCAGACTTCTCAAGTAGTCAGCTGTGAGTTACGTGGAATAAACATTCAGATGGATGTATAAACACAAAGAGGAACAGTTAACATTACTAAGAAATGCCCTGAAGATATTATTAAAGCTCAAATCAAATTGAGAGATTAACTGAATACTTACTATACATAAATACTGCATATTAAAAGCTATAAACCTTAAAGCTTTTTAAATTTCAAATTTAACAACAACCAAAAAATTAGGCTATATTTACCTAACAGGCATGGTACTGCAAAGAGTGTCTCAATGAAAGCCCATCAAATGTACATGATTAGTGATAAATGAACCATTATGATGGCCATGTTACTCCATTCGCACAGTCACTATGAGCTCTTAAAGGAACAAACCATTTATGTGGGTCACAAGGAACTTGTTCCTCCCCAAGGCACTGAAAAGACGCTGATCACAGTGAGGCACCCTTGCTCTTAGATAACTACACATATTACTTACCAGGCCCTGAGACTCCATGTACATAACCAAATGTGCTTTCTTTATCTTCATCACGTATTTTGGGTAGCTTGGAGAAATCCATTGTGTTAATTTTACCTAAGGCAAAACAAGAAAATAAATCATAATTACAAACTCTAAAGCAAAAGACTTAGCATCAGTGGTATATTCTCAAGTTGCAATACCATTTCAGAATAAGGTAACATTTTACACACACACACACATTAGTTTTTTGAGACAGGGTTTCTCTGTAGTCCTGGAACTCACTCTGTAGACCAGGCTGGCCCCAGACTTAGAGATCTGCCTGCCTCTGCCTCCCAAGTGCTTGGATCAAAGGCATGTGCCATCACCACCCAGCTTGACAGAAAATTATTAAAATTTAGTTAAGAGTACTGCATTCTTGGATAAGCCACCATTACATGGTATAATAACTAAGTTGCATGTTTACATTTCATATTCCATAAAATATTTGAATTTTCCAATGATTTGTGTAGCCCTTTAATATTCATATCCTTACCCATTATTTCAGACTTCCTCTCCAATTACTGTGAATTATTCCGTAAAGCCTTATAGCTTTGTGAAGCCTGTTACCTAGCCCAGTACCTCCTTTAGGACTCTATGCGCCTTCTTCATGAGGCTGTTCCAAGCATCAATTAAAATTGTGACATACTGTCCCCTCCTTTAGTTTTTCAATGCTTTATTCATTTTTTTTTTTTTTTTTTGAGACAGCGTTTCTCTGTGTATCTCTGGCTGTCCTGGACTCACTTTGTAGACCTGGCTGGCCTCGAACTCGCAAAGATCCACCTGCCTCTGCCTCCCAAGTGCTGGGATTAAAGGCGTGCGCCACCACCACCCGACAACTTTATTCATTTTTTTAATGAGTGTTTTGCATTAATGTATGTATGTGTACTACATGTGTACCTGGTGCCCGCAGAGCCCAGAAGAGGCTGCTGGATCCTCTGGAACTGGAGTTATAGACAGTTGTGAGTCACCACTGTGTAGGTGCTAGGAACCGAACCCAGGTCTTCTGAAAGAGCAACAAGTGCTTGTAACCACCGAGCCATCTCACCAGTCCCACCCTTGTTCTATTTATTTTTTTAATCATAGTACTTTTCATAGTATAACAGAGTATATATTTTACATTAAAATCTACCTTTAAAATTTGCCTGGGGGCATTTTTCCTTTTTTTCTTCTTTTAGTAGAATACAGACCAGTTAAAAAAGAGGGCTTAATGGTTAAGATTGCTTAACCATTTGCTCTTGCAGAGGACCCAGGTTCAATCCAGCACCCACATGGTAGCTCTCAACTATTAGTAACTCCAGTTCTAGTCTAGGTACTAGGCATGCACATGATGCACATACATGTAGGCAAATACTCACACACATAGAACACAAATAAATAAATTTTAAAACTTAGAATTTAGTTCAACCTCTACCTTTGGAGATATACAATCTGAAAACTACAACAGAGAACTGCCCATATCTGAACAGGAAACAGAAGCCCAGCCGGGTGACTCACTTGTACTCCCAGCCCTTGGGAAGTAGTCAGGAGGTCTGTCATGAGGGTTGAAGCCAGCCTGAGCTATAAAGAAAGTTCCAGACCAGCCTGCATTACAGAGAGAGACCCTACCTAAAAACAAATAAAGGAAAAACACACACAACACCACCAAAAAGGAAACTGATAATGGATTCTAGAGCTGAAAGTTTATTTTGGGCTGCTGATTTAACTTAACTATTAATGATTATATTACAGCAGTGGAACAAATGCTTGTATTGTAAAAAGCTAAATAATACCCCCAATCAACCACAAACTTAGTCTAAATCATTCAGCAATAAAGTGCCAAGTCAAGCCGGGTGTGATGGCGCACGCCTTTAATCCCAGCACTCGGGAGACAGAGGCAGGCAGATCTCTGTGAGTTCAAGGCCAGCCTGGTCTACAAAGTGAGCTCAGGACAGCCAGGGATACACAGAGACACCCTGTCTGCAAAAACCAAAAAAAAAAAAGGTGCCAAGTCATATACATTTAGTAAACATTCAAAGACTACAATGTTTAATGAAGCCATCTTGAAGGTCAGGTAGCATTTGCACAAAGTAGGAAAGGATGAGGGGCCAACAATAGAAGAACGGGACATACTCAGGGCCAGCAGACAGACCTGCTTGGCTGGTATAAAGGCTTATGTTAGGGTAACAACAGGGAATAAGTACGCAAAGCTATGTGATACTAATTTATGGCTCTCTACCTGAGTATCAAGAAAACAAATGCACTTCATCCTGTGAACAAAAGGAAGTGAGTGGTGTTCTGTTGCTCTAACACATTAAATCGGGAAAGACTGCACGTAGGAAGAGCTACTGAAAATGCTACTTAACAACTGAATGTCAATGGACTTGTATAGACTGAATGTTTACTGCATTCCTCCCAAGGGAAAAGTCTCAAGGGAAGGAGAATAAAAGCTGCAGTTAAAACATGCGACTATTTTCTATTTTCAAGGAGCTTCTGCTGATTTACCCAACTGGACTACACAGAAAAATGATTTAAGTGTTCAGTTAAGGTATAAACACTTCATTGGGAACAAAAGAGAAATGAATTCTACTGTAGAGAATGTGGGTAAAGTGTAGATCAATATGGATAAAGCATATATACCAAAAAGGTAGTTGGAAAGCAAGTTTTGAGGACAGTTGAGTTCCAGATAAAAAGAACACAGACAGGAAAGCGAACTCCTGAGCTCTGCTGAGCATGGCAACACTGAGGAATGAGTTCTACAACTTTTGGAGATGCTAGAGGATCACATACGACATAGACACAATTTGTAATCCTTTTGCCAAAATACCAAAGAGCTGCGTGTAGACGTTGGTAAATCTTGGGTGTTATTCCTCAGGAGCTGTCCACCCTGCTCCTTTAAGAAAGGGTCTTTCACTGAGACCTGGGCCTTGCAGATTTGCTCGGGCTGGCTAGCCAGTGAGCCCTAGGCATTCACCTGTCTCAGCCTCCATAAGCACACACTGACATTTCAGTGGGTGAGTGTTAAGAACTGAACTCTAACCCTCATCCTTGCACCACAAGCATTTTACCAATTATCTTTCCAGCCCTGAGAACTAGATTTTCTAGAAAGTACCAGATAATGAAGAAAATTAAGAGGATCTGATATCCTCTTTGGCCTCCACTGGTACCTAACATACATACAGATAAACACATTTAAAATTTTTTTGAGCTAGAGAGATGGCCCAGTGGTTAGAATTCACTGCTCTTACAGAGGAGCTGAGTTCAGTTCTCAGCACCCACATGGTAGCTCACAACTATTTATAATCCAGTTCCAGGGGATCCAATGTCTTTTCTGACCTCTGTAAGGTCCTGCAAGTACACACACAAATGAGGTGATCAGGTCACCACCCAGACTAAGATCTTCCCCAGTGAGGGTATTCCCTGTATGGTATTTGTGATACATTATCACCTGCCCAGTACAGTGGAAACCACATGAGACCCTGAGTCAGCTGACTTGGATCCCATTTAGGTTCCTCTAATGATATGTTGCAGGAAAACTTAGACAAATCAAAATCTTTTATCTTTAAATGAAAAACAAGAATTATGCTACCATTTATTCAAGAATTACGATTTATTTAAACAGTTGGTCAAATGTTCCTTATGAAATGGGAAATGCTCACAAATGTCCCCTTGGCTATGCTACTTGAATAGCGACTTCATTTTGAAGCCACTTACATCCAGAAATGCCTTCTTTCACAGTGGGTATGCATGGTTTCCCACCCTTCCTCTTGAGTGTCTTCTGTTGTTCCTTGCTCAAAGGCAGTATTTTTATGGTCCCTCACTCCTTGTACTATCCCTTTCAAAAAGTATTTTATCATATTTGTATTGGTTACTTTTAAAATGGAGTAATAGAAATAAAAATGCTCTAAATATTGTGTAAGTACAAAAGAATATTACTTCAGGTTATCTGGATGCTTCTTTGTTTTGGAATACACAGACCAAGGCTTTGAGTCAAAAAGACCGAGTTTAAATTTGTAAAATGTAGCATTGGGAAAGTCAAATTCTTCTGATTAGCCTGTTTCATTGATAGAGTCCAACAGGGTAAGACAGTCATATCACTGGTCTGCCTGAGAGGAAAGGGATATGGAGAATAATTTACTCTTATTAAACCAAGCCAAGATTGCCTAATTTCTAAAAAAAAAAAAAAAAAAAAAAAAAAAGTCTAATGTAACAGCAGCAGCTGCTTCTTCTTTTTAAATACGATTTTTTTTTTTTAAATGTGGTGTGTGTGTGTGTGTACAGGTGCCTGTGAAGGCAGAGGAGGGGAGGGATGGGCATGAGGTCAGGTCTGCCTAGAGCTGGAGTTACAGTGAGTTGTCATCTGGAAGAGCTATAAGTGCTTTTAAACACTGAACTATCTATCTCTCCAGCCCCTACCCCATCCCTTTAAGACGGGGTCTCATATGCAGTCTTGGTTGATTATGCTAGCCTCAAACTCAGAGATCCACCTGCCTCTGCCTTCTGAGCCTTAGAATGAAAGGTATAGCTATGACTTTTTCTTTCTTTCTTTCTCTCTTTCTTTAATGTGGATGAGTGTTTGACCTGCATGTATGTATGTGTCACATGCATGCCTGATGACTACAGAGGTCAGAAGAGGGCAACAGAGTCCCTGGAACTAGAGTTAAAGATGGTTGTGAGCCACCATGTGAGTTCTAGATACCAAACCTAGGTCTAATGCAATAACAACAAATACCTTCATTCTTAGAACTATCTTTCCAGGCTCCTACATGTATTCTTATCTGTTATTTGAGCAAAACATAATTATCTCACTAGTCTTTTTAAAAAAATTATATTGTGCAATTTATCATACTTTTATTTACTAAAACAAATGGAATTTTAAGCATCATTGATGTGGCAGCTGCTGTATTACAGACAGAAAATATAGTGTAATACCCAATCTTCTTTTTAATAATCTTCTGGCATAGGGAGAGAAAAGTCAGTCAGCTAGTCAAAATTAGAAGATGTGTATGTTCTCAGAAGCAGCACAGGCTGATTTTAGAAGAATGCAAAGCGAAGATAACTGAAGAGTGGCTTACAGGAGGTGACACTAAGGCTACAAAGATGAACAAGGAGGCATCAGACTATACAGTAGTGCTTTACTATACATGGTTCAATTCTCCTGGGCTATAGAAAAGCCTTCTAAAGATTCCATGAGGCCAAACAGTATCTTTTGTAATTTTTAAAACAAATATTTATAGCCTGAGTCCTCCTAATATGTGCAACAATGATTAATGGAAAGAAATCAAGTGGATTTGCTCATTTGTCAGCTGTCTTGTGGGTTTATCAGTCAGCTGAATAAGTATTGCCACCATGGGAATTTTGGTGACATATTCTTTTAAACTTTTGAGGCATATATCAGGCATGAGAAGCACCTGTTAAAATGCTAGATGATGGTTAAAGAATAGCTTAGGTTTCATGAAAAGACTTAGGAGATCACGTCCTCCCTGGTAGACATTGAGTCCCTCTGATAAAGCTGAAGTATTAGGAGATATTGTTAAAGCTATCAAAAAACATTCCAATACTTGCTAGTGTAAAGGGGAAGCAAGTAAGCGTTCATAGTTATGAAAAACAATTGAGGAAGTAGAAAGAGATTTAGAAAAAAGGCATTGAAATACTGGTCTGTTTCAGAATAAAACACAATGGTTAGGAACTGTCCGGTCCATTGACCACAGTCTATCGGGCCACCAAGAAGCTCAATGTTCCTTCCGTGTTCACAGATGTTATCATTTTTAGTAAGCACAAGAACAGCAGATATTTCTTAGCAACAAATGTTTATGCTTTTGGCTATGTACCTATGATCACACTTCCTGATTTGACTGTATAAGTTCATGCATGATTCAAGTAAACTTTGCAGCAGCACTGAAAAAAAAAACACAAAAAAAAGATAGTAAAAGAATCAAAAGCCCAAGTGATAACACTACAAATTTACCTATCGACGATTTGTCACCAGATATACACCTTTGCTTTCATCTGACAAATACTCTTAAAACAGCAAAACAAAAAGATTCTTTCTTTTTCTTCTCTTCTTGGAACAGGGGAATGTTGAGGACAATTCCACTCTTTACAAGGACAAATTATGGGCTGAGGAGATGGTTCAGTGGTTCAGGGCACTTGTGGTTCTCACAGAGGACCTGTGCTCAGTTCCCAGCACCCACATGTTGGCTCACAACTACTGTAACTCCAGTTCTAGGGGATCCAATACCTCTTCTGAGCTCTGAGGGCATTAAGCATGCATGTGTTGCACATACATACATGCAAATAAAATATTCATACACATAAAATAAACCTAAAACATTTTAAGGCCAATATAAAGAGGAAAAAGATATGATTATGAGCAATTTAGCTTTCTCTACTGTGCTATAGGATAAAAGGGGAAAGATTTCAGATATATCCTCCTAAACAGCTTTTACCACATCTTTTAGAATAAGTTAGGACAATTATGAAAATAAGAGCTTTTAAATTGTAAAATTGCAGGTACTTTCCTTCACTTATAAAGTGTACACCATTAAACGGCAAGATAAACATCTCTATGTGCTGTGCTGTGCTCATGCCTCAGTGCCCAACTTTTGTCTGATCTTTCCATGGTTTATGTTTTATCACTTGTATTTGTTCAAACATTTCCACCCTAGGATGTATAACACTGTCTCCCTCCTCCTATATTCATTTTCAGTTCTCTTAATTTTTGAGACACAGCTTCATTATGTAGCCCTAGCTAGCCTAGAACTTACTATGTATACCAAGCTGGCCTCCAACTCACAGAAATCTGTCTCCCTCTGCCTCCTCAATACTAGAATTAAAAGCATGTACTACCATGCCTAGCATTCTCATTCTCTTCCCTTGATTTTCTTCATAGTACTTCTAAGATCTGAAAGAAAAATGTTCCCATTTATTGTATATCAATAAATCAAACCAGGTGAAGAAAACAAGCACTAAGTGAGCAGTTTTCAAGTAACTTCTTATTGACTCTTTTACAAGTGGAAAATTAAACAGTGAAAAGCTTAATTAACTTTAACTAATTGAAAAAATTAAGAAGTAGATGCAGGATTTGAACCAGGGCAGTTAGCCTCTAACTTTATACTCTCCTGTACCCTTAATTTACCACGTTGATTTCTAGTACTTGCACTGAAACAAATCTATTTGATAAAGACAACATTCTCTACCTATTGTGACAGTTACTTCAGAATATCTCAAAAGGTCTCTCTTCTCAGATCTATAAACTTGTGAGTTCTTTTTTCTGGCTTCTACATCAGCTTTGCCAAGATTACATTTTATATGAATAATATGAAAGTGCTTAAGTAAACTGAAATTTTCTTATAAGGTAGACATATTATAGTGATTTGGTAAGTGAACAGAGTTGAGCATACAGCAGTTTGATAAACAGTCTCACAACATATTGATTTGTTAGCAACCTTTCCTTATTATCTGTAAATCCAGAAAAATAAGAAATGCTCCACTAAAATCTTCCTTTCATACTTTATATACTTATGATCAGTCGAACAGCAGGGTTTTTTTTTTGTTTTTGTTTTTTTAGTTGTTTTGGCTTGTTTAGACAGGGTTTCTCTTTGTAAAGTCCTGGCTATCCTGGAACTTCTTCTGTAGACTGGGCTGGCCTCAAAGTCAGAGATATGCTTGCCCCTGCCTCCTGAGTGCTAGGATTAAGGTGTGTCCCACCACTGCCCAGCAAACAGCAGGTTTTTAAAAATGTTAAACACAGGCTGGAGAGGTGCCTGAACAGTTTGGAAAAGTAGTCTGCTTTTGTAGGTGGAGTCTATTTTTGTGTCCAGCACTCATGTTAGGTGACTCATAACCCCTGTAACTCCAGTTCAAGGGAATCCAACATCTTTGGCCTCCTGAACATATTTGCACTTTGGGCACCTGTATACATGTGTACAAAGACACACACACAATTAAAAATAAAAAAGTAATTTAAAAATCTTAAAGAACCTTCTAAAGCATTTTCAATAGGAAAATGAAAAGTATATTAAGTATACATAATAGTATATGAGTTAATCTTATTCTAAGTCTTCATAGTAGAAGGTCCAAGTATACTATGATTTAATGCTGCAGCAAAGTACTTCCTTACAGAGTCATCCCTGCTGTTCTCAATTATATATAAAAGAAATCACAGAACAGCAGTGCTGGGGATGTGACTCAGTGATAAAGCACTTGCTAAGCAGGCTGGAGTCCCTGAGTTAGAACCATCAGTACAATCCAAAGTCATGAAGAAGATGTGCCATACATATCTACAGTCACAAAAAAAAAAAAAAACCCAACTCAACGATTACATTAAAATATATCTTTAGCTACTGGACTCCTACTTTACTTAAGGCTAAAAAGCAAATATAATTTATAATAAACATTCCCTTAATCATAAATTATAGCCCTCTCATATTTGTGAAAAATGAAAAGGAAAAAAAAAGTCTGTGCTATAGAAAAGGAAAACCCCAGCAGGCAGCCCAGCAGCCATCTGACAGTGAGTCATCTGCCTCCCACACACACTGCAGAACTGCAGTGACAACACCAGAGGCCTGCTGTCCCACTTCTATTTTATAACACAGACTGGTTAGTGTGCTATACCTAGTAATGTCTTTTTTCCTAAAAAATATTCTTTTTACTACCATAGTTTGGACTGGAAACAAGGAGCAGGTGACACAACAGATAATACTAGGGTTCCAAGACAATTCACACACAAATCTGACTCACCTCACTGACACTGAAATGTTAGTTAATGTCACATTTGGAAAAGAATACACTAACTCATTAAAAGATTATTAAGCTTTGGAAGGCACAAGAGTTTTGCTATTTTCTTTTTAAAGAAAAAAATTTCAGTAGACTTCAATCAAATACCTAGTTTCTTTTATTATTTTAATCATATCAAAAGGCATACAGTGTGACAAGTCAATAAATGTATGCAGTATGTAACAATCAAATCAGAAAAAGGTAAGTAGGCTTCCACTGCTCCATTTCTTAATTATTGATTTACTTTAAAGACAGGGTTTCATTGTACATATATCCCAGATTGGTTTCAAATTCATAATCCCACTGCCTCAGCCTCCTGAGTGTTGGGGTTATAAGTATGTGCCACCTAGCCTGACTTATGTCATATTTTCATCTGCAATTTCCCTGCACAGAGAAAAGCATCCTAAACTGGTTTAATATTTTTATACTCGCTCAAAGTTACAGGGTACAATTCCAGTTAAAAACTGTACTTTGGTCATTTGTAATGCAAAATACTACTGCAAGCAAGTCATGTTGTTAAGTACTTTCTTTTTTGGGGGGGTTTCAAAACAGAGTTTCTCTGTGTATCTCTGGTTGTCCTGGAGCCACTTTGTAGACCAGGCTGGCCTCGAATTACAGAGATCCACCTGCCTCTGCCTCCCAGTTGCTGGGATTAAAGGCGTGCACCACCAAGCCCGGCATGAAGTACTTTCTTATTCACCTTTTTTTCCTCTACTTAGCAGCTCTATCAGAAATGTTATATGGCAGATCTATTTCACCATGCACACCCAGGCCCCTCTTCTCTTGCCTATAAAACCCTAACTTTGTTCAAATTTTGGGAAGTCTATCATGGTAATTTCAGTTCCTTTAGCAATGACTTGCTTGGAAATAGCTTATCTGAGAATAATTATGACTAATAAAAGGCAAGGCAAATCCTTTAGGAGCTTCTGAGAGTGACCTACCTCTCTTCTCTTTAGAAGACAGCTATGGGGAACAATGTCCTCCTCTGGCAGCTGGTCATCTGTACAGGATGCTGAGCTGAAGCAACAGCCTGTTACTTTGAAAGGAGCTAATTTGGGTAGGCCGGCTACCTCACTACAGATGATAAGACAGAAGGACAAAAAGTTCTGGGCCCTTGTTCCTTTACTGCTCCACTTAATTGGCCAAAATAGCAATAAAAAAGAGTTTCAGGAATAAATATTTTTTCACGTATACACATTTCATAGTATCATTAAAAAAGAACAAATAGATCAGAAGGTCAAATTAAGGCCATCAGTGAAACAAGTTTATGAAAATTACTGACATTCTAAGGAGATGTGTAAACAAAGCTGGGAGTCAAAGAGAAGCACAGTAAAATTACAGGAGGCAAGCTGGTCTAACGGGATCAGGGAACATGACGACACACAAGTACATGCACACCTGCATTCAACTCTGCATGCACCTCTAAACACACACACACACACACACACACACACACACACACACACACACACA
>CAJQZJ010031268.1:0-17787 GCA_907164525.1 Lophiomys imhausi
AAGATGCCCTAACCATCTCTTGTATTTAGATAAGCAAATGTTGCTTGACTCTTAGCAACTTGATTACTGGGTAGTTTAGAGAATATCTGTGATAGACTGTC
Organism: Lophiomys imhausi; assembly: GCA_907164525.1. Lineage (NCBI taxonomy): Eukaryota > Metazoa > Chordata > Mammalia > Rodentia > Muridae > Lophiomys > Lophiomys imhausi. Next base: position 102 of record CAJQZJ010031268.1, read on the forward strand.
ATAGTAGCTAACAAAGAGACATGTTTGCATGACTAGGAGTTTGTTTTAACTATCCTAGACCGTTTTAGATGGTTGGTATCAAGAGGTCAGAGCTTCACATTTTATTTTTAAGTATCTCTAGGTATGATACCATTGGGAAGCATTATCTTTAAATTTGTATCAATATACAAAGATCTATTCAATTGTGGTTAAATATAATCTTAATTATGTATCAATATACCAAGATCAATGCCTATGTAGCCCAATATAATCTTAATATTACGTCCATATGCAAGGGTCAATACCATTGTGGCCAACTATAATCTTAATTTTGTATCAATATACAAAGATCAATACCGATGTAATCCAATACAATCTTATTTTTGCACAATAAACAATGGTCAATACCACTTTAGCCAAATAAACTACTAATTTTGTATCAATATACAAAGGTATAAGGGCATATTCAATAATCTGCCCCTTCTTCTTGGACCTTCCTGTGCTATGTCTATATCTCATTTTTCTCAAGCCCATGCACTCCTACATAGGAGAGGAAGAAGGATACAGAAAAGGAAAAGTAGGAATTCCCTGGGGCTAACCTCCAAAACCCATTAGGACAGGAACATTTATCAGCTTGTAATCTCTTCCCCTACATAACAGAGTTTTCAGTTATCCTTCAAATAACCAAAAAGAAGGGCGGAGAAACACCCTCCCCACCCTCTGGGCATGGGACGTTGCTCTCTTAAAGTGACTTCCTGCTGATTTGGGTCGTAGTAGACCTGTTTGGGGCCCCAACCCAAATGGGAAAAATGATTAAAAATGTTAGTACAATCCTTTTATATTCAGTCCTTCTGTTCTCAGCTGTTTAGATGACCTAAGGGGTTTGTAGGCAGAAGCTAATCTTGCAGGCTTCACTGAGGTTCTGGCCAGGGCATTGTGTAGAGCTGAACGGTCCCAGCGACACTGGATTGCAGTGGTGGTTGCAGGCCCCGGATGGAGACAGCTATTGAGGAAGTCTGCCAGGCAGAATCAACTGGGTCACTCATCCTCCTTGGTGCCAGATTCTGCTCTCTGCTGAGGATTCCGCTGTCCGCCGTCCCCAGGCTCCCCTAATGGACACTTCGATTCTCCTGGAACGATAAGAACAGAGCCCTGCCCCAATCCCATCCCTAGGACAATTGCCCTCTTTTTTTTTTTTCTTGGGGGGGGATGGGGGGGGATAGGTAGTACTTCTCCTGAAGCAAATTTGGCCTTCTGACAACATACAAAGCGTTATCTTTCAATCCGGGTTAAAGAAGAAATCATTCTGTCACCTTGGAGCTAAACCAGCTCTAGTGTATATATTTTGAGATCCCAAAGGACAATCTGCCTGCATCGAGAAGGCCTTTTGTAAGTAGCCTCCAAACCTAGGTCCCTCCAAATCCCATGTGTGTGTCTCTGAACCTAATTATTGGGAACAGGGACCTGTGTTTCTCATCTGAAGGGATCAAAGATGTGTTCCACCACTCCTGGATCGAAGTCTTTCTCTATTTAGAGTTTGCCCTGCATCAGACTGACCCTGAGCTCCGGGATCTGCCTGTTTCTGTCTCCAGTGTGCTGGGAGCTGGGACCAAGGGTGTACTCTTCTTGAATGATGGGACCAAGAGTATGCACCCTCACCACCCCGCTCCATATGACTCCAGAATACATAAGACCACCAACTCTACGGTGCCCCCCCCCCCCCCGTCTTCGCTGAAGTCAAAGGCATGGGCCAACACCACAATTCTCTTGTATTTTACCTTAGCTTCACGTCTTCTCTACACCTGGAGGTCTGCAAATCCAGGCCGAATGGCTGTATCCTCTGTTCCATTCACAGTGTTTCAGCCCTGCCCCCTGCCTTTTTTTTTTCTTTTTTTTTTTTTTTTTTTAGTTGATAAATTTGTTTGTTGCTTCAGGTTACATCCTTATCATATTGTCCTCTTTTCCCACTTCCTAGCCCCACCCTCCCATGCCCTACCCCCTGACCCTTCCGTCTTGTTCCTCTGGGGTGGAGTGTCCCTGCCTAACAGTCTCTCACCACAGATCAGGAGTCATATGAGGGCCAAGAGCCTCTTCATTCACCGGGGGCCTACGAGGCAGTACTGCCAGTGAATGGTGTCTCATTGTTACTGGGGGAATACTAAAAAAAAGACCAACAAACACACAAACCCACAAAAACAAAGAATATCAACAAAAAAGAGAGGAAAAGGAGAAGGGAAAAGGAAAGAGAAAAAAAGAAAAAAAGAAGGAAAAAGAAAAAGATAAAAAAAAAATTATGTCCTTGTTCCTTTTGATGTGTTGGTTGTAGTACAGATATCCTGTACGATATAGTTAAAATCCTACTATAAGTGAATAGATGCCATGTGCATCCTTCTGAGACTGGGTTAGCTCACTCAGGATGAGCTCCTCTAGATCCATCCATTTGGTCGCAAATTGCATGATTTCATTGTTTCTGATAGCTGAGTAATATTCCATTGTATAGATGTACCACAATTTTTTAATCCATTCTTCAGTTGAGGGACATCTGGGTTGTTTCCAATTTCTAGCTATTACAAATAAGGCTGCTATGAACATAGATGAGGAGACTTCCCTATGTCTCCGTGAGAGGTCCTTTGGGTGTATACCCAGAAGTGGTATGGCTGGGTCTTGAGGCAAGTTTATTCCTAGATTTCTAAAATATCGCCAGACAGACCTCCATAGTGGTTGCACAAGCCTGCACTCCCACCAGCAATGGAGTAGGGTACCCCTTTCTCCACACCCTCGCCAGCATGCGCTATCATTTGAGCTCTTTATTTTAGCCATTCTAACAGGTGTTAGGTGGAATCTCAGGGTCGTCTTGAGTTGCATTTCTCTGATGATTAAGGATGTTGAACATTTCTTCAGGTGTCTCTCAGCCCTTAGGGATTCCTCCTTTGTGAATTCTCTATTTAGCTCCATCTCCCATTTTTTGATTGGATTATTTGGTTTCTTGGCATTTAGTTTCTTGAGTTCTTTGTAGATTTTAGATAATAGCCCTCTATCAGATGTGGGGTTGGTGAAGATTTTCTCCCAGTCTGTTGGTTGCCGTTTTGTTTGAATGACAGTATCCTTTGCTTTACAGAAACTTTTCCGTTTCATGAGGTCCCATTTATTGATTGTTGATCTCAGGTCCTGAGCTGTTGGTGTTCTGTTCAGGAAGTTGTCACCTGTGCCAATGAGTTCGAGGGTTTCTCCTACTTTTTCTTCTAGTATCTTTAGTGTGGCTGGCCTTATGTTAAGGTCTTTGATCCACTTGGAATTAAGTTTTGTACAAGGTGATAGGTATGGGTCTAATTTCATTCTTTTGCAAGTGGACATCCAGTTGGACCAGCACCATTTGTTGAAGATGCTGTCCTTCTTCCATTGTGCGTTTTTGGCTTCTTTGTCAAAGATTAGTTGGCCACAGGTGTGTGGATCCATGTTTGGGTCTTCAATTCGATTCCATTGATCCACTGGTCTGTTTCTATACCAGTACCATGCTGTTTTTATTAGTATTGCTCTGTGGTACAGCTTGAAATCTGGGATGGTGATACCTCCAGATGATTTTTCATTGGACAAGATTGATTTAGCTATTCTGGGCTTTTTGTTGTTCCATATGAAGTTGAGACTAGCTTTTTCCAGGTCTATAAAGAATTGTGTTGGTATTTTGATAGGAATTGCATTAAATCTATATATTGCTTTTGGTAGGATAGCCATTTTTATTATGTTGATCTTACCTATCCATGAGCATGGGAGATCTTTCCATCTTCTAAAGGCCTCTTCCATTTCTTTCTTCAGGGGCTTGAAGTTCTTGTTATATAGGTCCTTTACATGCTTGGTTAGAGTTACCCCCAGGTATTTTATGTTGTTTGTGGCTATTGTGAAGGGGGTTGTTTCCCTTATTTCTTTCTTGGTATATTTGTTTGTTGTATAAAGAAGGGCTTCTGATTTTTTTGAGTTAATTTTGTATCCAGCCACCTTGCTGAAGTTGTTTATCAGCTGTAAGAGTTCTTTGGTGGAGTTTTTGGGGTTGCTTATGTATACTAACATATCATCTGCGAATAGGGATAATTTGACTTCTTCATTTCCAATTTTTATCCCTTTGATCTCCTTTAGTTGTCTTATTGCTCTAGCAAGGACTTCAAGTACTATATTGAAGAGATATGGTGAAAGTGGACATCCTTGTCTTGTCCCTGAGTTTAGAGGAAATGCTTCAAGCTTCTCTCCATTTAATTTGATGTTGGCTACTGGCTTGCTGTATATTGCCTTTATTATTTCTAGGTATGGTCCTTGTATGCCTGTTCTCTCCAGAACTTTTAGCATGAAGGGGTGTTGGATTTTGTCAAATGCTTTTTCTGCATCTAGCGAGATTATCATGTGGTTTTTTTCTTTCATCTTGTTTATGTGGTGAATACATTGATAGACTTTCGTATATTGAACCATCCCTGCATTCCAGGGATGAAGCCTACTTGATCATGGTGTATGATACTTTTGATGTGTTCTTGAATTTGGTTTGCGAGTATTTTATTAAGTATTTTTGCATCTATGTTCATGAGGGAGATTGGTCTGAAGTTCTCTTTCTTTGTTGGGTCTTTGTGTGGTTTAGGAATCAGAATGACAGTGGCCTCATAGACTGAGTTTGGCAGTGATCTTTCTGTTTCTATGTGGTGGAAGAGTTTGAAAAGTAATGGTGTTAGTTCCTCTTTGAAGGTCCGGTAGAATTCCGTGCTAAAGCCATCTGGCCCTGCGCTTTTTTTGGTTGGGAGATTATTAATGACTGTTTCTATTTCCTTAGGTGTTAATGGGCTGTTTAAGCTGTTAATCTGATTTTGATTTAGTTTTGGTAGGTGGAATTTATCGAGGAAATTGTCCATTTCGCTTAGGTTTTCAAATTTAGTGGAATATAGATTTTTAAAGTAATGTCCGAATATTTTCTGGATCTCCTCAATGTCTGTTGTTATTTCTCCCTTTTCATTTCTGATTTTGTTGATTTGTGTTCTTTCCCTTTGCCTTTTAGTTAATTGGGCTAGGGGTCTGTCTATTTTGTTGATTTTCTCAAAGAACCAACTCTTGCTTTCATTGATTCTTTGTATAGTTCTTTTTGATTCTAAGTTGTTGATTTCAGCTCTAAGTTTGATGATTTCCTGTCTTCTGCTCTTCTTGGGAGTGTTTGTTTCTTTTTTTTCCAATTCACCCAGCTTAGCTGTTAGTTCACTAATATGAGCTGTCACAATTTTCTTTTTGAAAGCACTTAGTGCTATGAACTTTCCTCGTAGCACAGCTTTCAATGTATCCCATAGGTTTGGGTATGTTGTGTCTTCATTGTCGTTGGATTTTAAGAAGTCTTTGATTTCCTTCCTTATTTCTTCCCTGACCCAGTGGTCATCCAGTAAGGAGCTGTTCAATTTCCATGTGTGTGTAGGCTTTCTGTTGATTCTTTTACTGTTGAAGACCAGCTTTATTCCGTGGTGGTCTGATAAAATACAAGGTGTTATTTCAATTTTCTTGTATCTATTGAGACTATCTTTGTGACCAATTATGTGGTCGATTTTGGAGAAGGTTCTGTGGGGTGCTGAGAAAAAGGTGTATTCCTTTGTGTTTGGGTGAAACGTTCTGTAGATATCTGTTAGGTCCATTTGTTTCATGATCTCTGTTAGACTCAATATTTCTCTGTTTGTCTTCTGTCTTGATGATCTGTCCTTTGTTGTGAGTGGGTGTTGAAGTCTCCCACTACTAATGTGTTGTGATCGACGTGCGCTTTAAGTTTTAGAAGTGTTTCTTTTACGAAAGTAGGTGCCTTTGTATTTGGGGCATAGATGTTCAGTATTGAAATTTCCTCTTGATGAATATTCCCTTTAATGAGTATATAGTGCCCTTCTTTGTCTTTCTTCATTAACTTCAGTTGGAAGTCTGTTTTGTTTGATATTAGGATGGCTACTCCAGCTTGCTTCCTGGGTCCATTTGCTTGGAAAACCTTTTCCCAGCCCTTTACTCTGAGGCAGTGTCTATCTTTTGTAGTTAGATGTGTCTCTTGTATACAGCATAAGGAAGGGTCTTGCTTGCGGATCCACTCTGTAAACCTATGTCTTTTTATTGGGGAGTTGAGTCCATTGATGTTGATGGATATTAGTGACCTGGGGTTGTTATTTCCCATTAGTTTGGTATAGGCGGTGGTTCTGTTCCTCTTTTGGTTTAGTTGCTGATGGGTTTTCTATTCCCTTTGTTTTCTTGGGTGGAGTTTTCTTCTCTGGGTTGGGATTTTCCTTCTAGGATTTTCTGTAGGGCTGGGTTTGTGGGTAGATATTGTTTAAATTTAATTTTGTCATGGAATATCTTGTTTTCTCCATCTATATTGATAGAGAGTTTTGCTGGGTAAAGTAGTCTGGCTGGGTACCTATGATCTCTTAGGACTTGTAGTATATCTTACCAGGCCCTTCTAGCTTTTATCGTTTCTGGGGAGAAGTCAGGTGTAATTCTGATGGGTCTGCCATTGTATGTGACTTGACCTTTTTCTCTTACAGCTTTTAATATTCTTTCTTTGTTCTGTACATTTGGGGTTTCAATTATTATGTGGTGAGAGGAGTTTCTTTTCTGGTCTAATCTGTTTGGTGTTCTGTATGCCTCTTGGATTTTTACTGGCATCTCTTTTTTCAGGTTTGGGAAGTTTTCCTCTATGATTTTGTTGAAGATATTTCCTGGACCTTGGAGTCGGGAGTCTTCTCTTTCCTCTATACCTATAATTCTTAGGTTCCGTCTTTTCAATGAGTCCTTGATTTCTTGGATGTTGTGGGTGAGAGATTTTTTAGCCTTCTCATTTTCTTTGGATGATGTACTGATTTCTTCCACTGAATCTTCCATGCCTGAGATCCTGTCTTCCATCTCTTGCATCCTATTGTTGATACTCACATCCATAGTTCCTGTTCTCTTCCCTTGGTTCTCCACTTCGTCTTTTAACTCTGACTGTGTTTTCTTTATTGTTTCTATTTCTATTTTCATGTCTTGTATGGTTTTGTTCGTTTTGTACATTTCCTTCTCCAGCTTGCTTGTTTTTGTATGAAAATCTTTCATGGCTTTTTCCTTTTCCTGTTCAAGCTCTGTCACCTTGGCTTGGAGCTCTTTAATGGTGTTGTTCCTTGTTTGATTTGTAGAATTGTGGTTTCTTTGAATTCCTTCATAGATTTAAGTTCTTCTTGCAGGGACTCTATCACTTTCCATACTGCAGAATTGTCAATGTTTTCATGTGTTTCTGTTGGTGTGTGGTCATCCGAATTGGATGAGCTAGGGTGGTTCTGCTTTGTTGGAGTCATAATTCCTTGATTTCTATTTTTTTTTTTTGACCTTTCGCCATTGGATGCATTTAGCTGTCTGTTTTCTGTGCTTGGAACCACAGTGGATGATTTGGTGCAGGGGACGAGTTACCCGGCTATCTGTCGTTGCTTACAGGGGTATTTCAAGGTCACTGTGATTTTAATGGCCAGAGGCACTGTGATCTGGTGCAGCCTATTCCCAGGTTGTGAGTAATGGACCAGGATTGTTTCACTGCTCCCAATTCAGACTTCTCTATGTTGCACTCTGAGTTATCAGCCTGTAATGGTTCTGATGGTATAGGCCTGTTTGCCCAGGCACAGATTCTGTGGGCTTTGTTTGTCGTCCCGGAGGCTGACAGGGTCTGGCTCCACACCTGATATGTCTGGATTTTCCAGGATACAGCTATGGTCCCGATTTCTGGTTTCTCTCTATTCTCGCCACAGGGCTGGACCCTGTGCCTGATTTCCTTCCTGTCTGCGCCGCCACGGGTCCCGTGGGTACCCCAAGCCCCGGATCCTCCGGCTGCCTGAGTGCACCTCTCGTCCCAGCAGCTCCGCCGTGGGTGCACGGACCCCTGGTCCCACCCACGCCTGTCTCTCTCCCCAGATGACCTGCCGTGGACTGGCGGGGATTTAGCCCTGCCAGCCGTGCTCCCTCCCCAGCTGAGCTCTCGTGAGTGTGCGAGATTTGGCCCCTCCCGCCTGCTTTTGTGTTCCCCACTTCCTGGGCTCTCTCGGAACCTCCTGCCCTCCGCTTCACGAGCGGCTGCGGACCACCCTCTGAGCACCCTGTTTGTTCCTTGCTAAGGCTTCCACTATCTCGCAACCTTTTCTAAGTGGGTATAAGTTCAACCTGATGTGTGGGGAGCCCAATAGGACAGCGATCTATGGCCAAGTGGACCCTGATTCTGCCTGCTGTAAGTTGGGAATGATCTTACCAGGCACCTCACCAAATGGGAGTTCCCGAATCCCCGGTTCAGTGGCCTCCGTGTCTGTGAGAGATGGGGAGAGCCTTGCCCTGGGACTTTTAACAGTCCCTTGGGAGCTGTGAGCATTCCCGGGGAGGGGGGGGTCTAGCCCCTCCGGTTTTTGCACAGTGCCCAGTAACTCTGTGTTTTTTATGGCTCTTTTTTCCCCGCGTTCAGAATGCGTCAGTGTAGGTCGCCGCCATCTTCGAAATCCCCGCTATTGGGGTTTTATTTTGGGAATAATATTAAAATCTGGCTTCAATGGACCAAGGTTGTATATTTACTCATACATATCAGGCTAAGTGATAACCCTACCACCGTAATAATCATAAGTTTCAATTATAAACTTTATTATTTACTTCAACAGTGCCTAGACTAAAAGGCCTATGAAGGTCCTGATGAATTCAGATTGTAGTGTAAGAGAAATGGGAAGATGTATGTTAGAGAGGACCTGGCCTAATAATTTTCTTTGTTTGTTTTCATCATTGTAGGGGTTGAAACAAGAAGCAGGTCAATCAGGTAATCATTGTGTAAAAAGATATCCCTTGGCTTTTGTAGGTATCCATGGAAAAGGAAGAAGCTGGTTGATTGCATAGTTGGGATCTTCAACTGGTTCTTTTGTTCTGCACCAGCTTTTATCTGAGCAGCAAATGCCAGCATGGGATTCAATATGTGGGACATTCACTGGCAGACACTTGTGGAGGATGAAAGGGAAACTAGGGAAGTTAGGGAGGTGCAGGGGGGCATCAGACTGCACTGCGGGTCTAACCTCTCCAGAACTGGAAGGATAATTGGACAGGTATCTCAGACTACGGAAGAATTTTGGGCATCTCACTTTGCTAACAGGGAGTCCAAGGGAAGGAGCTGACCGGGAACGTTCTGAATAGAGGAAAAGTGGGCTCCTACTACCTTCGAAATGCTCAAAGGACGGCAGCAGACAAGTCCATGAAAGCTATGCAAAAATACTGTGGGACATCCCAAGATGCAGTATCTGGTACAGTTGCTCATTTATATTAGCAAGAATGGTCTTAGGCCTCACCCTTTCCACTCAGCATAAGTCTATCCTCCTAGCCTAGACCCCAACTCCCAGAAACTGGAAGACTAAGTTTCCATGGACATATCAGGTCACTCATCCCAGAATTATTCAGTCAAGTTGCTTGCTCTTTCCAAGGTCCATCTACCTCATTCCTTCAGATGGTGGTAAAGAGTTTCCTTCACTCAGCCTCGAAATGTAGAAGGAGATAACATCATTTGGGAATGCATCCTAGTATTCCCTAGTGCTTGGAAAAAAAAAAAGAAAGAAAGAAAGAAAAGAAAAACTGACTCAGATTATGTCATTTTAATTTCTATAAAACTTCTAGACCTTTGCCATGGGCTCCCATTCTCCTTTCAAACTGCTCTTCCCTTTGTTGGCATTGAAAGCATCACTGAGGAGACATTAGAAGCACAGGAGGCTAGGAGGAAGGCAGAAAACAGCTGGTATGACAGTGGTGCCGTACTCTGGTTTCTGAACTTCCCAGACATTGTTTTTCTAGTTTCATTTACTTACCAGGGAAGCACTACCAGAAATAATTTGAGAAAAAGTTAATTCTTTTCCATTCTAATAAATATAAAGGGAAAAAATCTCTCTTTTTTTTTTTTTAGGGAGAAAGATAATTAACATCATCTCTGAGCTAATGATATCTCTGAGAGAATCACCATTAGTACCACACTTTACCTAGTCTATACTAAAAAGGCATTTTATTTTGTGGCCCTTTCAGAGAGTGGAGATAACTGTAGTTGGAGTATATTATACACATGTATGACATGTCAGAAGGAAGACTATAATTTTTTTTACAATCAATATGCACTAATAAAAATGAAAGGAAAGAGAGAACTGTCACGAAAAACACAGCCTTTCACTGAACTCTTTATAGCTGCTCAAAGAATTATGAGTATTAATGTGAGTAATGAACGCCAACTTGTAACTCTTTGATGCTTCAAATATTTATACCAAAATGAAGTAATGTGGCAGGAAATTAACCTTTCTATCTAAGAGTACAGTGTGTCTGTAAAAATCACACAAAACAAATAAGAAATACATCAGTAGCACTTTGTCAAATCCATATGTTGCCATGGAAATGGATAATCAAAAAACTATGCCATGATTCTCACGTCTAGAAATAGTCCTTGTACAAAGGAAGCACAAATAAAAAGTCACATGAAGGTAATGAGCCTATTTGTTTATTAAGGAGTGTTGGCTCACAATGATTAGCTTCATTATTTTACAGAGGTTTATCCTTCAAGGAAATTCAATAGTGACACAGAGGCAGTAAAGATATTTATATTGATAACTACAACACAAACATAGACTGTGGACAAGAAAAGGCCTTGAAAGAAAAGAGCTCAAATGTGACTGTGTCTCTGGCTACTCTTTTCTTTTTTCTTTTTCTTTCTTTCTTATTTTTTGGCTTGTGGAATATCAATGTCCTTTAAAATATACATTAAAAATACTGCCTTGAGGTCTTGCATTAGTAATAAATTTAGAAAAAACAAAGAAGAAAACTCATTCAAAATCTTATAATTCAGCCGTTATCTCTGTTACAATTCTGCAGAAATTCTTTCCAGATCATTACACAAAAAATACATTGTAAAACAAACTAGACATATGTTCTAATTTACTCTGACTTTCTTTTCTTTCTTTCTCTTTTTTCTTTTTCTTTTTCCTTTTAATTTAGGGGAAAACAGAGGAAAAAGGATGCTTATTCAATATGTCTAAATTGGGAAAAGGGACAAAGAGATCCAATAACTACCTGAAGTCTGTCTTTGCAGTCCTGGAGTGAGATCAAAATTTAAATAGAAGCATGAAAGCATTCACATTTAAGCAATCCCCATCAAAGTGAGGTCCTGTCCACCATTGACCCATCATTCTCTGGGCTTCAGTCTCATCCTGTAAAGAGGTCTGACAAGGTGTTAGAAGTGTGTAAAATCTCTTTCTGAGAGAAAAGTTTTCCCTCTGGTGCATAGGGACCTTTCCCTATTCCTTCCTGAAACTCCTGGGAATTCCCTCCTCTTTTAAGTTATATGTTAAATTCTCAGTCTGTGTGTTGACATATCCCATTGCCTAAGGAAACTTACTATTTTCCCAAAGAATGGTGTGCCTAGCCAATAATCAAAACATAAAAACACATCATGAGTCAGGACACCATTCCCTTGATCCAAATGTGATTAATTCTACATTATGCCTCAAAGCATTTGGAGAGAAGTCCATGTAACAAACACATAAATAGATAGACCAATTATAACCTAGGAAAAAGGGCAGATAGTGTTGGCTTCAAATTAAATCCTGATAATATGAATTAGATTGCATTGAAAAGTTAAGGAAATTTCTTCTGCACTTCCTGTTTATTCAGATACATTTATCCTTCTTAGGTCTCTGATGTTGTTGAAGACTAGATAGTTATAATCTCACAGTTAAGTTTTAAGTTCTTTAGGAATTAAAAGTATGTTATAAATCTAAGAAGATGTTTTTAAGTTGGTAATGAAAGGATGGAAACTGAGTTAGGTATAGAACTTTAAACTCATCAAGATAATAGAATATTAATATCAGTTTTCAAATATGTATGGACTGGACATTAGGAATGTATGCTATACCTTATAATTTTCATAATTGCTGCCTAATTATTCCTAATGTTTTGTATTGTATTTATTGTTACAAGAAAAAGAGCCCTTTATTGTACTAAAAGCTGTTGGGGGAAAAAGATATACCTTAAATAAAAAAAAAACATAGAAGAGAGAGGGGGAGGTGGGTAGGAGGATGGAACTGTAGAAATGGGACTGTGATTAGGATGTAAGTTGAAGAAATAAATAAATGTTGGGAAAAAATAAATTTTCTTAATTAAAACATGCAATAATAACAACAAAATCAACCCTAAAATTTCTTCCCTTCCTACCAAGGAGGTATACCAGAAGCTTTCAGGAGAAAGGAATTTGAATCTTGAATAATGAACAGAAAAGTGCATGGTTTTGGTGTCAAGCAGGTCCAATTTTAAACAATGACTCTGAGTTCTGATACAGCAAGACCTCAGGACTTACTTTCTTTTATCTTTTGACAAATTAGAATGTGAATGTACCTTTTAATCATCAATGGAAAAGATCCACTCATCTTTCTGTATATAGGTACATCATGATCAATATATATTAGAAAAGAAATAGTTTCTGTTTTTAAAAGTTCCTGACTACTTGTAGAATTAATTCATAGCACAGTCAAGGAATACCTATCAGGCTAACAGACTCTCAAGAGAATATAAGACTCTAAAATCCCAGATATATAAAATTTTTATACTGTAGGGAATTCAAAACCCTGAGATAAAGTATCATTTAAACATCTTGCTTCCCTATTGATCTAACAATTGAGCTCCAATATCAGCTGAGTTACATTCATTGTTTTATTGGCCACTGAGTGAGAATTAAATAAATTAAATTAAAAAAATTTGGGGTGGTCACTGCTGGACAGAGATCTGAAACTGCTGTGATCATGGCCATACACCACTAACCAACTAGTCACTAGGGAAATATCATCAGGGCATTAGGCTTTGGTGCTTTTTCTAGATATATTATCCCTTTCTATCTTTGTATACAAACATTGATTTTTGAAGACTGCAGCAAATCCAAATGAGAATATGTTTCCTAGTGCCTTTTGTAATTAATGGTGGCAGTGTTACTGAGCTCTGGCCAGTGAGACAGAAGCCTAAGAACCTCAAAGGACTTCTACTGCTTAAAAAGATGTAGCTCTACTAGAAGGCAGGCTTTCTACCCACCCACTTTTCCTTTCCTAAAGGGCCTGTCATGCTTAGAGTTCCAATAGACAGACTCCTGGGATCAGAAGGTGACAGGCAGCAGTAGGGAAGGAGAACAGCCCTAGGACAGAGGCAAAGACTGAAGATTCCTGAGCCACAATGGCCACAAAACTGCCACACTAGCACTTGACTGTGTTGGAAAATAAATTCCTATCTTGCTTAAATGGCTACCCGTATGCACATGGGCAGCTGAATTTAGTGGAGGATACATTCTTCAGTTATATAAGACAAGAGAGTTAAAATGCAAGCACCATCAGTAGTCTGTTTTAAATAATTGAACCTACTGGTGACAGTTCATAGTCTTGTTCTGAGAATATTTTGAGGTGGAAGTTTGGACATTTGAGGTATAAAGAGTTTCAACAAAGGGTAGAAATTAAAAATAAAAAAAAGAGTTAAAAGCTAGTAGGGCTTCTCTAACATTTTAATCTTGAAGATGTCCTTCTGACTCTTAATGACTAACTGAGGGATTTAGGGCTTGGTAAATGTTTCCCTTTAGGTTTAAATAAGGTGAGGTAACAAGGAGTTGTTTGTATGTAGGCAACTACTCAGAGTGCTTGGCCTTCCCATCCTGACAGCAGCAGCAAATACTAGGTTACTAGTATACCCATGGCTGGCCTATTAGAATTTGGTTTCTAATATATATCACCTTTAATTGAGTCTTTACAATTTCTTAAAAATATATTGATATTGTCTTCACATTAAGCAGAAACTGAGGGTCATGAGATTAAGTACCCTCTTAAAATCACATAGATGGTGTGGTAAGGAATGTGAATTTGAACAAGGTGACCAACTTTCCTGGTTTTTCCAGGATTGAGGGCTTTTCTGAGATACAAGATGTTCAATTCTAAAATCTGGAGAATGCCAGGTGAACCAGAATGGATAGTCACTCTGACTTGGGTCTGTTATACTACCTTTATGACTAGGGTGCTTGAAGCTGTAACAAAGTTTCCAGTAGGGTGAGGGGCTTGGCAGAGTTGATTCTGGTTGGAATGGAAACCTACTCTTCCTAGAGTTAGGCCCTAGAATCAGAAGAGCATGTGGGTGGGACTCAGCCCTTTGCTGTCTTCTCATTCTAAGCCAAGAAATCTCCTCCTAGTTCCCTTAGCCAACATCCTCAGAGAACTTTGTTCTGTTTAGAGAGTAGAGCTGTATCCAGGGGATAAGTCTCTGGACTTTGTCCACTTGTGCAAATGTCATTTTTTTTCTGGCTAAAATTCTTTCCAAATATTCCTCTCTAGTTTAGGCACTAGACAGGGCTATTTAATCTATTATAATTATTTTACAGTATGCTTTCATAAAGGTGTAAAGGTATAAACTTGATGAATAATGTCTGAGTCCCAGCCTTTCCTGTCTTAGCTTGCCACTTAAAAATGCTAACAATGGTATTTTGTAGGTTCCTCCCCATTAAAGATACCCATATAGGTTAGAGAATTCCCAAGTGGAGTTTCTCCTTAGGGTTGAGAGAATGCACAAACTTTCTTACGGTTGTAGTCCTGGTGTGTGTGTGTGTGTGTGTGTGTGTGTGTGTGTGTGTGTGTGTGTGTATATATATATATATATATACAGAGGATAGGTAGTTTTCAGTAGATTCCCAGAAAGGCTGTGATCTAAAGATTAATGTAGAGCTATTATAAGTCAAGTTGGAAGAATGCCTTTTAAAGGCATCTTTGTTTCACAAAGTGATTCACACTGGTAACCTACCTCAGTGTATTAACCTGTGATTCAAGTTGTGGCCTAGGTATGTCAAAGTGGTGAGGCAGAGTTTGATGACTGGTGGAGTTAAAGCTGTGCCAAGGAAGTGTAACTATAGTTTCAGTTAACAGGACGCCACACCCTGGGGCGTGCTGACAACTCAGACTTCACACCCAGAAAATAGAACCTTTTGGTCTACTGCAGACTTCCACATCGGTATTGCATTCTTTGGGCCAGAAGCTTGACTTTGAATGACTAGATTCTTATTTCTCATGTAATCTTCCAAAGTGTAACTTTTCTCATAAATAATTTAAGGCACACTTACTGAATATTGTGCTTTAGTGTCTAAAAGCTCATATCTTGGGGCCAGAAATTTAGTCACAGTTTTATATTCCACTGTACTCTTAGTTAGGTTCATGATTTTGAAGTGACTTGGCCACCCTATGGTGCTGTTTGCTTATGTACAAGGGGTACCTCACAGAGCAATAGTGAGGATTAAGTATACTGATGTTAACCAACAACAGAGTTCAAACTCCATTAACATTGAAGGAGCCTCTGACTTTGAGGAGTGGTGATAATGCAAGAGTCCAGAGGTCCTACCTCTGGAAACTTCTGATTATTTCATAAGACTTTGTAATGGAGGCAAGGCTAGGCAAGAGGACTCCTAGGACACTACTCAATGGAAGATCATTTTGGGCTAAGAGGACTACCTTCTGGAGATACAGGTGAAGACCAAATACTAAGAGACTAAGGAGTGAATCTTGATACTTGTCTTGGTAAAGAACAGTGAACTACAGTGGTATGTACCCTACTTTTCCCTAGAATACACACAAAAGCAGGAACCTTTAAACAATAAGACTGTTAATAATATTTTGGTTCTTTACTCAGGGGCACATTTGTCTCAGGCTCCTCAGACTCAGAGGTCTGTCTACCTTTCCTCTCTCTACCTCCCTCAGAATTAGTAATCATGGCCTCTGATATGCTTTTGTGTTCCACTCTTGCCACACCACTGCATTTTGATGAACTGGTCTAGACTGTGCTAGTGTCCCTTTAGGAGTCAGCCCTGGGGTATACACCTCAGTAGAAGAGAGGTACTGCAGCATAAGGGCTGAAGAGTAGGTGGGACCTTCCACCACACACACTAAAGTCCAGTGCTGGAGCTTCTTTACACACAGCCTTATGCTGGAGATTAGTCCAAATAGCATAGTGAAGTCATTGCCCTTGCTACTGGTGTATTCATCTGACTAAGCTCAGACTGAAAAAGATTAAGAAGTGATGGATTTCTGTTTGTGATTTAAAACCACACGTTCTAATATTACTATTAAAAAGAAAAATTGAGAAAGAAGGATAATGTGGTGTAGCTGAGGACACCCATCCTGGGCTCTGGAATGAAGCTGATGGTCCTCTGCATCAGTATTGGTTTCCTGAATTTGGGAACAGGGTAGCTGGTAGCTCTGGCATGAAGCTAACAAACAGGCTTGGGTATCCTAAATGCTGGACAGGCTACTGGCTCTGGGGCAAAGCTGATGGTCCCCTGCGTCAGACTTGGGTATCCTAAATCTTAACCCCTACCCCTAACTCTAACCCTGAATCTGTGAACCGGGTTGCTGGGCTCTAGGGTAAAACTGCCAGGCCTCTCTGTCAAGCTTGGTTTCCTGAATCTGGGACAAGACTGCAGGTTTCTTTGCTTGAGCCCCCAGACCCCACAGTGAACTACTCGTTTTCTCCTCTTGTCTCCAGCAAAATGTTTCATATTGTACCTTCCTTTCTTGGTCAAACACCTACATTATAATCACCAAAATAAGAAAAGAACCCTAGGAAATCTCACTTCCCTTTTTTCTTTTCAAGTCTCTTGACAAGGTTTCTGGGGAAAGCTATGATCATATCTGTGGCAGCTAGATACTGCTAATAAAAACCCACTGTCAACACAAGTGCTCTGTGGGCAGGCCTACAGGGGACAGCAAGGAATTGTGGGGCCCTGAGTCATGCCCCTGGTATGACTCAGCCAGTCAGTCATCCACCTGCCAATAGCTAGCTAGCCTTTAATTCACAAAGCAGCAAGAAAGTCATTGGAGATAAAAATGAAGAAATTGTGCTGCCACCTGGTGGAATTCCTCCATCAATCATCGTTAGCTAGAGTGCTGCTGCTCCTTCTCCTCCTTCTACTGACTCCTCTTTTCTTCCACCTGCTTCTTCATTTAAAAAAAAAAGTTTATAATTTTTTGAAATTACAGAAAAATGACATTATTTCCCTTCCTTTTTTCCCCCTCTACTCCCCTTGCATTCATTAGAATTTATGGCCTCTTTTCGTTAATTCTTCTTGGGGTACGTGCATGTTTATGTGTCTGTATGTATTACTAAATACTAAAACACAACTTGATCAGTCTCAATCCATATTATGTTTCTTGTATGTATCTCTTCAGTGTTGAAAAAGCCCGAGGTTCCCCTCATACATTAGCATCTCTGTTGTTGCTTTCATCACATTTAGGTCATGTGTAGGCAGACATTTTGGTGAGACTGAATCTGTTCATTAGATTGGCTCCTGAAGTGTCTCCATAGGTTCGGCAGCATCTGTGTTATTTCACTTCCCACCAATGACATTACTAGTCATTTTATACCTTAGTCTCACTAGTTATCAAATGATCACTCAGTATAGTTATGACTTAGACATAACATCTAAGTAAGAAAACACAGTACTAGATAATGTAAAGTGCTTGATATCAAATATAACAAAAGATACACAATTATGAAAAAGTTTAGAAGCTACTGTAGACATATTTAAGAATCTTCAAATGCCTTCAAACTCTACCCCAGACCTATAGGGTTAAGATAAACATTTTAGGATCCAAGATGGCGCCGACCATAGAGCAGTGCATCTGAGTAGTAG
>CAJQZJ010031269.1:0-49184 GCA_907164525.1 Lophiomys imhausi
GGGAGGGAAGAAGGAAGGGAAGAAGAGAGGGAGAGAGGGAGGGAGGGAGGAAGGAAACAAAGAAACAAAGACACAAAGAAAAAACAAAGAAAGAACCTAAGTCTCTTTAACATGCTATTTTAGTTAGTTATATTGGATATTCTACTTAGAAGAGAGCATGCAAAAATGGGTGATCTGCTTTAAGGTTCTTCTCTGAAGTTTAAGTGGCAGCCTGACATCACACACGCACCCAACACATGATACGATGCTAGAGCAGATAAGTGAGGAAGACCAATAAATTTTACACACAGATTCACATTTTGTGTTGCCACAAGCCCCATGTTAATTTTAGAAATTAATGTTGAACTCCTAAATGAGCAATCAACATTCAGATACCAGAGCAATGCAAGCAATGCATGCAGATCTGAACTCTTTCCCCAATGCTTTAGTCTGTCCTACTCTTTCTCTAATGTCCTGCTCCCTTCCATGTGGTGAGTCTCCTTGTCAGTAACTCACACAGCAGGACTTTATCCCATAATTCTTTCTATTCTCCTCCAGTCAGCTGCTGATATTGATAGCTTGCTGTTCACAAAACAATTAAACTCTAATAAAATTGTCATGAGGTTAAAAAGAGATCTATACTTTTTAAAAGTGTGATGTAGCTATATTGAAAAAACAGTTTTGCTTTATGATCACATGAGAGATTTAGATGAATATCAAGGAAAGATTATAAAGTACCACAAAACTTAAAGTAAAAAAATAAATAATGATATTTATTATGAATTCGAATTTTGAGCCATTTCAGAGGATTCCAAGTTCCATGTTCAAGACAATAAATGAAGGAAAAGTGAGTTTATTGCTGTGGTACAAATGATAAAAGAGTACTGTATCTTAAAATAGAAATTATTTTCAGGATATTAGCTTTAACACCATTCAAATAGAAGCAAAATCATCTGCAAACAACATTTTAAGAAGGCATAGGAAAATATAGCTATGGTACATTTATGCAATGGGATGAGTTTCAAAACTAATGTGGTCTCCATATAAAGTTCTTTCTTGTCTATAAAATTCTGACTTGCATTGATAAGCATACTTTTCAGATGAGATGTTCTGCATTGTTTACAAAATTCCAATTAGATCCTATGATACCTTGTAGCCACCACACTTGCTTTTAAAAGGTTCTAAAATTTAAATGATATAAGAAATAACTTAGTTATTTTGGGTAAAATTCAATATTGCATTTTCCTCCAAGGGAAAAAGATTACTGTGCATCTGTTATCCATCTGATGCAAGAAATAGATTTCATAAGTATTTCATACATATTCATAATATTCATATGTATTTCACACAGGTATTTATCTTCAAAAAGACCATGTGGTAAAGCCAGAGAAATAAACTACCTAATAATATTAGTAATTTTCTATTTTTCAGAACAAGGAAAAAATAGAATCTAAATGAGCTAAATTCTATTTTTAATTCAACAGTGTTGTTGAGGTTGGATGTTTTTCCATTGACGCCATCAATAGCTGCAATATGTACTCAAAATTCACATCTTAGGTTTTATAACAGAACTCGGACTTGGTTATGAATAAAATTAGCTTACACATGTAAGCAAGACACAGTGTTTCCTTAAGATGTTGGATGATTAAGGAATTGTTACATGACTCAGAATTTCCTAAATGTCCTTACTTGCTAAGAACGTCAACATTTCATTAATAGTACACACACACACACACACACACACACACACACACACACACACACACGGAAGTGGGCTCAACACCACTATTTATAATATATTAAATGTACTGAATTATAAACATCAAAAACTAATTTTCAAAGAATTGGAAAAATATTAAGAAGCTATACAACATTTATTCCTTAGCTTCAAATATTTATCTTCACTAAATTCATCATATTCCAGGAAAAACTCACTTTGCTCACTACTCCTCTTTGTATCATGCAGAAACTGTTCAATAACTTTTAGATTAAAATTTAAAATAAACTAAATTACTTTGAGATTAATGCAAATAGATAATGCTCTAGTGAAAGAAATTTGCATTCATGCATTTGCTAATGAGCAGAAGCATTTAGTTAGGATGAAATTCTGAAGTCTGTTCTCATGACAGGATGAATCTATTAGTGCAGCTAAGTGTTTGCAGGCCTTATTCATTTCCAAATACTTTGTTAATGCCGGAAACAAGACAATCTCTGGCTTGTAAAAGAGAAGAAACCACCCTAAAACATCTGGCATACTTACACACTTTTCGCTGTCAAACACATAACACAAATGTTTATTTGACTCAGAATCTTTGCATATGAAAGTGAATATCCTCTTGTCAGTTTTATCATCTGCGCAAAATGATATTCTATGAAGCTGGCAGTTGTGTTGGACTTCCTGTGAACATGAATGGAAATAAATGTAGTTGATTGTATTTTCTTCCACATTCTGAAGTATGAGTCATGTTACTAATACATCTTACAGTTTGAAACTCTAGTATCCATCTGTCAAGCCTTGCTCTTATGGTTTCACATACCACAAACTTAAACAAATACACAATGAACGTGTAACTCCTGACTCAAGCTTGAATTAACACTCTCACTGCAATAGCACACACACCAGCACAAGCTGGATACAAGAGAATCAGAGGTTCACAGGGCTTGTGAGCTACAAAGCATATTTAAAAACAAACAAAAAAATACATATTCTTTAAACCTTGAACATTTACATAAGAGAATATTGAGGCACAAAAGATTACAATATCTCCAAAAGTTTATAAAAAAGAGCAAATTCTGTCAAATTCTTTTCATTTTGTGATACTGGCACTTCTTCACAAGTTCCACAAGCCTCAGAAACAAGTAGGCATAGTTTTCCCATTAGATATCAGGTCCTTTTGGTTACTCAGTCACTCCTGAGCCTTTTCTATCCAAGAAGGTCATCCTTGCAACTTTGGTAGCATAAGGTTGATAATAGAACAGCCTGCAGATGACTGAATGAAGGCTTCTAATAGGTACAAAGATAAATACTCTGCCTGACAGATACAGTTGCAGCATGGGTACAAACATACTTGCACACACACACACACACACACACACACACACACACACATGCGCAAACACACACGCACACCACTGAATAATGAAACTTAGAATCATCATCACTGTTATATTTATCTGCATAGTTTCCTGAAACACGTTAAAGTTGGAAAATTTGTATTTTTTACTTGATTATGACTGATGAAAAAATATAATCAATAAATATTCTGTTTTCTATTCTAGCAAGATGCATCATTTATTTCAAAGTGCATTATAACAAAGAATATCATTCAGAAACTATGGCCATCCCCAGTATTTAGTGGGCGTTGTAAAAGATTAGAGATGGAAGTGATTATAATTTCATCCAAGGCTGAAGAGGTGAATGTCTTTCCAATTTTAAACACCAGAGTGTGTGCTACAAACATTTTTACAGTATTTATTGCAGTTGAATCAGAATCTCAAAGGACTATCATCAAAATCAGTAAAAATGATGCCATAGAGTGTTATCTTCTTACATTTTACATGCATGTTTGCTTTGATTTAATCTATCATTCTTACTTCTACTTTGTTCATCAGACTGAAAATGAGAACTTAGTCATAGATAATAAATGCTAACAGAATTCATCTATAGAAGAAATGCAATATCCTCTGAGAATTGGTTTAATGATAGGTCATCAAACCATTGCTTGATGAGCTTAACTATTAAATGGGAATGATATTATAAGACTAATATATTTTAACATTCCTGATCTATATACTTTTACAGGAAAGAGAGGTAGTGCTAAAAAAAAAAAAAAGTCCTAGGTAGGCTTTTTAAACTAGTGCACTGTAAATGTAAAGAATAATTGGCTTCACTGTGACATTCCATACATGCATGCGATCAATTTCAATCATATGTAGCCCATTTCCCATCTTAAGTTCTACTATCCCACCTTTTCTCTTCTCTAAAAGTCTCCCTTCCACTTTCATATTCTTCTTTTTGTCAATAGGCTATTGACGAAGGTGTCTTCTCTTTCTTGCCTTTAATGTTTAGGTAGGCAAAGTCCGTGTATGTCTCAGGTTCTTTCCTCTATTTTTTTCTGATATTACAATCTTTTTTCATATTGATACATATTCTTATTTTAATACAAATAGTCAATCAAACAACAACACTGAACCATGCTGCAGTTTCTGAATACTGATAGCTAGTGCATATCATTAATAACTATATAATTATGTTCCTGATATGTAAGAAGGAACTATCATTATACAGTTCAGAAAAATGACTTATTATTTATACTTACTTATAGGAAAAATTACAAATAAAACAAGCAAAACACATCATTTCTATAGCTAGTGGTGGAATATGCCATCTTTCATTCACCTAACAGCCAATATAGTCACAGTTGTTAGGTTGTAATCAGTTTAGAATTATTCTAATATTTGTTTATGTTGGTGTGAAGGTTTATGCTAATTGTCACCTTGAAATAACCTGGGAATCATCCTAGAAGGCTGCTGGGCATATCAGTAGGTGAATTTATTGATTACATTAATAGAAATGGGACGACCCCTGTTAATTTCAGGTCAGACCATCCTTGGGATGGGCATTCTAGAGTGAACAAGGTACAGAAGAAAGCTGAGCACTAACATGCCTTACCCAGTGTCTTCAGTCAGGGAACATAATGTCACTGGGTATTTCAAGACCCTCCTGAAGCTTTGCCTTCCCCTCCATTATTGATTGTCACAAGAATTGTGAACTAAAACTCTTCCATACACTTTTTTTTGTTATAGTATTTTACCACAGCAACAAGAAAATAAATAAGTGCAGCTAGCAAAGTCATTTTGTTAAGAAAAAAGGCTGGTGAGCTGCAGACTGTAACTTCAGCTCATTGTGATGCCTTTTCTGTTTGTTTTGCAAGAAAGAGAAGACACCTTCATCAATAGGCTATTGACAAAAAGAAGAATACAAAAGTAGAAGGGAGACTTTTAGAGAAGAGAAAAGGTGGGGTAGTAGAACTAAAGATGGGCAATGGGCTAGATATGATTCAAATTGGTTTTAGATACTGGGGATTGAACACAAGAGCCTCTTGTATATTATGCTAACCTTTCTTTACAGAGTTAGACAGTCTACACACTGATAATATTTATGGACATTAAACCTAGAACTAGTTTTGTAAGATGTAATAAAGAGATTAGGGAGCAACAACCCCAAAACATAGAGTGAGAAAATACATATATTTTATTATTAATACCTTTTCATTACAGCTAAAATAAAAAGATCAATACATATTTCCCTCTGTGCCATTTATTTCCCAAACCACACACTTTCCATTTGGAGAACAATTAAGAGAAATAGCACTGAGAAAACCATAGATGATAACTGCTACAGAGATTGTATTCATTTTAATTTTACCACTCAAGTGGAAAATAAACATAGTTTGTAGAAAGAAAGCCCATTCTAGATTAATAATGTATTTAAAATTCTACCTCATATATGTATATCTATTTATAAATAAATTTAAGGGCCTCATGATTAGTTCACCCTTTTCAGAAATTCCAATTTAAATACACTGATTTTTATTACTAGATTCATTTATCTCCCTTAGTGTAGTGGTTTCTAAATTCATGTGTCAGGGTTACCTGTGAAATATATTTCCTCCCTCCTCTCACCTCCTTTTTCTCTCACACATATCACATGACTGACTTCTGAGAACTGTGTCTCTTGAGAACTGAGTATCCTGAGATACTCAGAGACACAAGGTTACTGCAGACATAAACATTCTGACAGTAGGGACACTGATGTTTAACAGAGCTTGTAACTCCCTAGTTCAAGTGGCTTTTATCTTCCAATTTAATGAAACAATGATACTTCCTGCATGTGCACTTAGTCAAATCTTCCTGTATATGCATATAGTTAAGGTTTACATGTTACTACACAGCACAGGAGTGAATGTCAGTTGTTCTTACAGTCAGATGTAATAAAACTGGATTACAAGATAATATCAGAGGGGCTGGAGAGATGGCTCAGTGGTTAAGAGCACTGGCTGCTCTTCCAGAGGTCTTGAGTTCAATTCCCATTACCCACATGGTGGCTCAGAACCATCTATAATGGGATCTGATGCTCTCTTCTGTCCGATGCCCTCTTCTGTCTTACAGGCCTAAGTGCAAATAGAGCACTTACATGCTTGAATAAAGAAATCTTTTTAAAAGATATTATCAGATATTTTCAAAATTCCAAGATTGTTTTTCAGATTAGAGAGGGATAGGCATGAATACAATTCTTTCTTATGAGCTCGTAAAACTTACTTTTGAGGAGAGAATACAAGAGGCCCTTTGTGAAAATGGCTGTTCACCATTGGAAGCTGAAGGTCTGGGACAAGGATGAACACTGACGTCCATGACATGACTAAGGCTGTCTAGAATGATCAAAAGTTAATTCACTAATGTTCCAGCCAACTCTGTTGCACGGACATTTTACCAATGGAGTTTAATGGGAAAAGCAGGAGTTTTGACAGTACTAGCTTAGGAAATAGAATGACAGACTGACAGCTGGCAATGAGAGATATTCTGTGGCAGATATATGAAAACAGGGTTATCCAGTAACAAAAATAACAACAGGCAAACATCACCCAGTCTCTTGTCTCTCTTACCTTTATTGTTCATGAATCACAGGCCTGCTCTACACTAAAACTGATTTTAAACTCTATTTAGATTTTTTTTATTGGACAATAATCATCTATTAGGTTTTCCTTCCTTCTTTTGTTCCTTTCTTTCTCTTTCCTTTTACTTTTTTTTGTCTTTCTGTTCTCATATTTACAAGTTAAGAGAAAAAAAGTCTCTGCATTCCTGTATAAAAAAATGAAAAGCTAGTAAAGTGACTTGGACAAACTGGAAAATACCGCTCCGCTGGCTTAATAAGGGAGGATTTACTAAGTGGTCAAAAAACAAGAAGATGAAGAAAAGATATGATAACTGGACTCCTTGTTGGAATCCTTTGGAGAACTTTTCACCATCATTCATCTACAGACATACTCTCTTGTAAAAGGCAGATTAAAATGATGCAACATATAACAGATTTAATACAAAATTGCATTGCACAGCCACAGTTCTCTTTCCTACTTCTGATGACACTGGTCCACATGCACCCTTCCTCAATTTTATGTATAGACAGACACCTCACACATATTAGTGGTGACCAACTGGAGTGTCTTAAGTCTTTATATATTTTGTACTTTTCTAAGATTATGACATTATTATTCAACTGAAGAGGCTAAAGAAATTATCTGTACATAGTCTACTTAATCTTATTTGTATTTTCTAAATATTTTAAGTATACAACAATGAAGTATTTAGATCCTTCTAAGTATTCACTGATAGGAACTAAAAAGATTATAGGATAAAGATTAGATATATGTTACATTGTCATTCTGTGCTTATTACTTTCTTGTTCTATTTGTGTCTTCCATTTGCCTGATGAGTTTTTCTCAGCCAAGCTACCTGTTTGGGAAGAGAGCCTCACTTTTAATTACCTTGTATATAAGCAAACTATATATACTTCATGGTGCACTGGAATCACCCTTCCATTCTCTGCCACGTCTCTTCTTTGTTTCAGCCAGTCAGCAGTGGTTATATTGGAATAGCTGTAACTACAGCCTTCAGGTCTTTATTTGTTGTTTGAGGGTGTGAAATAGGAAAGCACTGCAAGGTATATTAATCAGTCTTAAATCCATGCCTTGAATTGGAAGTACATAATTGTTCTATAACATAAAATCTAGGAACAGGATCCATATGTGTATCCATGCTAAGGTCCTTCAACTATCTACAAATATATTAAAAGATTAGGATTCTGGGGCCGAAAAAAATAGGAAACCAGTTAAGACACTGAATGCTCTTCCAGAGGACCCAGATCTGATTCCCAGCACTGACATGGTAGTTCACAACCATCTGTAACTCCAGTGTCAGGGAATCCAATGCACTCTTCCAGGCTCTATCAGTGCCATAACTTTCCTCTGTCTGAAGAGCTAATTCCCAGTATGATAAACTTGTATTGTATTGTAAATGTTTAATGAAAAAAAAGGAGGTCATGACTTTGAGATTGTCTGCTTATTTCATTTCTTACCTAACAAACTATATGCTAAGAGTATGTAAACAGCCTAACTGTACATATAACAAATAGTGCAGCTTCAGCCAATTCCATAGAGCGGGGATTTAATGAACCACAGGCAGCCAGCTCACCACATCATGTCCAAATAAGTCAGGCATCTAGCTGTGGCTAATTAGAGAATTTCTCTACCATATTTACATTTGATTTTAAGTCTCATTGCTCATGATGGTGGATGATTTTGTGTGCTCTGATTTATGACTTCTTATTTGGTTAGAAAATATACAACATGATTCTCTTTTCTACTTTCAAGGGAAATGCTAGGGGTGGCAAGAATTGAGTGATGAGAGTTATAGGGAGATGGAGAGAACAAAGGGGTTGGGGGACAAAATCAACTAAAACTGTGACGTATGAAAAAGTCATAAGGAAGCTTGATAATCGGTAAGATAAGTTGAAAGCAAAATGTAAGAACAATGGGTTTAAGTGAAAAAATCTTGCAAAGGTAGATAAAACTGCTCCCAGAAGACATAGGTTATTGAATGAAAATTCCTGTGTCTGAGGGATTTTATAACTTATAATTGTTACTGGTTGAAGAGTAGGGCAACGTGACTCTCAAAAACAACCCTTACCTTTGTTTTGGGTTCAAGAATTTTTACTCCGTAAATTGATATTTGCAATTCAACTTTAGGAATCTTCTGGCCTTCAGATTTCTTGATGTGTCTTGCAAACTACAAAAGACAAAGAAATTCACAAAGTTATGGTTACATTCCTGTGGCAAATGAAAATAAATGTACATTTTGAGTTTGTGTGCATAGAAAACATTCATTAATTCAGGCACTGACCATTACAAAGCATTTTGTAGAAACATAACCTTCTCCATTTGCCATTATAACTCAGATTCATTTTTAGCAACTTTTATGTTTTTATTTTTCCTTTGGTTTCTGTTCATTTTCTTGGCTTTCCCTTTTGAGACTGGTTCTTCTCTATTCCAGCTATCCTAGAAATCATTATATGGCTCCAGGCTGGGTTCAAACTTATGGCGATATACTGCCTTAGTCTCTCAAGTGTTGTGACTACAGGTATGAGCCACCATGCCTAGCTGAACTTCAATCTTTTTAAAAAATAACTTGTTTTTCATGCATTTTTGACATGATATTTTAAAGGCTGAATGCATACCAGTCATTAAAAAGCAATAGGTAGAGATTAGCTCATTTTGAGATAATTGCATTTTAATATGTTCTCAGAATTTGCTGTTTGTTTGTTGTTAACTGTGCAATGCTGCCTCAGCTCAACACCTACTTAGTTGTGTACTGTTCTATAAGGCAAACCAACAAAGATGACACTGATGGACATACATATTTAAACCAAAGCTAACATCTGGGAACATATTCATATGAATGACTCCAGTGTGCCACAGGGTGTGGTCTGGAACCACAAATAAAGCATGTTAAGGGAAAACGGTTTCTCACTACTTTCAAAGGTGTAGTGTCCTGTCTTTCCACTCATTTATACCATACGTGCACATTTGTTAGGGTCTGTGTAAAGTTTAAAAGGAAATCAGAGAGGTTCTGCTCTCAGGCAGAAGAAGTCTCTGCCTATCTCCCCCTAGCTTTGCCATATTTAGTGGCAAAAAAATTATAAGGATATGTTTCAAACTTTGAACAAGAGAATACATACAAATGTTTACTATGCACATACATACAACATATATGTGCTGCTAGGATAAGTTTTTCCTGGGCAATATTTTGTGATCCTTTTTAGTTTTATTGCTGCTTACCTGAATCACAGTTCACTGAGTATCCGATCTGTTTGGCAAACCCTCTGACTCCCTGTTTTCTTAGCTCCCTCCCTCCTGAATCCACAATTCACTGGGTGTCTGATTTCTGTTTGACAAAACCTCTGACTCCCTGTTTTCTTTCTTAGCTCCTTCCCTCCATATGTCTTTTTAAGAAAAGAAAATGAAGGAAACTTTAAAGTAGAAGGATTTCTTGCCCCCTTCTAGTGTTTCTACAAATCATTTTCAGCATATGGAAAGTCCTCTGAACTTGATTCAAATGGATCAGATGTGAGGTTGGGCAGGGCTCCAAGGCTCTTGTGTGTCTTATTTATTTGCACTGTGCAAGTCACTCTAATTTAGGGCAGATGTGAACATGCATGGTAAAGGTGGTCCTGGGGCAGAGTGTTCACAGCCTTCTTATTGCACGTCTTTGCACTACCCCAGAGAGGAATGCAATTAATGCCTACATGAGTACCTTGAAGTGTCTGCCTTCAGTTGCTGCCATTTGTTTTATTCCATTTTAGGTGGCGTAATTTTTCATCCTGCTCTTACCTGCATTCCTATGAATGTAAGTTGCTCAGTTACTTTTTTCTTTTGTGTCTACAAGTATTACAGTGTACACATGACCTCCAAAGTGTGCTAAATACTTTTATGTCTTTAAGAAACATGTTTTTTTCCCATGCAAACCAAAAATTATTCCAGCTCTCCCTCAAAGAATGTGTACTAATGTTCTTTTCGAACCATACTATCCTTCTGACTTAGCATAATTAAACAATTTACAGGTTTATTTTTTGATGGCTTAACAAAACCTTCAGTTGTTCTGCACCTACAGAAGGCCACCTGAAAAAAATTAACGTGTGGTAATCCTAGCATGGCAGGATCATGCTAGGCTGGCTTCCCTTAGTCTGATTTCCACAAAAACAAAAACAAAAACGCAGTGGCTTCCAAGTCCTTTTCACCATCTGGAAATAGCAATTCCTGTGACCTTTGACAAGAATTGTGTAACCTTGTGTTTTATGAAAATACAGCCAGTATTTGCTACAAAGCAGGCAGTAGTGTTAAACTTCCTGATTAAAAAGAAAAAAAAACGGAAGAAATGAAGAAAGAAAAGAAAGAGGATTGATGTTACACACACACACACACACACACACACACACACACACACACACACACGCACACACACACACACACACACTAACTCACACAGAGATACACAGACACAGACACACACACACACACAAGAGAAGGAGAAAGGCTAGAGAAAGGGGAGTTCTAAGTGATGGAGGATAAGAAGAAAATAAAAAGAATTAAACAGTGCAGAAATAACCTTGAGTTCTCTCTCACCCAACCCAATCTTCGTTCTCTAATACCCTTCTGCACCTCAGACATGAAATAAGGCTTGTGATAAGCAAACTGGAAGCTACACTTGTAACCATGCACTCCAGACCTTTTCCTTCAGTATCACATTTTCTACATTTATAGTACGTTTTCTACTTGCTGAAAGTATATTACAAAAGTCTTGTGTCTGTGTTTAGACTCACTCAGTTTATATCTTCAACAGTTTGGCAACCATCGTCTCTCTGCTTTTCTTCTAAAAGTCAAGCTCACTTTGCATGCTCCCATATTAATTCTCCTTGATTTTTCTTACTTGTGGGCTCCTTTTTTATTGTTTAATTTATTTTTCAAGACAGGGCTTGTCTGCATAGCCCTGCTGTTCTAGAACTCACCTGTAGACCAGGCTGGCCTCAAATTCAGAGATCCACATGCCTCTGTCTCCTGACTGCTGGGACTGAAGGTATTTGCTGCCATCACCACCTGACTGGTTGTAGACTTCTTAACTGTGTTTGGAAATACTTCTTATTCAGGAGTGTTGGGAGGCAGTGTACAACATGATATGTAGTTATCTTTGGCTATATTTTTTCATTACTATTATTATTATTATTATTATTATTATTATTAATGTTTTTCTCAAGACAGGATTTCTTTTTGTAGTCCTGGCTGTCCCAGACACACTTTATTTAGTCCAGGCTGGCCTTCAACTCACACAGATCCGCCTGCCTCTCCCTCCCAAGTGTACCACCATGCCCGGCATTATTTATTATTTTAATGTAAATACTTGAATAGACTTGTTTGCAAATTCCATCCAATTTTTGTTGTGAATTCCTACCATGATAGACCTACATAGATAGAATGATCTATCATTGATACCTGAATATAATAATTCAATGAAATAAATTGGTTCCAAGAATGTGAAACATAAACAATCTACACATTAGCACAATATAGCACCAAAACCCCAGCCTTTGTTTGCATAAAATGATGAAAAAAATGAAGCATTATTTGAAATTATGAAGTCAGTTAAACATATGTCACTGCTACATAGAGCTTGTAATGAAAATTTAAGGAGTGTTGAGTTTTGCTGTCATCATTCCAGAATTTCCATACATCTCTTAAAGGGCATTTTGAAAACTGAAATCTAATTCCACTATTAATGGGATATATGTTAATGAGCAAGAAAATTAATTTATTACTTTGGCTCTATTATTTAGGACTGCTATAGTATTCTGTTTTAATATGCATATTTTCTTTTATTGAAAATAGATTATTTCTTTATGCACTTTATGTTGATTATAGTTTTACCTCCCTCCACTCCTCCAAGACCTTTTTCACCTCCTTTCTACCCCAGATCCACTCCCTTTCTGTATCTCATTAGAAAAGGACAAGCTTCAAGAGATAACAACCAAACATGACAAAATGAAAGATTGTAAGAGGAAGCAAAAACTATCATTGAAATTGGACATAGCAACCCAATAGGAGAAAAAGAGTCCCAAGAGCGGACAAAAGAGTCAGACACCCACTTATTCTCACAGACAGGATTCTCAGAAAATGGGAACTGTCCAGGCAGCCACTGGTATGTCATTTCTTAGTTTTGGACGCTGCGGGGACTGCACTTCCTATACAATCAGATATATTTATCCCTCTCAGGTCTCTGAGGTGGTTGAAGACTAGATAGCTAGAGTCTCATAGTTAAATTTTGAGTTGTTTAGGAATCAAGAGGGCATTCTGGATCTAAGAAGATGTTTTTAAAATTGTGATGCAAGTTAGTATGAAAGCTGAGTTAGATATAGAACTTTAAACTCATGGAGATCGTTAGATAGTAGAATGTTAAAGTCAGGTGCCAAATACATATGGACTGGACATTGGGAATGTATGCTAAGCCGTATAACTTTCATAATTGTGGCCTATCTATTTCTGTTGTTTTGTATTGTATTTATTGTTATAAGAGAAAGAACCATTTGTTGGACTGAAAGGGGGAGCTGTTGGAGGGAAAAAGATATACCTTAAACTAAAAAAAGGGGTAGAGGATGGGGGGTTTGAGGGGGAAGAGCGTGGGAGGGTGGGACAGGAGGAAGGAATAGGGAGGGGATTGTGATTGAGATGTAACTTGAAGAAATAAAAAAATAAAATAAAATAAATCACTAAGGGGGGAGGGGAAAAGAAAAGCTAGGTAAATTCTTTATGAGAATATTGTATTTTCAGTAAATTAAAAAGTTTGCATGCTCAATGTGATTGTTTCCTAAGTTTCTTATATATTCTTTAGGGCAATAAATAAATAAATAAAAATAAAAGCTTATATCCAGCTGAACAAAAACAAAAACAAAAAAATACCAAGCTAATAGCTAATATATATGTCTATTTTGGTTCTTGGTTATTCAAACAGTGTCAGGTATGGCTTCCTTCTTATTGAGTAGACCTTAAGTCAAGTCAGACATTGATTGGCTACTCCCACAAGTTCTGTGCCACCATTATCCTAGCATATTTTGCATGCAGGAGTGTAGGTGTAGTTATTGTATAATTCAAATGCTAATTTCTGTACACCCCAAATCTGGTTTCAGTCTTCTGAAGAGCTCGTGTCTCAATGCTGTATAAACACTGTTCCCGAATTGTCCTCTGATATGCCAATAAAGCAGTTTACAGCCATCACTGAACAAGGGAGAGAATTGGGAGGGACTTCCTGACCTAGAGGGGAGGAGGAATTAAGGAGAGGAGTAGGGGGATTCAAGAGGAGGCAAAGGCAGGAGAGATGAAGAGAAGAGGAGAAGACGTGCAGCTGAAGCTGCAGCCACAAAGTGCAAGTATTTCTAAGATTTATGCTGGGTGGTAGGCAGGTTAGCATAGTATGTTAAGAATAGGGTAGTAACTGCTCAATTTTGGTGTTGTGAAGCATGGTTAGCAAATAATATAAAGAGTCTCAATTATTTAAATGATATCATGGTAAGACGTAAAACAGAGAAAATAGCACAACCATATAAACTTACAGTAACAAATAGCACCCAATGTGGGGCATGAACCCATGACCCAGGGATTAAGAGTCCCATGTTCTACTGACTGAGCTAGCTGGGCAATGGATGTGTTTTATTGTTGTAAAGGGGTTGGATATAGTAATGATAAGTAAAAGGGTAGGTTATTGAATCTATTTTTAGATCAAAGAACATTAATAAACAAAAATTCTTACATTGGCATAAATCTTTATATATTAATACAGATTTAAGATTTTATTTTATTAAAACATGCTAAGGTACTGTTCCGATGTAATTCCTAAAAATGCAATGTTAAATTCTAGTTCTTGTGAAAGCTGTTATTACCAACTGCTTAGGATTATTAAGAAATCCATATTAGCAGTTAGACATTCAAACACATGGTCATGTTAGATATTAGTATAATTACAGAAATATGCTTCCTAGATTGACTGATAAAAAGGGGGGCTAGAAATAAACAATTCAGATAGATGATCTTCAAAAACCTCAATGATCTACAGAATATGGCATTTAAAGATATTTTATTAGGTTAAGAATTCTTTGACTTAAGACAATCAGCTCCTGACAGCTCCCATTTAACATGGAAGGAATCAATGAGCATCAAAAAATCTCCATCAGGAGATAATTTATATTGGGCAGAAATGCCCCTGCTCTCTCAACAGGCTATATATAGTCTAAAGATGGACCAAACTTAAGTGCAGGTAAGTCGATGGCCTGATTCTGCAAACAGGATGGGAAATCTTTCTTATTGCCTGCTGCACAATTAAGTCTGTGAGGTATGCTTGGCCAGAAGGCTGAAGATGATGCTCCAACAGTATTGAGAGTTATTTGGGACTGTTTAGGCAGCAAAATGTCATTTTTCCATTCTGGAAGTTGAATGTCTGTACTTCCTACTCAATCAAATAATAACTTTATTCATTCTAAAGTCTCTGATGGAGTTGAAGACTAGATAGTATATTCTCACAGTTAAACTTAATTTTTTTTATCATGATATAATTTGATTTAGATACAGATAGTAGACTACTTTATCCAAGGGTGCCACATATACAAATGTAAATCTTACCTAATAATTTTCACAATTGTTACCACATACAGTTTGTTACTGAATAAGAAAGAGCTTTTTATTAGACTAAAAGGGGGGAGATGTAGGCATAAAGTTATTGTATAATTCAAATGCTAATTTCTGTACCTCTCCATACATGGTTTCAGTCTCTGTTCTGAAGAACTCATGTCTCAATCCTATATAAATACTGCTCCCTAATTGTCCTCTGATATGCCAATAAGGCAGCTTACAGCCAATCACTGAGCAGGGGAGAGAATATGGAAGAACTTCCTGCCATCGAGGGGAGGAGGAATTAAGGAGAGGAGTAGGGGGATTCAAGAGGAGGCAGAAGCAGGAGAGATGAGAAGATGTACAGGTGAAGCTGGAGCCACAAATTGCAAGTATTTCTAAGATTTATGCTGGATGGTAACCAGATTAGCATAGTGGGTGAAGAATAGGGTAGTAACTGTTCAGTTTTTGTGTTGTGACACATGATTAACAAATAATATAAAGAATCTCAATTATTTAAATGATAGCCAGATAAGATATAAAACAGAAAATAACACAGCCATATAAACAAAAAGTAACATACGAGATTGTAGGTCAAAATTTTTGTGGCTGGGTTGGTGTCAACATTTCTCTTTCAGTAGTTTACAGTGTACCTTCCCTTACTAAAGAGAGTAGAATGTAGGGTGAGGAGTCCTCCATGTAGGGAACAGTTTGACGTTTCCAAGTTCAATGAAGAGTGGGAGTGTTGACCTTAGCAATGGAGCTCCATTGTCAGTTTGTGGAGGGCAGCCCTTGTCTTAGTGACAGCTTGGGTAGTTTGGGATTTCCATGGCATCCCCCACCCTATGGCCACCAACTCAATCAAATACAACCCAGTCTGGCCACTGGAAACCTGGCAACAAGAAATGGCCAACTGAGACTTCTTATACCCCATTATTAGGAGTCTTCCTTAGGATTACCTTCATAGATTCCAGGAAGTTTCTTTCCACTGAAGTAGCTTTCCACACCAATCCCCAAAAGGTCCCCCAATTCCATCTTCTTTCCCCAAAATCTCTCCCTGCACTCCATGTTGCTTTCCCTGCCACCTGATTCCCTGTTACTGTCCCCACCTGCCACCAGTCTGATGATGAAATATATTCTCTTTCCCTCTCCCAGAAAGATCCTTGTATTCCCTTTACACCCAGCCTCTTTTGTCTACAGATTGTAACTTTGTTATCATTTATTTAATAACTAATATCAATTATAAGTGAATATATAACATATCTGTCTTTCTTGGTATGAGTTATCTCACTATGATTTTTTTCTAGTTTTATCCATTTGCCTGCAAATTTTATGGTGTCATTTCTTTTAACAGCTGAGTAATACTCCATTTTATGAATGTACCACATTTTTAAAATCTATTCTTTGGTTGAGAGATATCTAGGTTGTTTACAGTTTCTGGCTTTATAAATAAAGCTTCAATGAATATAGTTGAGCAAGTGGTAGGATAGAGCATCCTTTGGGCATACGGGCATAGCTGGATATTGAGGTACATTGGCTCCCAACATTCTGAGGATCTGCATATTGATTTCCATAGTGGCTGTGCAAGTTTGCCCTGTCACCAGCAATGGAAAGGTGTTCCCCTTGTTCCACATCCTGGACAGCGTGAGCTGTGACTTGTGCTATTGTTCTTAGCAATTCTGACAGATGTGACATGAAATCTCAGAGCTGTTCTGATTTCTGTTTCCCTGATTGCTAAAAATGTTGAACATTTATTAAATGTTTCACAGTCACTTGAGATTCCTCTGTTCAGAATTCTCTCTCTCGCTCTCTCTCTCTCTCTCTGTGTGTGTGTGTGTGTGTGTGTATGTGTGTGTGTGTGTGT
This sequence comes from Lophiomys imhausi, assembly GCA_907164525.1. Taxonomy (NCBI): domain Eukaryota; kingdom Metazoa; phylum Chordata; class Mammalia; order Rodentia; family Muridae; genus Lophiomys; species Lophiomys imhausi. Next base: position 17,107 of record CAJQZJ010031269.1, read on the forward strand.
GTGTGTGTGTATTGGATGTGGAGTTGGTAAAACTCTTTTTCCATCTGTAGACTGCTGCTTTGTCTTACTGATAATGTCCTTACTGACAAAAGTTTTTCAGTTTCATGAGGTCCCATCTATTAATCTAGTACAATCTTAATCCCTGTACTATCAGTGTTCTATTCAGAAAAACATCTCCTTGCCAATATATTCAAGGGTATAATCCACTTTTGCTTCTATCAGGCTCAGTGTATTTGGTTTTATGCTGAGGTCTTTGATCCCCTTGGACTTGAGTTTTGTGCAACATGATACCTATAAATCTATTTGCATTCTTGTACATGCAAACATCTAGTTAGACTAGCACCATTTATTGAAAATCCTGTCCTTTTTCCAGTGTGCATTCCTGGCTTCACTATAAAAAAATCAGAGGTCCTTAGGTGTAGGATTTATGTCTGGTACTTCAATTTGGTTCTGTTGATGAGTGTGTCTGTTTTCATACCAATACCATGTGGTTTTTCATTTCTATAGCTGTGTAGTAAAACTTGAAATCAGCAATGGTTATAAATTCAACTGTTCTTTTATTATTCAGGATTGTTTTAGTCATCCTTTGTTATTGTTGTTTGTGCATATGAAGTTGAGAATTGCCCTTTCTAGGTCTGCAAAGAATTGTGTTGGAATTTTAGTAGGAATTGCATTGAATCTGTAGACTGTTTTTGGTAGGATGGTCATTTTTACTATATCAATCCCAGTGATCCATAAACATAAGAGATCTCCATTTTCTCATACCTTCTTCAATTTCTTTCTTCAAAGACTTGAAGTTTTTATTATATAGTTATTTCATTGGCTTAGTTAGAGTTACCCCCAAGATATGTGAAGTTATTTGAGGCTGTTTTGAAAGTTATTTCCCTGATTTATTCTTCAGTCTGTTTGATCTTTGTATATAGGAGAGCTAATGATTTTTTTAGAATTAATTTTGTAGTCAGCCACTTTGATGGAGATGTTTATCAGCTGTAGGAGTTTTCTGGTGGGATTTTTAGAGTCATTTATGTATACTACTATATAATCTGCAAATTATTTGGCACTCCTACATTACTTTGTGTTTCTTCTACTTGTGTTGCTAGAAAATTGCTAATAATCATGCGTTTATATATAATTAAGTTCTAAATAATTGGTTAGTTGAAGCAAAAAGACTGAAAGAAAAAACAGAATTATGCTGCACACAGAGAATTTCAATGATGAAGACTTAAACTAATTAACATGTCTTGACAGTGACTCTCAAAGGCTATATTACATTGAAGCAGTTTCATGTATTTGAATTGAGCTTCTTTGAGCAGTGCTTTTCAAACTGATGCCAGAAGCTGTGGTTCCTTCTTATGTCTCAGGAAGGCTGGTGAGTTAACATCAGTGTTCTAGTGTGTATTCATATTGAAGCATAACAAATTGTGAATACACATTGAGTCCTGGTATTTGTACTGAACATACTAAAATAGATCCCTTCTAAAATGAAGTTCATCATGGTTAAAGTACTGAGTTTTATTGATATAAAAATCAGGCTAGAGCATAATTAAGATATACAAGAATGACAAGCTGTTTTGGCAAACACTGAATATTAAAGTATTCTAATTCTTACACAAATTATCACATTAAAATTTATAAACTATGAATCCTCTATCATCACACAACACTGAATACCCAAATCTTTAGAATTGTTTTGTTAAAACTCAAGCAGATGTCATGAAGTACAGGAGCATGCAAACATCATTATTGAAAAATTTTTATGATTTCTATCACCCTGCATTTTGCTTACAATTCTAAATCTTACCTAAAATCAAAGTAAATACATGTAAAATGCAAACTTTGAAAGGGTAGTAAATATAAATAATATTTTGATTACATGAGAAAATAATCTTAGTATAACATTACTAAAAGAATCAGAATATATGAGTTTGAGAAAAATAAGCAGAGATTCAAAATGAGGTCACAGACATTTGGTAGTTTCTATTTCTAGTGGAGACACAGCGCCACCCTCTGGTCATATCTATATGATAGCAAAATTAAAAATAAGTGTAAATATTGATATATTTGTATCATCATAATTTCTATGTAAATATTGATATATTTTGTATCATATGTGTGTCATATAAGATGACATTAAAGAAGCATTACCACGAACTTAGGTAAAAGCTATTGTCTTACTCATGTTCACTAGTGCAAGATTCTCTCCTCCTATCCACATACACTTCCTTGAGAAACAAATTTTTCGAACAGTGTATTTTATTTATTAAAAGCATATTGTGAAAGATAAACATTTAATAAAATATACTCTCCACTAAGTATACATTTTAACTGTTTTGTTACTGTCCATTATATTCCCCAATAAGAGTTCATTTCTATGTATGAAGCTATATAAAATCTCACAAAATGAATATGTACTATGCATAGTTTTACAAGTCATTTAAGTTTAAATATATTTTTGGCATAGTCATAAGATAAATGGATCATTTTGGTTTCAAATTTGAGATGCTGAATGAAGAATTAACAAGGTGTAAAGAAATACTGTTGGCAGTATTTCTTTTAAGATATATTCTGGTTGTGGTAAAGTTGGGCTCAATCAGGATTTGGACAACTTTGAGAACGATTAAATAGAATCATAGTTTAAGTGTTGCCACAAACTACAAAAATCTTTAAAAACTCTCTACAAGTAATTAGCAATGTTCAGACAAAGGTCAGCCTCACTTATCACCTAATGAATAGTACAAAGAAATGGCTGGTGACTGCATTCTTCCCAAATGGAAGAGATATAATCTGGGAACCCACAGAATTGTTTCCATACAGGACTTCTGTCAAATCATCACTAGAATGTGAAAGGATGAAATCACTACCTACTTTATTTCTTCATCCATAATACAAATCTCATTCTGATCTTTTCCATCAATTTAAATTTTGAATATATTTCCTTTGACCTTCCCAAAATACAGTAGTAATTTTTAATTTTTATGGTTCTGCCTGGAACAAACCACAGGACCTAATGCGCCATGTGGAATGAGCACATGGTCTAGAAAATAAAACTGCAAAAAGATTGTGTCCCAACCATGAAATTGTGAGAACAGTCACAGAGAATAAAAGCTAACTTTTCAGATAAAGTAGTGGTCTGTAGATCCTAGTACATCATGAAAATGGGCATTCTCTTGAAGGAGTTTTCCTAACTATAAAATCTCATGGAGGCTGACTTTTGAGAGGTGAGCTACTGCATAAGCATGTTTGTGGCCTGTAGTGGTAAGATTTTTATCAGGAAACTTGGTGAACATGAGCTTTTGTGGTTGCATAGATTTTTCTCTGGGAATGTATTACTAATGAAAACTTGGGGCTTTTTTTTTTCAGTGTTTTTCTTCTGCTCTCTTAGTAAACAAGCTCCCCTAAAACTGCTCATTGAAGTAGCCCATTCTTTAGGGTATCCTTAATATACAACAACACTACGAAATTCTGCTTTGGAATTAACTCTAACCATAGTTTCAATGAATAAGTATGATATCTTAATTGTCAGACATCTGTGTTACTGAGATCTAGAGATTTGTACTGTTCTCAGAGGCTGATTTCTGCGCTGAGAGATCTGGTTACAGGCCTTTCTGAGGCATTCTCTGATTGGTTAATAAAAGTCGCTGATGGCCAATTAGCTGGGCAGAGAGAGTATAGGGTGGTGGAACTTCCTGGGATGAAGAAAAGAATCCTGGGTTTTACACAGAGGAAGCTCTCTTCCTGGAAGGACTCAGAAGCAGCAGCAGATCTTGGTGTGAGCTCTGAAGTATAGCAAGCTACATGGCTCGTTGGGATTGATTAGGTGGTCAGGTTCTAGCTGACAATTGCCTCAGCTAAGTAAGGCCTAAGTGTTAAAACATTAAAAGTTCTTGGTGTATTTAACTATTGTGAAAAGGCTGTGTTGGGTTTAAAACTTCTAGCTAAGGCCAGTCAGGTGAGCCAGACCTGCTGCCCTCCTGCTAGGCCATCAGCTGCCTTGGGTGGCCTAGTACAACAGTTTATTGTTATTAATAATATATTAGTTAACAGAGTTGTGGTTTCATGGAGTGGTGAAGGTCACCCTTGGCCCAAGGCTTTATCCCCAGGATAGGTAAGGCCACCAGGTAAGCCAAGCCAGGCCTGCTTGCCTCCTGTGCAGCCACCAACTGCTCCGCTGGCCTAGTATAACAATTTATTGTTATTAATAAATATCATTGTTAATAAGGTTGCAGTTTCACTGTAACACAAACTACTAGTTTTGAGTTAGAGCCTAGGGTTCACATTGTCCAAGAAATATAAAGACAGATAACTGAATATAAACACTGACAAAGAGAGGTCTGCCTTAAAACTTTCAGTTACTGTAAGAAATTATACTTTAGAAAAATATTGTATGCATAACTCTAGGTATATGTTTTTAATTCAAAATGTCTCCTTGAACAGGTGGTATTTATTTAATTGTAATTTAAAGAGAGTGAAGCTATACCTACCACAGTTATCCATGTCTTGGCTTCCATCAATCTACTAATGACATGAGATCGACACACTAGCCATTTGTCTGAAGGGATCTTACCTTTAGCTTCCTGACAGCATCTCTCACAACTTCTGTTCCTTTTGGCTGCTCCACTTCTGTACTGCCAAGAAACTGAACATGAGCATCCATGAGACGCAGGCATTACTAAACTCCATCACTGAACCACCTGGAGTTGCTGCTCTTCATACAAGAAAGTTAGGCAGAAATTGAAACTCAAATCCCAATTAAGGAACACCATTGTCCCTCAATTTGTGTGTAACACATGAAAATACATCATATGAACATTTACAATTCCTATTTTTCAAAAGCTTAAAAAAAAAGTGTTACTGTCTTGATAATCATAATGGCTTCATGTTATTACTAGTCATTTTTTCAAGGATAAAATACAGTCAGATTGATGTGAATTACTGAAAGTTTAAATTCAAAGGATACACATGATTTAGTTAGTTCCAAGTCCTATTTCATGTCTGGAGCAGAGTCAGGAGGTCTGTACATATTGAAGATCCAGAGCCAGTTTAAAGGTGCCACTGGGTTTGAAGGCACCATGTTATATCATGTAAAGGATAAAGTGTTGAAAAAACCAAAACAAAACAAAAAATTAACAAGGAGCTTTTTTAGCTTAGACTTAGACTTAATCCATAGGGTAGACTCCTTTTCTCAACTTCTCTGAAATGTTCAAAGCCACTAACAAATTCATCACTAAGCTACCATTAGTAAGAAGAATGGGCAAGGAACTTTCTTTTTCTTTTTTTTTTTTTGTTCTCTTTTTTGCAAGTAAACAAAACTTGAGCTTGAAGAGCATATCATGTGAACACCACACAGTAACAATAACTGATAGTAATTTTGGAGAGTAATAGTCATACTTTGGCAGAATTAACAGGAGTCGTAAGTATTATATACAAATACACCCATATGGCAAGGTCATCTTGTGAATACATGGCACTGTTAAATGTAAGATATAATATTGCATGTTTTAGTATTTTTAAAGTAATATTATGGAAGTTGAGAATCCACTATAGAACAAAATGAAGCAAAAAAAAAAAAAAGAAAAAGAAAAAACAAGCCTTATAAGGTTTAGATTCCAATGGGAAGAACAGGAATGACTACACTAGGCACATAACTGAATTACTTAGAACTTCGGACAGCCCTTGAGAAAGAACAGGAGAAGGTGTGCACTTGCAGACTTCAATGTACCTGTGTGCCCATTGCCTATCTCTGGTTTTTTGTTCTTTGTTTTGTATTGTTTTAGACAGAATCTTTGGAGAAGAATTCACTGTGATTTGTGAAAAAGATATGATATGTCAGATATCTGATGAAAGGAAAACGAATCAAAGGGAATAGAAAGCTATAAAAGTTAGATATTAAAAATAGAATAGAGAACTCATCTAGAGCAGTCTAGACCAAAATTTGTTCACTGGACTATAAGCACCAGCATTATGAGTAAAACTGTTATAAATACAAAGTCCAATGACTCAGACTCTGGATAGGTACCTAGTCCTCTGGAATCACTATTTCTTTCACATAATCCTGAGAAAGTGAGAAACTCTGTACCAGGAAACCTAATATCAAACCACATGGAGTTCTAGAAAGACAACAGGAGAAAAATGACCACATTCTCAGAATCAGTATTACAAGTTCCAGAGTATTAGACTCACCATTTTGGGGATTAAAAGTATACAAGTTAGTTCAAGACCCATACACCAGATATAAAGGGAAAAAAATCATAAAATCCTATGAACAGAAACATGAATCAACATGAAAGCAGCAGGAAAAAATTTGGAAGAGATGGGGAGAGCAGAAGAGGAGATGAATAAGAGATTATATGCTTATGGAAAGGTCATCAAGTCATCAAGAAATCAATTCTTTTACACTAATGTCTTTTAAAAATGATGCAGGTCCCAATACCTATGTGTACAAAAAAACATCAGCTTGGAAGAAACTGTCCTAGGTAGTACATGAGAATGTGTGTGTGTGTGTGTGTGTGTGTGTGTGTGTGTGTGTGTGTGTGTAGAGAAAGAGATAGAGACAGAGAGACTAGTAAATTCACAAAGACTAGAGGATGGAGACTGCTAAGGAATTATTTTCTCAGAAGATAATACTGTTACAAAGAACTTAGGTGAATATTTAGAAAACAATGGAAAGAGAAATTTCAATGTGAGGTCACTAATACCACAAAGGGACCAGAGTTAGCAATGAAGTTCAGGATGACGCTGTGAGTGTCAGCATAAAGGTCCGTTTATTTTACTGATCTAAAATAAAAATGTCTGTATTGAAAAGTAGGGCAATGTGGTATTTATTTTCCTCATACTTTACAAACTATGCCATGTCTTTTAAAAAATATTTCAAGATGATTTTGATAAATACAGAACAATTGTAGATACATTTTTATATTCCACACAGAGAATGAAAAGCATGAACCTCTCAGTTCAATGTGATAGAAAACTTACAGATGCACAAAAATGGGCATTTTACAGTCTACAATCTATTTAAATTTAAAGTATAAAAATGCTCATTAACGTTGATAGTGCATAAAATATCTGTTTCATGGAATTATTAAAGATTATATTAAAATATGTCATATTTGATTTAAATTTATCAAATACTCAGAACTATCAATTAATTAAAGTTGCATAGACCTCAATCAGTTCATTCCCTTGCCCTATCTCTTCAGTGATTTCTTTATCACATGAAATTCACAATAGTATGGACAAGTTTAAGAATTTCACCCTCATTTTCAAGGGTTGCTTAAATTGAATTTTTTGAAGTTTGTGTTAGGCTTTGCTTCTTTGCCAGTAGAGAGCAGTCTTGCACATCAATATGGATCCATTTAAACTCCTTTGCTTACTCCCTCAGACATTTAAGAATCACCCTAAAATAATGAAGGCTTAAAACAAAAAGTAAATAAATTAAAATTAAAAACAATAAGTAACTAAGGGTTTATTGAGTTTGCCATGAAAATTGTCACTATTTAGTACATGAAAGACTTAATTTAAATAAAAATATGAAATGTACATTTTACTTATATCAAATTCAAAATATACCACTTTATTGTATGTATTTGATACATGATCATTTTATAATGTTAAGGGAAATACATACATGCTAAAATATAAAAGCAACTCTTAAAGACCAAGATTAATAAATAAAGTATATTGGTGGAGTATTAACCAATGATATTCTAATTATAGAAAAATAGATAAATGGGAATATATCTTTGTAACCAACAACACAAACTATAAATATAATAGGATGCATTTTCTACATCAAGTTGATATCATCATCACATCTTCATATGATGATTTTTTTTGTTTTTGTTTTTTCTTTTTTGTTTTTCAAGACAGGGTTTCTCTGTGTAGCCCTGGCTACTTTGGAACTCACTCTGTAGACCAAGCTGGCCATGAACTCAAAGAAATCTGGTTGCCTCTCCCTCCTCAGGGATGGTATTAAAAGTGTGTGCCACTATGCCCAGCCATGATACGATTTTTTTTCAAAAAGTACTTCTTAACCTTTTTTCTTCTCAATCAACTTAGTAGATTAACTATATAGAAGACAGCCAATTTAATTTTATAGATTTTATTTGGCTGAATTACCACGTTACAGATCCAAGCAACACAGGGGAAAAGTCATTTTTAAAAAGCACATCTTAACTCACTGTTGCTAAAGAAAGGTCAGATTCAATTGGATTTAAACCTATTACCTGATTTCCAAAACCAAAATCCTGAAGAAAAAAGAAGGCCCACCTAAAAGGCAAGTTAAATTAAATTAAATTTAATTTAAAATCTAAATTTAACCAATCTAAAGAGTACCCTTTAAAGTGGGTCCAAGATGTTTGTATAGAAGATTAAAAAGTAAGGTTAGTAACAAAAGGTTTATTTACCTCTTAACATTTAATTTGAAGCTTCTCATCTTATTTCAATATTTTCTATGAAATCATATGTTCTTATTAGAAACACATGGGGTGTGTTGTTTCAGTAGACTCATGCTTTTAAAAGAATATTAGGAAGTGTGAGCCCAAGCAAACCTGTTTTTTGCATAGGAGAACTACACAGGCTGGAGGTCTCCCACACTGAGCTTGAAGTCCACCTCACAGTAAAAAGCAGGAGGAAGCAGGACTTCCCCAGCTGGAGTGAATGCAAGGCAGCCACTTATATAAATGTTAAAGAAGCGTGAGTGAATATAAAATGAACATTCGTAGAAAACAAAAAATCAAAGGCTTTATAATGTATTTCTCAGAGAGAATCACATGACTGTAAAAATGCAGGAACTATGGAGGTAGTAAAAACCCCATGTCATCATTTTATAGGGGAAATCTGGATATTAAGGGGGTGAAGGGGTTTTCCAAGGCTCAAGGCCTGTTAGAAGAATCCCAGCCCTATGAACTCTTTCTCCCACACTACTTATTACTGCTCCAAAATGAATGGAAAGTGATATGGTCTATTAGATCTGGCTAACAGTTGGAAGCACATGACTCTCTTTACCAGATGCATTTGGCTAGTTATGGCTTACGCTAGGTATATATTCTCTTATATAATACTCCGAAAATGTAATAGACTCAAACAGCTTTTTGGTTTGTTCTTCAGAAAATAAACTAAATTCAAGATATTCACTCCATATTATATGGAGCAAACTTCTCATTGTCTGTTTTCTAATTTGTAAGATGGGGAAAACGTAGTGCTGTAAAAAGTTGCATAGCATAAGCAACCAATGAAACTAATTTAGATTAAAATGATAAAATAGAATAGTCACAGGAAGAAAACAAAAAGAACAATCACTCACAATGATCTGTCAGGAAAAAGGGAGAAAAGTATTTTAAGGCATCAGATTTAGATTCTGGCCAGGAGGCAGCAAGAACCCTTAGAACATGTACAAATATTTTTTTTCCTCTCAAAATTGAATGGCATTTTTTTAATATTTAACTTTTAAAAGTCTCACTGTAACTTATTTACAATATATGTGGCATTTTTAATCAAATATACATGCAATGTGAAACAAGTGACAATTTTAGTATAACTACATGTACTCTTACATCCTTCATGAAGTGTCTGTTCTGGTTTACAGAGGATCTGAGCGTGTACCTTGCTAAATAACATCTTAGTTGCATAATAGTTTTTAATCAATAAGATTATCTTTAAATGTTGTTTATAACAAACCATTACTACTCTAAGAAATATCAATCCTATTTCTAGACAGATTAAGAGACTTTTTAAACTATGCTGGTATATAATTATTTGTGAAAGAAAATTCTTTTTATTTCCAACATTGTTGTCAATGTAATTTTCGTTGGTTATTGTATTAGTTGCAAAACAACACTAGACACACTGATCGTCATTACTCATCTATGCTGGTTCGTTTGATTTTAATTCGACGTAAGCTAGAATCATCTGGGAAGAGGGAATCTCAACTGAAATAAAATAGCCCCACAGGATTGCCCTGTGGATAAACCTGAGGTGGGTGTTCTTGACTGATGACTGATCTGAGAGAGCACAGCTCACTGTGGGAACTGTCACCCCTGGCCTGTGGTCCTGGGTGCTATAAGAAATAGGCTGAGGGTGTGATTGTGCATGGTTTTAATCACAGCACTCAGGAGTCAGAGGCAGGTGGATCCCAGTGAGTTTGAGGACAGCCTAGTCTACAAAGTGAGTCCAGGACACCCAGGACTGTCACAGAGAAACCTTGTCTCTAATAAAAGAAAGAAGGAAAGGAGGGAGGGAGGGGGGAAGGGAGGAAGGGAGGGAGGGAGAAAAGCATGGTCTCTGTTTCTTTTCCTGGCTCCCAGATATCTGCTCTGATTTCCTGTCCTGGCTTCCATCAGTGATGGACTGATAAGCTGCTGTAAACTGAAGTAAGCCCATTTATCCTCAAGTTACTTTTGGTCATGAAGTTTTTTTTGTTGTTGTTGTTTTTTTTTTTTTGTTGTTGTTGTTTTTTATCAGAGGGATAGAATTCCTGACTAAAACACTATCTTAGCCTTAATTTTCCCATATCCTACTCTTTTTACAATAGTGTACAGTATAGTGCTCTGGTATGGATTTAAACTTCTACCAAGCATCCTCCCCAGACCTGATCTTACTCTGACCTCAAATGCATTCATTTAAAGAACCTGTAATATTTCAAGTGTCCTATACACTTTCCTGGGCTCAATATGCTCGTTTCCCACCCTTGAGTAAACATCCCAGAAATACCCTTGCTCCTTCCTAGTAGAAAGCTTTCCTAGTACTTTTCAGCTTTCAAAGATACTGCAATGTCACAATCCTTATGGTCATCAGTTTTGTTTCTATATCCTAATATATTTCCTTGAATGTGGACTGTATTATCTAACTACCCACTCCATAGTATTCTAGGCACTAGAGACACAGCAGTGAATGAAAAAGGTGTAAATTCCTAATAGACTAATGCTGCTATCTATAAATGTTGTTTTTAATTCCTCAGATGAGGAGATCACATGAGAATCATACTTAAGCATTACGAATACTTGGCTTCGGCTGAGCCTAGAGTGTTTTTATCTAACTATCCCTAGGCCTAGGCCTGGAAGCTATCAGCCTCTATACAATCTGATCTTCTCCAAGCCTGGACTTTGAAGGCTTCAGCTTCCAGTCTCTGTCTGCTAACCTAGGCCTAGAATGTTTTCAACCTGTGAGACTCTCTGCTGAATGAATTCACCCTTTCTGGTTCTTTTTGAACTCTGGATGGCTGGTTAAACTCAGATGTTCTTGTTCAAAACTCCTCTCCAAGCTGACTGATTCAAATTGGCTTCTCTCCACTTCTCCTGAATTGCTTTGTTTGAACAAACTGCCTCTGAACTTCACAAGCTGAACTGCATGAAATCAACTACACTGCACAGACTCTACTGTATTCCTGTGTTGTACTCTCCTCCACTGTATTGTACTGTCTCTACAAACTGTCTGTCTGTCTATCTATCTATCTGTCTGTCTGTCTGTCTATCTATCTATCTATCTATCTGTCTGTCTATCATCTATCTATCTATCTATCTATCTATCTATCTATCTATCTATCTATCTATCCCTCTTTCTCTCTCTGTCTGTCTGTCTGTCTCTGCACTGGTCGTAAGCAGCTTCTCTTTCCTGTCCTCATGAGAGTTAGGCATATACTACTTCTGACTCATTCTGTCAAATCTTTCTCTGATTCATCACTTTGTCACTCAATTAGAAATCACTATTTGGGATTAAAGGTGTATACTAAAAGAGTGTCTGTATTCCAGCCAGAAGGATTAAAGGTGTATACTAAGGACGTGTCTGTATTCCAGTAGGATCACACAGACCTAGGTCTTTGAATGTGATCCCTTGCCAGAGTAGTCATGTTGCTGGATTAAAATTCCTCTGCTGTGATTTGCATTGTCCTTGCCTATAGGGCCAAAGAAGGGATTTTTGGTCTTTCTCACATTTCATTCCTCTGCTCCAACTAAAATCTCACTGTCAGAAAGAAATTCAAGTATACTGTAAAAGAAACTGCCAAATATACAATAGTTACCAAAACTAAGATTGCTGGCTGTAAGTAATCATTTTTAGTTGGGAAATCTTAAGTCATTTTGTAGAAGGCACTATCATAGGGGATGAATGATCCCATTAGAAACTTTACTTCTCAAACTGCTGTCCTTATTTGGATGGGGAAGGGATCAACTTTGCAGAGTAGGAAAGCAGTGCTTGCCTCCATTGAGAAAGAAAATACTGTGATTACCAATACATGTGAAATGTACCTTTCCTGATTTCATTAAACAGACTACTATGGCCCAATTAATTCAACACAGCATAGCTAATGCATGGCTTTTCATTAGCGTGTTGAGAAACAACAGCAATGGATACAGGCATGGCGTTTTGGACTTTCATCTCTTAAGCTTATCATTGTAGACTCAAGGGAAGAAAGGCAAAGAGGTAAACAGACAACACCAGTAAAGAATTATGAAGAACTGAAATAACTAGGGCTATTCCAAGTTCTCTAAAATATTACTAAACTGATTTCCATAGCAGAGGTACAAATTTGCACTCCTACCAGCAATGGAGAAGCGTTCCTCTTTCTCCACAACCTCGCCAGCATGTGCTATCATTATAGATTTTGGTTTTAGTCATTCTGACAGGTGTGAGATGGAATCTCAAGTTGTCTTTAGTTGCATTTCTCTGATGATTAAGGGTGTTGAGCATTTCTTCAAGTGTCTCTTGGCCATTAGGGATTCCTCTTTTGTGAATTCTTGGTTTAGCTCTATGCCCATTTTTTGATTGGATTATTTGGTTTCTTGGTGTTTAATTTCTTGAGTTCTTTATATAGTTTGGATATTAGCCCTCTGTTGGATGTGGGGTTGGTAAAGATCTTTTCCCAATCTGTAGGCTGCCAATGACCCAGCCATACCACTCCTGGGCATATATCCAAAAGATTCCTCACCACACCACAAAGACATCTACCTACTTCTGTTCATAGCAGCTTTATTTGTAATAGCTAGAAACTGTAAACAGTCCAGATACCCTTTCAACTGAAGAATGGATAAAAAGATAAATTGTACATTTACACAATGGAATACTACTCAGCTATCACAAACAAGGAACTCATGCAATTTGCAACCAAATGGATAGAACTAGAAAAGCTTATCCTAAGTGAGCTAATCCAGACCCAGAAGATACACCTGGCATGTATTCACTTATAACTGGATTTTAGCCATATAGTACAGAATAACTATCCTACAATCAACAAACCCAAAGGAACAGAAACATGGACTTTGTTACCTGTTAGTGGACACTTCACCCTAGTGGAACTGACATGTAGTCCCCCCCCCCCCCCCCCGCCCCCCAGAACAAGAGGAAGCTCTTAGTCCTTGTATGACTGATGAACTGAGGGGAGCTGGCCTGTGGGAGCACACCAGAGTAGTAGGATAGATGGGAGAGAGGGTAAAGGGTGGGAGGGTAGAACTGGGAGGGTTGCAGTAGGGGGCTGTGTTACAGCTAATTGTTGGTGACAAGAAACATACTGTTTTATACAATCAGTCAACATCTGCCCCCAACTACCAGCACTAATAAGAACAGGCTGTGCAAGCTTCTTCTATTAAACAGTTATTTCCTGAAAACCTACTATGTGTCAGGCTGGGTTCCACTTATTTAGATACAGAAATAAACAGAAAAGTTAAAATTCCCTGTAGATGTGGCCAAGTTGGACTGTACAAATAGGCATTAGCAAGACAACTCACCTTCAAGTTTGCCTCCATTATGCACTACCTACATCTCTGAACTTAGCGTGTAAGTTCAGATAGATAACTCCACAAGAAAGAAATGAGTAAATTGGCATTGGACAGTCCAGCTGACATCACAGAAAGTTCTCAGAAAATACCTCCTCCCAGGACAGTTCCTTCCTGTCATGGGCTCAGGTCTGCACCATTTTGATTTAGATCTTAAAGTGATGCTACAATAGGATCTGTAGGTTTTATTTTTTAAACAAAGGTCAGGTTCATGTTTTCACTAATTCAGCACAATTAATTACTGAAACCCAAAAGCTTCAAGGAATAAATAAACCTGCTAGGAAACTATCACTGGAACTGTAGGTAGCAGATGGAAAAATTGAAGCTCTGGGAATCTAAAAACAGCTGTGTCCTGGCAGACAGGCTAGTCTGCTCCTAATGATCTATTGGGTCCACCTCCCTTTATTGAGCCTGCCTTGTAAGCAGCTGAAGATATGCTGCAATGTGGGTTTTCACCTCAGCAGCTAATAGCATAATTCTCTCCTCACCATTTGTCAAAGTGAGCAGCTATCCTGATATACTGTCACAGTTCAGGCCCTTCTTTCAATTAGCAAATACTGTCTATATACCTCTAAACTCAATTTGGCTATTTTCCTCATTTTAAAGCTCTAATATGTTTCTTTTTTAAAGACATTTTTTATTTAGCATTTTCCCCCTCAGAATCTAATAGCAATCATAACTAATTAGCACTATTTGGTCTTCAATGTAATGCTTAATTAGTTTTGAACACCAATGTAATTGGCATGATGATTTTTATTTGAAATTTTTTTGACCTTTAAAAAAAAATCAATGATAACATATTCCAGGGCAGCTTCTGAGTGTGTTTTTAAGTCAACCTTTGAGACTTCTAATCCTGGTATTAATGCAGACCATTATGTTTTTATTAGAATATATTTAAAATTTTTATAACTTGATTAGTGACTATAATTCAAAATTTAAAGAAAACTTCATTTTTTCCATACAGAGCTATATTGCAGCATAAAAAGTGGATGCATTCCCATTTCCCATCACATGCTTGATTAATATATCACATTTTCAAGCTGACTGGTTTCAGGCAGCAGAACTAGATTTAGAGATAAATCTTATGATGTGCACTTCCATTTATTAATGGAGCTGTGAACCAAACACTTGGCAAACATATGACTTAGAACTAATGAAGTATGAACTTTCATTTATCAATATGCCTAAAGTTTAGAACATGCATTTTCATTTTGCTTTTACTTATGTGTATCTGCAAGTGTATGTCATGTGAATTTGGGTGCCCAAGGAGCCCACGAGAGGTCATTGGAGTCCCTGTAGCTGGAGTTTCAGGTGGCTGTAGGTGCTGGGGACAGAATTAAGATCCCCTGGAGGAGCTGCCAGCACTCCTGACCAATGAACCATCTCTCCAACTCCATATTTTTAATTTAAACCTTTTTGATATGTCATTTCTTTTAGCTTCTTGTCCATCAGGTTTAGTATGAAATACATATCTGACTTAGTCTTAAAATTAACAATTTGTTCATTTTTAAATGACCAAAGCTGTTCAGGGGAAATGGCTTGTAGGCAATTGTGCTCATCTATCTGCCTGAACCTGATGACCTGAGTTTGGGTCTCTGGAATCTATAAAATAAGCTTGACCTGGTAGCACACATTGTTTCTATTTTACTGCATTGTTTCTAAGACAAGATGGAAGGCAGAGTCAGGAGAAACACCTGGAAATTTGGAGACCAGCTAGCCCGGAGTACACAGCACAGCACCAGAAAAAAGAAAGCAGATGGTAGTAATGGACTCCTGAAAGTTGTTTTGTATTTTCCATACTGTTCTGTGGCAAGAATATGTCTGTACACAATTAAAGGTAGGGCAACCTATTTATGCTAATAGACTAGAATTAGAATCATGACATTTATCTGTACCCCATGTCAGGACTTTTCTTGCATACATTTCAAAACAATATGTCACCATAGAAGTTATAAATGATACTTCATGGAAAGAGTAATAAATGTATGGTATTTTTCTTCTGCTTCAAAAACTGGTCACTTTCATAAATATTGAGGTTGAAACAACTTGAATGCAAGACACATTGTTAAGCAAATCTCAAAGAAACTAAATTCAGTGAAATGTAACAGATACTCTGAGAGGTATTGCCATCTTATCATGAAATGTATTATCTAACCACATAAATTGTGTAAAATACAAATCTTGGAGTAATTACTAGAATTAAAAGTGTAATTTTGGTTAACTATTGAGCTCAGACATTGATTTTTTATTGTGCAACAAAGTATAATTTTATCTTCAAGGATGAAAAACATATCTATGGGCTCATGGAGATCAGGATTTAATCTTCATTCTGTACATGCATTACTTTATCATCCCACGCCTCTATTCATGTGTATAAATGTCATTTACCCCAATTATTTAAAAATAATGTTTTCCGGAATTGATAACAGATCTTTATCTTGACTCTGCTTTCCTTCTTTGGAGACTCTGCGGTCTAGGTGCACTGCTCTAAACTGCCAGCAGCAATACATCAGAGTGAACAGCTGATTGCTGTCTTGAACAATGAGGACACAGCTTCATAGCTAATAAGTTACTGTTTGATAGATTTGTCTCATTCATAAGTAAGAGTAAAAACTATTATATAAATAAAGGTCATATAGTTTCCTTAACTAAATTGTTCTAGACTAAATAATTGAGGAAGATTGTGAAAAACAATTGTAACTAAATGGTTTCTAACTTTTGTACTGCTAAATGAAAAGCACAAAGGATATTTTTAAGGATAACTTTGTTGGTGATTTTCATGCCCTTACTCAAATTCGAGGCATTTAATAAGTGGAAATCTGAGATTTTAAAGAGACTATAAAATGCATACATATGTCAGCCATATAGTGGACAGGCAGGATATTATTTATAAATTGTTAGATTTCAAAACCTTCATCAAATATAACATTAAAAGATCAGATGATAATTATATTGCATTTTATCCTTTTTCCAGAAGCTGCTTTTCTAAATTTAATAATCTAACTGATTTGTCAGGTTACCATAATTACCTTTAATAAGTGAAGTGTATTGTGAACTCTGTATGTGGTGACCCCATTCGTAAGATCATGCCATTTATATCTGGTACAAAAGAAGTTAGTCAGAGATACTCAAAGGACACAAGGGTTCAGCCAATGTAATTTCTTTAAACCTTAAAACATGTTTTGTTGAACCACCCAGTTCACGCAAGTAAAGGCACAGTATTTAAGAAAGATGATACGAACCATTTCAATGCCCCTAATTTATACATATATATTTCAATATGTAGATAAATAGATAGATAGACTTTCTAACTTAAGGCAAAGCATTTAGTCTCTTGGTTATATTTTTTTCATATGAATTATGTTTTGCACTAACTTCATTACCCAGTTAGAAAAGACAATGAACAAATGAGATTTGGACCACATAGGCACACCTGATGTTTGACATTATTTATTAACAGGTAGATCATTATCACACAAGAACACGTAATCCTGCATTAGTAGGATATAAAATCTGTAGATTAAAATGTGCTTTCTACTATGGGAGTATTTGGGGCAGAATGACTTTAGACTATGAGTTAAAATGCTGACCATATGAACAAGTGACTCAGGGGAAGCAAATGGTTTCAATAAGGAGAGAAAGGTGATATAGATTGATAATAAAAGATTCAAAGTCTAAGAAAAAATAGGGAGAAGAAAAAGGAGAAAAAGATCAGGGTCATCAGTGTTGCAGAGTGCCAAGTTAAAGGGGAAGGTTCAGAAAGAAACACTCATCATTGAGAAGCAACGGGGACTTAATGCCCAAGGAGAAGTGGTTTTCCTTTGAAGCAAGAAGCAGCAACGAGGTTCAGAAGAGAGGCAAAGACAAAGAGGACCTCATGAAGTTTTATCTCATGTTTCTATGGGAACAAGCATACTCCTTCAGAGGAAAAAATATATCATATATTACATATATAAACAAGCAAGCAGACAAAAATACAGTTCTACTCTTTTATTATTGATTGGTTTTAAAAGTCATGGATTAAAAGAAGCTAGGGGAAATAATGAGGAAAGAAAATAAACCAAAAACATAGAAATAGGTTTGTAACACAAAGCCATACAATCGTCTGTAGTTGCTAGAAGCCATTCCTAACATAAGTTATTTATTTATTCAGTAGCAACAGGAAGGAGGAAATGATTAACCACAGGATTCATGGCTGAGCGAAATCAAAAGTTGTTTTATGCATGTGATAGGAGTTTGCGTTACAGCCATATATGTGTTTTCACATGCAGACATGTTTGACAGACACTAAGTGTCAAATAATCTAGTAGATATTTGTTTTATGTTCATAATTGTGTGAAGATAAAAACAGTTTGTCGGTTATTACTGACTTTTCTTGAAAACATCAACATCTCAATTTTCCACTAAAGAGAAAAGCATAAGTACTTTTGTAATTACATTTTATTCTTTATTTTCCTGTATGAATAATATTCTTCATAATTATTAGGTAATATAAATAACTCAATCATGAGTTAAGTTTTGGATGTCAAGTGCACATCAGGGCATTACATACCACAAGTATGTAATATATATATATATACATACATATACATATGCTCATATATATATATGTATGTGCATGTTCACACTATATACGACAGGGTATGGATGCTAGATAGAGCTGAAGGCTTAAGTTTACAATGGTTCCCTTTAGTGTACAGTTCTATAGCCAGATGACTATAGAGGTTTTAAAGGCCCAAATAACTTTCTAGAACCACTTAGGACATTAAAAATATACAAATCACAACATCTTATGGAAGTTTTATTTTTCAGAATATAAACACTTTTTAGTTTTCCTATTTCTTTATTATTAACACTAAGGTTTGATGTTGTTGCATTTTCCTCTATTGTACTTGTCAGTGACAGCTGAATTATTGCTGCTGCTTAGATCTCAAAAGTGTTATTGTTGGTGTGACTTTAGACATATTCTGATGTACTGAATCAAGGGAAGAAAATGCACTGTAGCAGTTAAGCTCAACTTTTTTTGATGTTTTCTTTTTTATGTTTATTTATTACTTCAGGTATCATCTCCATCATAGTGTCCTCTTACCACCCCTCCCATTCCCACCCTCCCATCCTCTACCCCCTATCGCTTCCAACACACTCCTCTGGAGTGGAGTGTCCCTACATATCAGTCCCCCGCCCCAGTTCAGCCGTCATATGAGGGCCAAGAGCCTCCTCATACACTGGGGGCGTACAAGGCAGCGCCACTAGGGCAAAGTGTCTCATGGACAGGTAACAAAGTCTATGTTCCTGTTCCCATTGGTGGATTGGCTGTAGCATAGTTATCCTGTACTATATGGCTAAAATCCAATTGTAAGTTGTAAAAAGAGTTGTGAAGTCTTCATGTTAATGCTTACACTGAGACATACATATAATTAGATACAAACAGTTTACAAGTAGAACCAGTTTGATAGCTTAGTGGAGGTAAGTATGCCTTAGGACCTGAGTTCAATCTCTGG
The DNA here is from genome assembly GCA_907164525.1 of Lophiomys imhausi. Classification (NCBI taxonomy): domain Eukaryota; kingdom Metazoa; phylum Chordata; class Mammalia; order Rodentia; family Muridae; genus Lophiomys; species Lophiomys imhausi. Next base: position 36,371 of record CAJQZJ010031269.1, read on the forward strand.
ATTCCACAGAACAGAAGTGTTGTCTCTGACCTCAACATACACAATGACATGTATGCATCTATATAACCCTAATTCTCTCTCTCTCTCTCTCTCTCTCTCTCTCTCTCTCTCTCTGTCACACACACAAACACAAATAAATAAATAAATAAATAAATAAATAAATAAATAAATAATGAGGTGTTTAATTTTTAAGATAAGACTTAGAATGGAAGCTAAAAGATTAATTTAAATGTGCCATCTATTCCTGAATGTTGCCAAATAAACAAGATATCTGCATTAATGATTCAAGGACTTGATTGGCATTATCTGTGTAACTGCTGGAAATCATGTGAAAATCATGTATCAGACTGAATTTTACATGCAAAGTTCAAGTAAACTTTTATAAGCAAATTCTAGTCATATTCATGTCTATTTAGGTTTACAAGAACAGGGGACCACTACAGCTAAGAAAGTTTCCTAAGTGTAACCAGTGAGAGGCGGGAGGTAATGTGTGGTGTCCTAGGCTTGAATTCTAGTGGTTTGGAGAAAAAGGTAGGAAGATCCTAAGTTCAAAGTTACCTTTGACTAAATAAAAAAGATCTTACTATAAGCAGGAAGAAAGAAGTATATATCTTTGTCAAAATTAGGTGGCCATAGGTGTGTGGGTCCATTTCTGGGTCTTCAATTCGATTCCATTGATCTACTACCGGTCTGTCTCTATACCAATACCATGCTGTTTTTACTACTATTGCTCTGTAGTACAGCTTGAAATCTGGGATGGTGATACTTCCAGATGTTTTTTTTTTAATTGTACAGGATTAATTTAGCTATTCAGGGTTTTTGTTGTTCCATATGAAATTGAGAATAGCTCTTTCCAGGTGTATAAAAAATTGTATTGGTATTTTGATAGAAATTGCATTGAATCCACATATTGCTTTTGGTAAGATGGCCATTTTTATCATGTTGATCCTACCTATCCATGAGCATGGGAGATCTTTCCATCTTCTAAAGGCCTCTTCCATTTCTTTCTTCAAGGGCTTGAAGTTCTTGTTGTACAGGTCCTTTACTTGCTTGGTTAGAGTTACCCCCAGGTATTTTATATTGTTTGTAACTATTGTGAAGGGGTTTGTATGCCTTATTTCTTTCTCAGCCCATTTGTTTGTTGTATAAAGAAGGGCTTCTGATTTTTTTGAATTAATTTTGTATCCAGCCACCTTGCTGAAGGTGTTTATCAGCTGTAAGAGTTCTCTGGTGGAATTTTTGGGGTCACTTATGTATACTATCATATTGTCTGCAAATAGGGATAATTTGACTTCTTCGTTTCCAATTTGTATCCCCTTGATCTCTTTTAGTTGTCTTATTGCTCTATCAAGAACTTGAAGTACTATATTGAAGAGATATGGTGAAAGTGAGCATCCTTGTCTTGTCCCTGAGTTTAGAGGAAATGCTTCAACAAATGGTGCTGGTCCAACTGGATGTCCACTTCTAAAAGAATGAAATTAGACCCATACTTATCACCTTGTACAAAATTTAAGTCCAAGTGGATCAAAGACTTTAATATAAGGCCAGTCACACTAAATCTACTAGAAGAAAAAGTCGGAAAAACTCTCGAACTCATTGGCACAGGTGACAACTTCCTGAAAAGAACACCAAAGCTCAGGACCTGAGACCAACAATCAATAAACAGGACCTCATGAAACTGAAAAGCTTCTGTGAGGCAAAAGACACTGTCTCTCAAACAAAACGGCAGCCTACAGACTGGGAGAAATCTTCACCAACCCCACATCTGACAGAGGGCTAATATCCAAAATCTACAAAGAACTCAAGAAATTAAATGCCAAGAAACCAAATAATCCAATCAAAAAATGGGGGACGGAGCTAAATAGTGAATTCACAAAGGAGGAATCTCTAATGGCTGAGAGACACTTGAAGAAATGCTCAACATCCTTAATCATCAGAGAAATGCAACTCAAGACGACTCTGAGATTCCATCTCACACCTGTCAGAATGGCTAAGATCAAAAGCTCAAATGACAGCACATGCTGGTGACGGTGTGGAGAATGGGAACCCTCCTCCATTGCTGGTGGGAGTGCAGGCTTGTGCAACCACTATGGAGGTCAGTATGGCGATATCTTAGAAAACTTGGAATAGCTTTGCCTCAGGACCCAGCCATACCACTTCTGGGTATACATCCAAATGACTCCTCACCAAATCACAAGGAAGTTTCCTCATCTATGTTCATAGCAGCCTTATTTGTAATAGCTAGAAATTGGGAACAACCCAGATGTCCCTCAACTGAAGAATGGATTAAAAAACTGTGGTACATCTACACAATGGAATATTACTCAGCTATCAGAAACAATGAAATTATGCAATTTGCAGCCAAATGGATGGAACTAGAGAAGCTTATCCTGAGTGAGCTAACCCAATCTCAGAAGGATGCACATGGCATCTATTCACTTTTAGTAGGATTTTAGCTATATAGTACAGGATATCTATACTACAACCAACGCATCAAAGGGAACATGGGCATAGACTTTTTATTTTTTATTTTTTGTTTGTTTGTTTGTTTTTTAGTTTTCTCTCCCTGGCAACGAGACACTTTTCACTGGCGGTACTGCCTTGTAGGCCCCCAGTGTATGAGGAGGCTCTTGGCCCTCGTATGACTTCTGAACTGGGGCAAGGGACTATTATGTAGGGACACTCCACTCCAGAGGAGTGGGATGGAAGGGTTAGGGGGTAGAGGGTGGGAGGGTGGGGCTGGGAAGGGGGGAAAGAGGACAATATGGAGATGTAACCTGAAGCAACAAATAAATAAATTTATTTATTAAAACAAAAAGAAGAAGTAGGTATCTGAGATGGTCCTTGGGTCATGAGGGCTTTGACCTTGTGAATGGACCATAATACTCAAAGTAACTAATGGCATACTGTCTCTCCTGTGTAAAACCACAGTGTTATTCTGAAAAATTCAAGGCACATCTTAGAAGTACTCAATTCTTCACTAGACACCAAACATGTGAATAACTTGACCTTTGACTTCCAAGCCTGCAAGTCTTCAGAAAAAATAAATTTCTGTCTTTTTAAAGTTACAGTATCTTTGACTTTTACTTATAGCAGCACTGGTGGACTAAGACAGAATAAATAGAAATTTTTCATTAATATACCATTCATTGCTGTTGTGATTGTTATTACATGCCTTTTTGTTAGTGATATAGGGCCTCACTGTGCAATGCAGGCTGGCCATGGATTCACTGTGTAGCCCAGTAGGCCTCTAAATTCCCAATCCTCCTTCCTTAGTCTCCTCCCTGCTAGTACCATAGCCACACACCACCATGCCTGGCTACTGTACTCTTTAAAAGTTGCTCTCAGAAGCTATCTTCTATGAGTTCTTTTAAATATGCAAGAGATCATTAAACTATTGCAAATTCATATATATTATACAGGTAAAGAGCTCATTTTCAAGCTATATTAGCCCTTCCTTGTGCTGCATGTGGTGAAAGTTATCTTAAAATAAAATGTTTCACTTAAGGAAAATGAGATACCATGGTATATTTTGTGACTTTTGTCTTGAAATAAGCAAGTTTGTCTTTCAACATACTAATTAATATCTATATCTACATGGGTTTAAATTGTCAACATCACATTTTAGAAAAAAATGAATAATCATTAAATTCATATAGCACTAATAACAAACACAACAGTATCTATGTTAAAACTGAGTCCAAGATGAAAAATACATTCTGATAAACTAGGCAATAATGGTTGAGCATGTAGACAGGATCAGTCTGATCCTGAGGAGTTGTCTCACCAGGAGTGAGGCATACTGAAAAACTGCGGGTCATCATTCTTCTTTGACTTCCAGGAGCAGCTCTTTTGCCACCTTCCTTCTTTTCACAGGAACTGTTACAGTTTTAAGATCATCCACTGCCCACTACTAGCATGCTTTAAACAACCTCTCCTCACCCTGCCATTATTTTTCTGTGTACTATGATGCTAACAAGGTACCAACACATTATGCATGAAATTAATTGAAACGTAACAAATGTCCTTTTGATAGAAAATTAAACCTTTAGATTAAGGGGTTAAAAACAGAAAATATTACTGAGGAAATAACGACAATGGTTTCATGTTGGGAAAGGAGGGCAAGAGTAAAGGGTGGCTTTTGTAGTTCATACATCTGGAGAGGCTGTGAGCACAGGACACTTGCTCTTCTCCATCAAGGCAAAGTATTCTTGAACACTGTTACAAATTACTCATGACAGGAGAAGAATCTAGTGCTGGATGAAACATAGGACCACTCCTCTTTTTACAGAACAGAATAAGATCCATCCAGTCCTACAGAAAGCGACTGCCAGGATGCCTGTGCCATAAGCTCTTTTGTTCCCCTAGTTAAGTTTTCTATCTGTTGAAAATGCAGAACAAACATCTTATTAGGATACAGGCCCCGTTTCTGTACAGAAAGGAGGTGTGGAGTTCTCCTGCCTGACAGTAAGCCAGCAAACCATGCCATGTGCACTTGAGTACAATTGCTGATGGCTGTCTGTAACCTTGTGGAGGGTATTTAAATTCACTTAGCCTTAACTTATTTCAAAATATTAACTAATGTACATATAGGGTTTTCATAATTGCAGTAGGAAGCTCATGGGATTGCCATGAGACTGATGAATTATAATCAGCCAAATTGCTGGTAGGATTTAGTACCACCAAGGGAAAATTAGGTTTTATGAGCCAGGTGAGACCAATTTCCAATCTCTGCTAATCTCATAAAATTTGACAGAACCTAGAGAATTGAAATTCTAATTCAGGAAAAGGAAGTTGGGGGGGGGGAAATAATGGTCCATAACTAAGTGGGAACACAAGAGCAAATATAGGAGGGAAGGGAATAGCTAGAATATACTACTTTCCAATTTTGACTCCATTGATTATTATTAAGCACACATGAACCTTCAGAATGTCTTGGTGGTGGTGCACTATCCAAAATCAGAGAAACCTTTCCAACTGCAAGGGGAATGGCCTCTTAAACCCTCAGCCAGGGTCATTGCAAGGCTGGTATCCTTAGGATTTGTTTGTCTTTGTGACACCAGGACAATGGATTCAGTTCCTAAATTTTTGTTTTCAGCCTCCTGAACCTTTGGACAGTCTGACACTTATAAATACTGTCACAGCTGGTGAAAAGGAAGAAGAATCAAAATTCACACTTCTCAATTTTGCTGCTCACTATCAGCTTCGTATAAATATTGGAGCAATCATGCCAGCTGCTACTGGAATACTGGCTTTACCTGTGCATTTCATTTAGTTTGCTATTTGACCAGAAAATAACTTTATCATTCCCAGTGCTTCTCATGAACACTTAAGTAATAATACAGATTTTTGAACTCCTTTTGTATATATTGAAGCAAATGGACTGAACAAGAAAATTACATTGTAAAACTAAGCACATTAGTTTAAGAAACACTGGTCTTCCTTTAAATCCAAATAAAGCAAATTCTGCATATTGAATAAGAACACTGCACTTTGCCACTGAGCACTGGGCAGCTTTGAAGGCAGTCAAAGATAAACACTCCCTACCTGCCATAGTGCAGAACAGAAGTGAGTATATTAAAAATGAAACAGTATGGGGCAACAGGGTACAACCACCTAAAGCAGTATTTCCATGGTTTAATATAACGGTTATCTTTCTGGGTCTGGGTCAGCTCACTCAGGATGAGCTTTTCTAGTTCCATCCATTTGGCAACAAATTGCATGATTTCCTTGTTTCTGATAGCTGAGTAGTATTCCATTGTGTAAATATATCACAGGCTTTTTTTAATCCATTCGTTGGCTGAGGGACATCTGGGTTGTTTCCAGTTCCTAATTATTACAAATAAAGCTGCTATGAAGATATTTAAGGAAAAGTCATTGTGGTTGGGTGAGGGATCATTTAGATGTATACCCAGGAGTGGTAGGCTGGGTCTTGAGGTAGAGAGAGCTATTCCAAATTTTCTAAGATATCAACTGTGATGGAGATGTAATTTGAAGTAATACATAAACATAAAAAATGATAAAGCTTTTAACTAAAAATAAACTATCAACACATGAAAAAAAAAATGGTTCTCACCCTTCCTAAAGCTGTGACCCTTAATACAGTTCCTTGGGTGTAGTGACCCCAACAATAAAACTATTTTTGTTGCTTCTTCATAGCTGTAATTTTGCTACTGTTATGAATTATACTGTAAGTATCTGTGTTTCTGATGGTCTTAGGCAACCTCTGTGAAAGGGTCGTTGAACCCCCAAAGCATGGCAACACACAGGCTGAGAACTGTCGGTTTAAGTTCTCAACCTTCAAGTTTAAAGCAGTTTATTATCACCATTCTGAAAAAGATTTTCCTCTTTTTCTAAAGGTTGCCTTGTACAAAAATGAAAAAAATATATACCTATATAATAATTAACTAACTATACATATGTCTAACATATGAAAAAGAGTTATGTTACATAATCTTCTACTCTTCAACTTCTGAAGCCAGAAAAGGTAAAATATAGAGAAAGGCCATACAGGTTAGAATCTAAAGAAACATTGCATGTATGAAAAGACCAGCCTTTTTACATGTGGAAAACTCAGATATGTAATGTATATATTTGTAGACGGTATTGCCTTCTATGAAATACAATGGTATTGGTTGCACTACCTTGCTAGAATGTAATAGCACAGATGTAAGATGTACTGTAAAAACAATTCTTGGAGACACAGAAGCCTATAATGATAGAGACAACACTGTACTTGATGACATTTGGAATTTTGTGTTTCTCAGAAAATGAGTTTTTGATATTTGTCATTGCTTCGTAGACATTTTACCATGAGTCACGATGAGATATAATATAATATTTCTAACCCTTGCTGTTCAGCACTTGAAAGGAAGTGGTTCATCATTCAGAAAAGAAAATGTAGATTTCTATATTCCCACATTTTGTGACAATTATTCATGTGAAAGAATTTTGGTAAACACAAAGACAGTCATATTTGTTGTCAGAGAATCTAAAAGATATAGTGAATTCAGAGTTCCTAAGTATGTGTACTTCACACACACACACACACACACACAGACACACACTGAATATGGCACATGCCCATATAGAGATTTACCCCAAAAATTCTAACTTCAGACACTGATTAAAATCCCAGAATAAAAAACAATTTGGAACAGTTAGAGGAGAGATATTGCAATGACTCTGTAGGGTAGAGAGAAGAAATTAAGAAAATCCCATCTCTGGCTCCTTCTCCGCCATAGGCTAAGATTTAACTGTTCAGGTACAAGAAGGAATTTCTGGGGAAGACTGTGGTATGAGTTTATTAAAATAACCAATTATGAGAGTGTTTTTGTTTAATCCCACGTGTGAGGCTGCTTAAGACAAAGATGTAAAGTATTAACTGTCTCCAGAGCTAGCAGGGGCATGGCTTAGCCAGCTGGAGCATGTTGTTAACTCTGAGGACTTGGGAGAGAGGATAAAACACCAGAGTCCGGAGGCAAAGGGGCTCTACAAAGAAGTAGGAGAAAAGGGGCTACAAAGAAGAGAAAGGGCTACAAAGAAAGAGGGTTGCTGCTCTCTTGCCTGATGGTGCTCCCCCAAACTGCTGCCTGTTCTTCCTGCTGCTGTCTCCTAGTTTGCTGGACTTCTACTGAGACTGGTATTACCCCCAAAGAACCCAATGACCCTAATCAGCAGGAAGTATGCTAAAAAGAACTATGCCCCCTTTCACCTGTAACCTTCTTTCTCTTTTGCCTAGTGTTGGGAGGAATGAAGGCTGGATGGGAGGAATGAAGGTTGGATGGGAGGCATAAGGTATTAAGTACAGTAAAATAAATTAGAATGTATAATTAATATAATACAAAAATAATAAAAGTCTCTTGCTACAGAAGACAAAGCATCCTTTCCTTTCACTGGGTTGAAACTTGGAAAGAGTAGTTTATTCTAACATAAGTGCAAAGAATAAAACATATTTAAAATAATATTATTTCCTGTTCACAGTCAGTTTCTGATAGGACACAAGGAAGCCCTTTAGATTGCTGGGAAATTGCAAAACATTTTGTTCTACACGCTGATATTTAATTACACTCTGGACAAACATACTTATAGGACTTAAATTTCAATGCTCTGAGTTAAGATATGTATCTTCTCCAGCACCCCATTATGCTTTATCTCAAGTTTAAGTATTTTGCTGTGTTTCCAACACAGCCACTCTGTTGGTATCATTATAAGAATTCTGCATTTTACTACTGACACTCTAAATTATAGCCACCGTAAACACTTAGAGTTGTCAATTTGTGTCATGTTTTGGTACACCTCTGGGATGCTGTCTATGATGACTCCCTCATTTCCATTGCTAAGATAATATCTGCTAGTTCTTCTCATATCATCTAAATGTGTGGAAATGTGACAGTTTCTGAAACCAAAACACTTCCCATATATGCTGTTGCTTCAATATTTGGAGATGGATCTTGTGACTAACAAAGGATCCCAGGGAGCATTGCTGGAAACTTCATCTGCTTCTGGTATTTTGTCTATGATATCCTCTAATTGTGTAGCATTTCTTTTGTGCTGAGTAAATGGCCATCCATCCTTTCAACCACCCACGTTGGTATAATCCTTACAGTGGGAGACTGGGAAGGAGGCATTTCATACACCTAAAACTTGTCATGTAGTGTACAGTAAAGGAAAGTAAGCATTCACATCTTGCTAGTTATTTACTATGGAATCACAAACTTACTTCTGGGAACTCAGTTAATATATTATTAATTTATAAGCTAAAAATCAAGCAAACTTAGTAAAAATACACAATTTTAAAGACATTAACTATGAAACAATTTATGGTGAAACAGATAGCAAAATAAGGTTGTAAAATATTATCCCATTATTTTTTTAGTTTTGAGAGTATAACATAATTACATTTCTTCCTTACTATATGTACTCCTAAATGTAATATATTCAGTCTGTACAGGGCTATTTGTATGTATGTTTTCAGGGTTGACTACTCAGTATTGGATAACCAATAGGTGTGCTCTTCACTTGGAAAAACTATTTTTCCAGTTGTCAGCATTCCTTAATGGCTTGTAGTTCTCTGTGTAGCCTGCTGGGCTTTTCCCTATCCACTTTGGCATATCTAATGTTATCCTTTTCAGCTCATTTTTAGGTAATCATGTTGGTGAGACTTCATGGGTGTAGCATGGATCTGACATAGTTTTAACAAAAAGTGTTCTCATTTTCTGATAATGGTCAATGAAATAGCCATTTCATTGAGCTGAGTTGCCTAGATTTTTTTCTTTTCTGCCTCTGTACATTTAAAAAAATTATCAAAGTTATTCACATATTAATCAAAATCACTCACGTTTCTCCCTCAATAATTGATCTTACTCAATCTTAGGTTTCCCTAGAATTTCTTCTAATATGTTTTTAAAATTCTGAATATTTATAAATGGAAGTATTTTCTTTGCCAATAGGACTGTTTCCCTCCACCCTCGGTTTTGGTAAAATTTGTATTAGCGGGTATGGAACAATAGTAATAGGTAGTAAAAACAAGTATGTGAAGAGGAAAGTGATAGATATCATAATCATTGGAAATAAATCCAGACTGAGATACCTCATTACTTAGGATTATAACTGAGGATGAAATAATTTCAGACCACGGCCTCGCAGCATGTTCTTTCCCACTCAGATACCATTTCTTATCTCATCCTGCAAGGTTGATGTGGGTGATTTATTCTTGTTTGAATCTAAATCTCCTAGGAAGTAATTAGCTATCGCTGTCATACCTGTCACTATTAGTGAGCAATTTTGTCACAGATCAAATGTGCTTAGAAGACAGAGTATGTCTAGCCAGTTTACTTCAACTATTTCATAATGTTGACCCTTAGAATGATCCTGTTATTGCAATGCGTAAAGAGCCAAAGACTAATCTCCTAATGAACTTGCTCTGGTCTAAAAATACCATCTGAAGTTGTGCAAGTAGCTGAAATTGTAGAAGATTTCCCCCATAGCAGCAATTTTACATCAAATCTGAAAAAGGAAACCCAAGATCTAATAAAAAATTATGTGTTATCAATTTTACTGATATTATATTAATTGTACCAAAATATTTTAAAAGAAGGTACCATTTTTATTTTACATGTGTTAAAGATGTATAAAGTACCAGGGTTATGTGATGTTACAAAGCCCACTTTCAATTAGTTTCCCTGAGATCCTGAAGCCAGGCTCTTTGGATTAAAGCATAAGGCTTATGTAGATCCAAACTTGTTGGTTCCGGTGTACTAATGGAACCACCCTTAACTACCACATCTCTTTACATCACTGATAGTTTTATTTTTGCACTTTAAAGAACACAGGCCTATTTTCCTGCTTATTTCTCATCTTGACATATTTTCAAATGGGACCTAAGGACTTCATTTTCTGAGTCTAGCACTTTAGTAATATATGCTGAGATTTAAGTTCTGATGGAGTTAGAAAATGAGATAATAAAGTTGGTAGTTCAGGAAGGCTCAAAGAGTATGCATGATGAAATCTAGTCATTCTACATCATAGCAGCAGTCTTGTGCTTCTAACATTGTTCATTATTCATTGTAGGGGTGACCCATGATTGGCTTCTGCATATTTACATCTTTACCCTTTTTGACTACTTTTAGCTTTCCAGGGTAGTCTACTCTGTTTTGTCTCACTATATTTTCCTCATTCTTGTTCTCTTCTGAAGCATTGCATATACTTTGTACATACCAAGATCCTGCCTCTTTTCCTAGCTATTCTCCATGTTCTATAAATTACTACAATTCTTTGTTCCTGGCACACTATATCCCTTGCCTCCCAACTGAGTTTCTGAATTAAAAGTGTTTGTGATCTCTTGTGCTTAAGCATACTACCCCCATTATTATAACTGCACACTGAATTTTTCCAGTTTTTATATTAATTTTTATTTATTCTTTTAAAAATTATAGTAGAGACAATGGATGTTGAACTCCGATGCACATATAGTCCTATACAACTTGTCCTTCCCATTTCCTTGGGTGAACTAGGAATGAACAATATTACCATAATGGGCACCAATCATAAATATTACGTGATTACTAATCTTTACCTAGACTTACCATAGGGGCTCAGATTTGAAGACAACCAGTATCTGACCCTAACTTCCAAAAGCTGATGGTCTAAGGACAGTGGCAACTGGAAGGTTCCCCATGACCCTGTGGATGGTGCTCATGCCCATGTACATGAGGGGAACCCTAAGTGAACTCAGTGAAATAAAAAGAAAGAATCAATTGATTGAAAAATTATAAAGAAAAACATGCAGTTTAAAGGGAGATATGATTTGGAATCCTGTAGGTTGTTGGAAGGGTGTGGGGTAGATAGATCAAGATATATCATACATAAATGTATGAACTTCTAAAAGAACAAATTAAAACTAAAAAAAAAAAACTAGATACTTTCATAATGTAGTTACAAGAATGCAGATAGGATACCTAAGCACAAGAGATCACAGAGTGTACCAGGAAAAAGAACTATAGCAATCCATAGACCATGAGATTCAGCTATGGAAGAAAGCAGCATCTAGGTATGCTCACAGTATATGCAATGCCTCAGAAGAGAACAACAATGAGAAAGAGATGATGAGACAAAACAGAACAGCTTACATTGGAGAAATAAAGAGTATTGAAAAGGACATAGCTAGAAAAGCAGATAAACATTGACTACTCCTATAAATGAGGAATAGATTATGACAGAAATGTAGAGCCACCATCAAGACAATGAAGGACTGAGCTTCCATATAAATAGGCTACTCCACAGAGATGAGCATGACTACACAAGTGAATCAAGACAGGCATGATCATGCATATCAGTTCATGACAGCATGAACTGCCAACCTGCTGCTGGCAAGACAGATACAGGTATCAACAGTCACCATGGCAATATTCTCAAGGCATTTTGACAAGGAATAAGTTTTTCTAATTTCTGTAGGATTTCTTTTTTTTTAATATTTATTTATTTTTATTTTTTTTCTTTATTTTTTATTTCTTCAAGTTACATCTCAATCGCAGTCCCCTCCTTATTCCCCCTCCAGTCCCACCCTCAACCCCCCATCCTCTTCCCTTTTTTTTTTCTTTTAACTTTAAGGTATATCTTATTTTCCTCTGCAGTTTCCCCTTTCAGTCCAACAAATGGCTCTTTCTCTTATAATAATAAATACAATACAGTACAACAGAGGTAATTAGGCCACAGTTATGAGGGTTATATGGCTTAACGTACATTCCCAATGACCAGTCCATATGTATTTGGTACCTGACTTTAACATTCTACTATCTAACCATCTCCATGAGTTTAAAGTTCTATATCTGACTCAACATTCATACTAATTGCAACACAATTTTAAAAGTATCTTCTTAGATGTATAACACTCTCTTGACTCCTAAACAACTCAAAATTTAATTATGAGACTCTATCTGTTCTTCAGTCACCTCAGAGACCGGAGAGGGATAAATATATCTGATTTTATAGGAAGTACAGGGTCTGCAGCTTCCCAAACTAAGAAATGACATACCAGTGGCTGCCTGGACAGTTCCCATTTTCTCTCCATACATTACAGCATCGCTCTTCAGTCATTTGGCCCCGCTTCTCTGACAGACTGTAGAGAAGGGGTTATGAAGGACTTACCTACCCTGTCTTGGCAGAGCTAGGCTGTCGACTTACCTGCTTCCAGGTTTTGTCCTTTTGGACAGCATTCTGTCTACAGTTGGAGCAAGGGGCTTTTCCTACCAAGAGATAGGCTTGCAACTAATTCAATCATCTCCCACTGGAGATTCTTCGATGCTCATCTTCT